>OU426869.1:4806934-5331238 GCA_911387685.1 Dolichovespula media
AGATTGTTATTTTGCCAACGAGAAAAAATAATCAATCGAGTAATTGGTGATTTTAATATGTTTATAATTATTGAATCATACTGTGTAAAATTGGACAAATTTTTGGCGAATCGATCGAGAGAAAATAACTTTAGAAATACGTTCGTCGTAACCGATTAGCGAGTTTTCCGAAAAAAGGAAGGAAAGAACGACGAAGAGCAGAACCTCCCACGCGACGTATCCGCACACCTTCAACAGTCACCTTACTTACTCGACTCCTAATCGATTTTCCCATTACGCGAATCCAGGGAGCAGTTCGCGGAGGCGCACGCACACACGTACGTGAAGGGATATTTACGCGCGCGCGAACACGATCTCGCTCGCTTTCCGTCGTTCCGCGTGTCCAGCCCGCATTTCCGTCCACAAAGAAACGCTCTTTCTTTCTCTCTATCTCCTCGGAGCACCGCCCTACGTGTCTTCTTTCTTTTTCTTCCTTTACTCTTCGAAAACGACGAATAATATCGATCGATCGATGAAAATGAAATCAATTTTTTGAAAAATCAAATGATCTTTACGACTCGAGATCAATCGAAATTACGACAATAATGATCACAACGATGTTCTACCTGTACTGTCTTGTTTTCGGATTAATATCGGTCTATTCCCAGGTATCGATCGAAAGTCACGGTAGAACGCTTCGAATTACACCGGTTGATTCTATGTGAATCACCCGAGAGAGAGAGAGAGAGAGAGAGAGAGAGAGAGAGGGAGAGAGAAAGTAAAGGAGAGAGACACGTTTTCATCTCAGATAGCGAGAAGTCGAGCAACTTGGAAGTTCGCCAAGAGGGGCCTGGCCCTGTTGCTTTTCGACCGACTCCAACTAAGCTTGAACGTTAGAATATGCGATGAGATCGAAGAAAGCACTAACGTCTTATCCTCTTGATAGAAATTCTCCAACGATTCGTTGCGTCACGGTTACGTTGCTAGATCGATAGTTCGGATGACTCGACGAATAGTATTTCTATGGGCGACCACATGCGCCGTCCACGTTCACCAGTTGCATCCTCCGTGCTCGTTGGCCATTAGAAGGTAATTTGTAATAAGAAGTCTTTTATCGGAAAGAAAGAGATAGAAAGAGAGAGGGAGAGAAAGAGAGAGAGAGAGAGAGAGAGAAGAAACAAACACCTAACATGAAAATATTATAAACAATTGTGTAAGAAACGTATAGTACAAATTCACGATTAATCTTTCCAAAAGACTTGTCATTATTTTCTTTCTTTTTCCATCTCTCTCTCTCTCTCTCTCTCTCTCTCTCTTCGTTCTCTCTCACATCTATCTATCTCTTTCTCATTTTAGCCGTGGTACATTTGATTTAAAGAGGCAAAGGTCCTTCGATTCCGACACGCCCGGTGTCGGAAGGTTTCTCAAAGATGGAAGGGACCGATGAGTGAACGAGAATGAGATGGAAGATGGTAAAGAAGAAAGGAGAGAATCAGGAAGAGCAGTTGGAGGGCGAGCAAAGAGTCGTAGTAGTGGGGGAGTCGTTGCACTCGGTTTTTTCCGGCTCGTGGGGGAGTCGGTGGGTGCGAGGCAAGGGTGCGTTGGATTCGGTTACTTGGTCTCACCCCTTGGACCCACCTCCGGAGTCGAGGCAACGAGCCAGGGAGCCCTGCACTCTCACCCTCCTTGGTCTCCCCACTACTTGCATCGGCACTACCACCACCATCGACTCCACCACCACCACTACCACCACTACTACTACTACTACCTACTACTACATACAACTTGCAGCAGCGCCGGCAACAGCCGTCGTCTCCTCTCTCTCTCTCTCTCTCTCTCTCTCTCTCTCTCTCTCTCTCTATCTTCGTCGCTCGCGCAATGTCCTCCGTCTCCCTTCCACGCGCCTCAGCAGCAGCGGTGTACTTCTCGTTTTTTTAACGAAGGATCCGCTCAATACCTCGGCTGTCATAACCTCCCGGCACCCTCCCAGCACTCTCCCAGGGTGGTGCTGGTCCGCGCACCTCTCTCTTTCTCTCTCTTTCTCTCTCTTTCTACTTCACGCAAGCCTCCGCAGGGCCCACCTTCTCCACCTCCTCCTCCTCCTCCTCCTCCTCCTCCTCCTTCTCTACCCTTCTCCTCTCGTCCATTCCTCTTCCCAGTTTTTAACGTTTCGTTCGACGTTTCCCTCTGGGTACTGCCGGGGAGAGAGAGAGAGAGAGAGAGAGAGAGAGAGAGAGAGAGAGAGAGAAAGAGCCAAGGGGGAAGTGCATTTCGTCGTTACTTTGTTTTACGTGCTTCCTCCCTCTTCTTCCTTCCTTTTACGTCTCGCGTATACCACAGCATCCTCCATTCCCTTCTCTCCTCTCCACTCCTTTCCTCTCCTTTCCTCTCTTCTCTTTTCCTCTCCTCTCCTCTCTTCTCTTCTCTTCTCTTCTCTTCTCTTCTCCTCTCTACTCCTCTCTTCTCCTCTCTTCTCCTATCCTCTTTTCCTCTCTTCTCTCCTCCTTTTCTATCCATCACCAATCAAAGCCGTTTCTCGTATATGCTTCTTGCTTTTTCGGTCTCGCACCCTCTTCTCGAATCACGATCTCTCTTCTCTACGAGGGTCACCGGTGCAGCGAGAGCCACCTCTCGATTGGTTCTCAATTTTTATCGATTCTCTACGAGACTAACGAGAAAGACTCTCTTTATTTCTTTTTAAAATACGCTTGGGAGACGCCTCTACGCTGCTGCTCTTCCTCGTCGTCGTCGTCGTCGTCGTCACTGCCACCGTCCCTCTCTTTGCTCGTCTTTTACTAAGAAATTTCTCGTAAAAATCATGGTGAAAAGCTACTGCTACTGCAGCAGCAATTGCGTATAAAATAATACAGTCCGATATCGTCGTAAAACTGTCCACGTCGTTACACGTCATAAACTTTATCATGAATTTCACAAATTATTTACATAAAGCGTTACCTTGTTTACGATCGTACAATGTAAACAAAGAAAGTAATCCACGTTATACTCGTAAGATGGAAATATATAGGCAATACTTCTCTTCGTGAATATTTGTTATGTTTCTTAAATACATGATTTGTTAGAATTACCAAGTCTCTCTCCCTTGTTTTGTGATATAATATGATTGATTTTTTAGGTACATCTATAGAGTTATATCAAGTACTTATATTTATTTATTCTTATATCTATATATATATAAATATTTCACCCGGAAAACCGTAAGAAAAAGAACAAATACGAAACGTGGTAGTTTCTTGTGTGCTACGAAAAAGAAAAAAGAAAAAAGAAAAAAGAAAAAAGAAAAAAGAAAAGAGGAAAAAGTAATGAGTCAAAGGGAGAATCAAAACGTTCTTGAAGGTGTACAAAGTTGCAGAAAAATACACCTTTTCGAGAAGATCTTGGTCGAAACGGTGGAGGCTATAGAAGAACGGAGTCGCTCGAAAACGCTTAAATCCTGTTTGGAGGCTCTCGAAAATCCTGCGATAGAAGTAGCAGGCCTTCTTCCGTTCCTCCCAACCACCTCCACCCTCTTTCTCTCGGGGAAGCAACAGTTCGTTCCACGAGCATCCCCCGTGCCTCCCCGCACCTTCTCCATGCTTTTAGCATCCTCCTTTCGCCACCCTAAACCACCGGTAGCATAGTGCACA
The DNA here is from genome assembly GCA_911387685.1 of Dolichovespula media. Classification (NCBI taxonomy): domain Eukaryota; kingdom Metazoa; phylum Arthropoda; class Insecta; order Hymenoptera; family Vespidae; genus Dolichovespula; species Dolichovespula media. Next base: position 4,810,558 of record OU426869.1, read on the forward strand.
GCTTTTGCCAACCCCCTTCGAACCTCCTTCCTTCCTTCCTTCCTCCCTCTCTCTCTCTCTCTCTCTCTCTCTCTCTCTCTCTCTCTCTCTCTCTCTCTCTGTCTCCCTCACTCGACTACTTTTCACACTCGTGCGACTATACTTTGGACGTCTACTAAATTTAGACTTCTTTTTCTTCCTAGTGACACCTTCGTGACAATACTTTGAAATCATGTATTCTACGAGAGTAGAATAATTCAAGAGATATTTTTTTCGACGATAATAATCTTCGATATGTTCTTAAATGGATTGTCATCGAATTATTACCTCGTCTCGATTAAATCGACGTAATCGTTATCGAACGAAATGGATTTAGGAACGAAACGAATCCCAGCGAAATTCGATGGACAATATTTTTACCGTCGAGTATCAACGGACCGAACGGTGTTGGGTTAGGTCTGGGTCATGCAAACGATAAACAAATATCGAAACGGGATTCGGTCACAGGGGGATGGAGTTTTAATTAATTTTTACTTAAAAATTTATGAAACGCGATCGGCCTGCTAATGGATTAAAAGTTTTCGCCACCGGGAATAATAATCTCGTTTTCGAACGAGTCTCTACTCTTTCACCAACGATCGAAAAGCGTCGCGTAAAACGCAAGAGGAATGCAACCCGGGGAAAAAGCAGTGGAACGGTAAAAACGAGTAGATTGAAAATATCGAAAGGCTGAGTTTGCTGAATTATTTCGTTTCCAACGATAATCAAGTTATGCTAACATTTATGAATTACAAAAATTGACAATATAGAATAACATTCGGATGGTATTTCGACTTGCAAAGAAAAAGAAATATGGAGAGACAGCGAAGAGAGAGAGAGAGAGAGAGAGAGAGAGAGAGGGAGAGAGATAGAGAGAAGAGGATCCTGGGTGGAGATGCCTTTGGGAAACACGGCTCAAAGTAATTCAGTCTGCAGAGCGGGTGAAAAAGAGAATGCCAAAAAAAGCTCCGTTTCTCATACGAACGCGTAGTAAGGCCTGTTTAGCGACTAGTCTCTGTGTAACTCGCGAGACGACGCGTGTGCGCAGGTAACTCGCGAAAAGGTGTGTAGAGAGAGAGAGAGAGAGAGAGAGAGAGAGAGAGAGAGAGAGAGAGAGAGAGAGAGAGAGGAGAGGGAAGGTATATTTCGCGTTGGGTCAGACGCAGCTCTCGGCGTCTCTCCACTCCACACACGCATCGCTACTCGTCCCTACTACGACTCCTCTTGGTACTACTCCTTGATGGCATGTGTGTTGTACACGCGTGAAACACCCCCGTCGTCTCGCTCGGTCGAAAAGCAGCACGGCGACGAAACGCATCAAAGAATCCATCAAATTAAAAACGCAATTATAAAACAGCGTCGTCGCCTCTCTTTGTCGAACGGCAAGTTCCTCTGGCAGCTCTACGAATGCGCTAGTCTACGTCACCGTCGCCGTCGCCGCCACTGCCTTCTCCAAGCCACCCTCCACCTTCTCACCCCTTCTCGTACTACCCAAACCCTCGTTGCACCTCTCTCATCTCGACTCTACGTAGAGACCGGAGGATATGTCGCAACCCTCCGGCACCCACACCAACTCTTACCCCCTGCTACTCGACCTACCCTCCCTTGGTTCCTATTCCGAAAAAAAATCATATCGATCCCAACCCTCTCGCAACGCACAACCCCCTCCTCTCTACCTACTTCTCATCCCTTTCGCTTACTACTCCTTTTCCGGCTGGCTCTCTCAATTAGGAAACGCTTCAAAAACGTTGCGCCCCACACAAGTAAGACGAGGAACAGTCGACTGGCTTGGGTCTGAAAAGACGCGAAAGAAAAAAGCCAACCCCTGTATTCTCTCTCTCTCTCTCTCTCTCTCTCTCTCTCACCTCCAGCTTTACATTTTTTTCTTTTCTCTTGTTTCCTCGCACCTCTCTCGACGCCTTCGACGTTTTGTCCTTCGCCGAGAGAACAAAAATATAACTCTTTCACGGATCGAAAGAGTTACCGTCGAAGAGTGACCTATCGATTATTTACGAAAGACGTTCATAGAAACGAGTTTCCACGAAAAAAAGTTAACTCGTCGTTTTGATCCAACTATTCGATAGAAAAAACTTACTTAGCTTAACATCGCTATTCAGTAGTAGTACGGTCTATAAGAACGACCGGTCTAGAGCATGGAAGTGTGACAGGTGGTTACTTTCCTATTCTCCTGATGCGCTATTTCCAAGATACGTCGTTGCACCTACGAACGAATGCCTGACGAACGCTACAGAATAATTTAGTTGGGGTAACGCGAACACTACCGCTTTTCGATACGAAAAGCAACGCTTTAAAGAAGAAGAAGAAGAAGAAGAAAAAGAGAAGGAGAAGGGGAAGTGTGAGAGAGAGAGAGAGAGAAAGACCAGAAAAAGAGTTAGCCCCTCCGTACTCGTATGAAAATTTAAAAGAGTTCCCGACTCGTAGGGTAGTCTCGGAAATCGACTATGACGTCTCCGAGGCTTCAACCCTCGAAATAAAACCGACCAGGCTTGCATCGAACTCGCGATGCCACCTAAAATCGTTGCGTAACACACAAAGGAGTAATCCAATCTCGAGGAGATTGAAAACGGTTCGTCCCTCTCTCTCTCTCTCTCTCTCTCTCTCTCTCTCTCTTTTTCTCTTTCTCTTTCTCCCACTCACTTCTCATCGATCGATCTCGGCTCTCCACCTCTTTCTCTCTTTCTCTGTCTCTCTCTCAATCATATATATATATATATATATATCGAAGCTCTGTGTTAATTCTCCGTGAGGAATATAAATGGATGCGCGCGACGCTAAAAAACGTTCGGAGAAAGACTCGAAAGAACGAAGAAACCTACGCTAATTGATAATTAATCGGAAAAGAAAGAGAGGATGGTAAAGAAGAAGTTTAGTAGAAGTGGTAATAGTAGTCTCGATCGCATGGTGGGGACGACTACCACTCCCTTCTCGATTTTTTTTACCGGCCAGTCTTCTATTGATCGGATATTCAAAAATTTCAGAAACGAGAAGAGATAGAAAAAAGTTTCGAGTGTGGGTAAGGAAGACGGGAGGAGTGAGAGACAGAAGGAGAGCGAGAGAGAATGAGAGAGAGAGAGAGAGAGAGAGAGAGAGGGAGAGAGAGGAGAAGGAACGGCCGGTAGGGGTGATGGTAAAGGTGGTAGTAGTAGAAGCGACGTAGGTGGTGGTAGTGATGGTGGTGGTGGTGGTGGTGGTGGTGGTGGTGGTGGTGGTGGTGGTGGTGGTGGTGGTAGTAGTAGTGGTGGGTGCCACGACCCTCCGCTTCCTGCAGGGGGTTAACTACCACCACCGAAGCATCGCCAAAGACGCGCTTTTCTTTTTGTTTCTTTTACTAGTCGTTTTTTGTTTCTTTCCCCGCCGACCGGCGCTACTCTCTCTCCCTCTCCCTCTCCATCTCGCCCCCTCGCTCCTCCTCCACCATTTCTTCCTCGCGCCGTCGCTTCGTCTCTTCCTCCTCGTCGTCCACCTAAAATACGAGTTCGATATTACCTTTCACCCCAACCACCGGCAGTTGCACCACCAGCACCATCACCACCCAGGGAACTTCGACCGATCCACCAACCATCCAACCAACGCTTCTAACCATTACCGTTCTCCGCACAATTTAATTGCTAGCATTTTATTAAAAGTATCGACAGTCGGCGACCTTCTTGTTTACGACTCTTGCAAATTAATGTCCTCTCGCCCCCTAGCCAAAGCTCCCTTGGCTTTCCACCGTTGCCAATATCGCGTGAGAGAAGGTAGCAAAGGGATGAAGGGAGGGTTAGAAGAGGGAGAGCGGCTGGAAGAGAAGCCAAACAAAAAATCTTGAAATTAATATTTCCTCTTTCCCTCCTCCCTTACCTCCTCGCCGTACGGGAGTACCGTGCTATGTCGGGGCGTTAGCCTCTGCGAGACGACTCGTGCATTTTAAACGAAGCCCTTTCGCAATGAGGTTCGATGCTTATACCGAAGCTGAAAGAGTAACGTTCATAGCTCGATATTATCGTTGTGATTGTTTTACGATCGTGTTGTTTTACGTTCAAATGAATAAGGAAAAAAGGAAACAAAAAAAAGAAAATAAAAGTCTATTCTTTAGAGTGAAATTAAAATATCAATCATTAGAGCGTGCGTTGGTAAAAGTTGATTCAAATCCTTCGAACCAAAAGTTTCCACGTTTCTGGTTAAGAATGACGTGCTAAAAGTATTATATATATATATATATATATATTTTTTTTTTTTTTCTCTCAAGATCGATAAATCTTGTTAACGATTTCCGTTGAATGTATCTACGAAATATTCGTACGTCGAACGAATCGTATATACGCTCGGAGATACTCGAGAAGCCACATTTAGAGCGAACCGATGGCGACGACACGGTCGATCGTCGTGTTGTCGCTCGAAAGATAGGTCACCGTGAAGAGCGACGGTATGTTGACCGATAATGTTGCCTGTAACAAGGAACGCTCGACGCAACTGCGATCTTACTTTGCTTAATACGTCGCATCGAGTCCCACCGAAACTTTCGGCTTCAACTATTCTCGAAGAAACGAAAGAAAGAAAGAAAGAAAGAAAGAAAGAAAGAAAGAAAGAAAGAAAGAAAGAAAGAAAGACGAACGATCGTTTTCATCCAGCGAAAGGATGAAAGAGAATTCGTTCGAGGTGCGTCGGGTCCGCTTCGATATAAATTGGCTGGCACAGCCGCGATACGTGACGTTTAATAATTATAGGAAGTGGAGTTTAGTTGGGGGAAGGGGTGGTCCGGCTGAACAACTTGTTGACTCCGCTTCGCTATCCGTGCACGTCGATGCCAACGTCTCGTCGTCGTTATCGCCTTTCCCTTTACTCTTTGACATGAACGTTTCAACGATCACTTTTACGTCATTCATCGAATTTACGAAATCTCTATTTACCCCTTTACCACGAGCATACGCAATGCCATAATAAATATTTCTTAAGTATTCATTTCTAATTACATCATTTCATTTCATACGAGCAACTATTTTCTAACGAAATTATTATGTAATAAAAGAGGGCATCTGATAAAGGATGCGTCGGTATCTAAAGTTTCTGACGTAAACGAGGATATGAGTTCGCACGTGCTACTAATCAGTGTCGTTAGAACGCTATCCGCTTCAAGTTCGAAAAGCGCGTTAATGTGGATGCAACGAGTAACGATTCCGCGAACGGTCGATGCGCTAGCTGAACGCAACGTAAACCGGGCAAACGTTCGCAAAATGCTGTCAAAGCACGATGCTGCCAGAAATAACACGGCCCTTAGACGACATTTCGTTCACGTTATTACGAAATACCTTAAGGGGAAACATAATGGCCGACTCGAAATGCTTTTATAGACGTATATATGTACGTATGTCTTCTTCGTCCGAAATATCCAGCGACGTTTCGAGTTCTGTCTTTTGGTCGTTATACGTAATTCCTTTTTTGAAAAATAATAGAGAGAGGAAGCAAGAAAACGTTGAAATAAAAGTGCATTCGAACGATGTCTCCCGGTTTTAATAAGAGAACAAAAAGCAAAAAAGAGTTTTACGGATTCTCTTTTTAAAAAGAGCATCTTGAATAGTACCGAGTAAACGTACTTTAACCTCCCTCGATCTAATCTTATCTTATCTTGGGACTTTCCGGAAAGTATACTCCTCTTCTTGGCACCTCACCTGCTTTTGGATAAACTTCTTTCTTTCCTTTTTCTCTTCTCTCACTCGCTTTTTTCTCTCCTTGATATCGCGAATATCTTTTATTAATCGATAAAAGTAGGTAAATTATAGATTACAAATTGTCTTTTTTCTTTTTCCTTTTCTTCGCTCGCAATTTTACATTATTCGTAAAAATGTTATAGAGGAAGAAGCATCAGGCGATTTTCAAGCGGTCGCTTTGACTCGGACAAAATCGAGAAGCATGCTTTGTCCGTGAGCTGTGTCGTACGGTAGGGGCCACTTAATGAATTAACAAGGCCATTACCATCGAACCGTGAAAGGTATCAAAAATATTCCTCCTTCTCTCTCTCCCTCTCGCTCTCTCTCTCTCTCTCTCTCTCTCTCTCCCCCCCTTTTACTTCGGTAAGTTTACGCTTACGAAGACAGAAGTAAGACAAGTGGTAGAACCTTTAACCTTTCGAACTTCACCACTTTATGCATTCAAACTAGAGATCGAACAAATTTTAAAGTCAAACTTTGTTTCCGAGTGCTTTGGACCATTCATTAATAGCTTCGGCAAGATGTAAATCGATCTACTCGTGGTAACGTTAATTGGATCCAAGAAACCGACGAATGATAAACTGCAAATTTGTTTGGAAAAAGATATTTGCTTCTTAAAAAGGATTTTTGATCTTTAGGAGATCTAAGGTAATATCAATTTGAAAAGTAAATATATAAATGAATAATAAATCTTAATAAAATAAGATATAGACAATATGGATGAAGAAAGAGAAAAAGAGTAATGAGATCACTCGAATCGTATTGCGAGCGAGCTAGCGAGCGAACGAGCGAGCGAGCGAGCGAGAGAGAGAGAGAGAGAGAGAGAGAGAGAGAGAGAGAGAGAGAAAGAGAGTCCGAACGTCGCCATTGGTTAACACCAAAATGTCGGCTGACAGGTTTCGTGTGGTTACGTAAAGTTGACGATGTAGATAGCCGAACTAGAATGGGGACGCTCCTGCCACAACGCGACTCGTCCGACGAAATGCATTCGTGCGTGTTACTGTCCGATGCGAAAACGTTAGGCGTCCTGTTCTTCTCTCTTTTCGTATTATTTTCGATTTTTCAAGCTCCACCGTGTTAACTGATCTTTTGGAAGATATCGTTACGTAAGAAATTTGATCGTTCGAAACATTACATGTTTTTTATATACGTAAATTATCATTTTACTATACTCGATACGTTTTATTATATTATTTCTTATGGTGCACGAAAAGGAAAATAAAAAGTTAAGACGAGTTTCGACGTTATGGTAAGAATTTTCACGAGATTCTTGGCTCACATCGAGGAACTTTGCACAAACGTTTATCGTCGTCGTCGTCGTCGTCGATTCGAAGGCAGGAAGAAGGGTTACAGTACGACGATAGCCACACGATGTGTTGTAAAAGCGATAGAAGCTGTAACGACGGATTTTACGACGACTGCCGGTTTAAGAAGCCTCGAAAAGAGCGAGAGTTTGAGGAAAAGAAGGAAAACGAGGTGCCTTAGACGTCTCCTCTACGATCGCTCATACCGATTTATATCACGACACTTTTCTATTCGCGAAGGTCAACGTTGTTTATGTCCAACGTAAACGAAAACGATCCAAGCTCTTTGAATCCTCGCACTTTTTGCCTACATCGTCCTCTTCCTTCTATTTCGAAAACAAAATATCTCGTCTTTATCGTCCTTTCGATATTCTTCGAATTGACCTCTAAATAAAAAATAATTAAAAAGTAAATACATTTCGACGAATTATCTATAATCGATACGATCGTCGATCGTTCGTTAATCCAAAATAATAAATATCGTGTAACTGAAAGAAAACGTATGAGAGTTGAAATGTAATATCAATTCAGTTTATATACTATGATGTCGACGACGAAATAATGACGTTTTTTGATAAATTCTTGAAGCATTGAGTCGTTCTCGTAGGCGTGTTCGCTCGAAATCTATTCGAATATCTTTGCAGGAATGTTCGATATTTTATATCCAAATAATTCACTCCGTATTTATTATTTTTGAATACAAATTCAGCCGACATTTATTGGCCAACTTGTAATACTATATTATATACAAGTAATATTTGTACCATTAAATGATTTATTTAGATATAAAATAGTGGAAACGCCCTGGCTAACTCAATACATAAAAATATATGTTGTATTCGTAGAGAGAAAGATTGTCTCGAAGAAGAATCGTAAAACACTCACGGGACAGATTAAAACTTCCGAGGTCTACACTTAACGATTTAAATTATAAGTTAGACTAATTACATGCATGATCCAACTGTGAGATGTACGAGGTGACGTGCTAGAATACGAACAAACAAGATCTCCTGGATAAATAGATAAATAGATATTATTAAGTCTACCGAAAACACACGCAAAAGTCATAAACGCACCGTCATTTCTATTAATATTAATAACTTTCGATCTTGGCAGAAAGCTATTAAATTTTTACTCGTTTTGATGGAACTCGAAGGTGCATAAATATAGTAATAATTACAATTAGTTGGACTGCCAATGTCGCGAGAACGGTCGATCGTTTAACTGCGAACTAAATCTTACAAACTAATTAAGCTTAAAACGATAAGTGTAACGATTGTGTAAAATCAAAGTCACTCCGGGCTAGCTCTTGTACGAGACTCTCTCGTTTCGATGAGATATTCGTAAAGAGAATAAAGTAATTCTATATATGTATATATATATATATATATATATATATATATATATATATATATATATATACATATAAAAGAAAAACAAAACTTCTCTTCGAACGACACCCAATAAGATGCAATTCGAAAGCGTATTAGATAACTGACCTAACTAATCGTCCTTGCATATCACGATCGAATACGATTATGTTCCTAAGATAATTCGGTTTGTTAATTTTAAGTATTATATTACATAATGAGATAAAATTCCCTGTAATAAATATACAATCCTCGAAATAAAATATAGGATATACGAGTATAACGATAATTAAATAAACTTAATCTAAAAGCTTATAAGTATAGATAAGTATAGATAAATATAGTTGATATAAATCGATATAAATTATTACCACGTTGAAAATGAATTATTAAATGCGCAGAAGAATTTTTTTTCTTTAAAACGGCGAGAATTAGATGAAAGACGTACGACTTCGGCAGGGGACTGAGCGTGACTGACGAAAGATATCAAAAAAAACACTCGTTGAAAGTCATAAACAATGTGTACGCAGCTATAGGACGAGGACGGTTCAAGGTATTTATTATGTAGTACTACGTGCCTACAAAGGTGAATCGAGAAAGCTTCGTAATTGTGCTACAACGTTCGGATAACTTCGACTCCGATCGACTTATTTCGACAAATCTCTAACACTCCCAATCCCTCTGCAGAATTTACATTATTTAAGCAATTAAATAATTGATTTTTCTTATCTAAACTATTAATTTCGTGTTACGTTGTAAGAGAGCTCTATAAAACGTTAGTCATGAAATTTTCACTTAGTGGTTAACCCTTTTACAAGTTCACTTTTTATTTTCTTAAAGATAGGTCGTAGGACGCGTTACTACTCCACTTTTACAAAACGAAATCTCCGTTCGCGTTCGCTTTCCGATTTACATGAGTTTTAAAACGCATATCGATCGATGCATCGAGATCTCAAAAGTATGCCAACGCGATACGCCGCGACCCAAACGTAGACGCAGCGTCATGCCGTGACCTTCCAACGCAACGAGTACCGTGGTTTCTTATTGGCCTGATTTTCGCCATTATCAATATTAATAGAGTCTTAGGTCCATTAGTCGTCATAAAGTGTAAAAGAGCGAGAGAGAGAGAGAGAGAGAGAGAGAGAGAGAGAGAGAGAGTATAGTACACACGAATCTTTTACCATTTATGCCACTTCTCTATCTAAATTTCTTCTTACCGACGAAAGCTTTCCGTGAATTTCAATTTTGAAATGCATATGATTGAAAAATGACGAAATCTATTAACATTTAATACGGTTTGATACGCAATTTAGCATATACGTAATAATCTCGTTTTTCATATTGCAATGTAATTTTTCTGTTATTTCCACTTTATGCATTTGTATTTGATTAAAGCGCAAAATTCATCGACGAAATGATTCGACAATTTTTTTTTTTTTTTTTCTTTTAATTCATTTTCGAAACGTGAAGATCGCTCTCGTCGGTGTATGAAATTTTGTCAAACGATCGAGTGAACTCGAATGTAAAAAAACAAAAAAAGAAAACGAAAAAGAAAAAGAAACTAAAAAATAAAAAATAAAAAATGAGAAGAACGAAAAGAAATTGACAGGCTTTGCTATCGATAGCACCATTTTCTTATGACGATTTCGTTTCTTTTTCCGGTCGAAAAGAAAAAGCGAGCAAGCTATATCTGGATTCCCATCGAGAGAGGAGGTGCATCCTGCCGTATCTAATAGCACGGTGAACACCTTTCCATCCGCCATGTCTATCTTTTTTCCCGTCATTAGACACGATATCCTTCCTTAGAAATGTCCCTTTTCTCGAGCAAGAGTGGCTATCGTCTACAGTTTTTTCTTTTTTCTTTCCCTCTCCTCTCTCTCTCTCTCTCTCTCTCTCTCTCTCTCTTTCTTTCTTTTTCTTCTTTTCTTTTCTTTCACCAAAAACAAATCTTCCTTTTCTTTGCTTCGCGCGTACGATCTATTTTGATACACATTCCCATTTAATATATTTACCATTTCTTACATTTATTGGAAACACCGATCGATTTTGAAGCCTGCTAACAAGTTCAATCCGAGTTTTATTTAATTGCGCGTTATAAACCAACGGAAATTTATTTCGGTAGATACGTAATTTTTTTTTTTTTTTTTTTTTTGTTTTCTCTCTAGGACAAAATACGTATAATAATATGCGATCGATAATACGCGTAATAGAGAACGTTTCCTCTGCAACGAAGATTTTTATCGTAGGTCATAGGAGACAAAAAATATGTAAACATTCGGCAAGCGTGCACATTACGTAATTCTCAAATCTATTCGCTACTATCGGACAATTTAGACGCGTATATGTTTTAATCTTTAGACGACAAAGGTCATATTCAAGGAGAGTTTGATTTCGACGAATATTTTTTCCAATAGGAATAAATGTGGCAAGGAAGAAGGAGAAAGAGGAGCGAGAGAGAGAGAGAGAGAAATCTCTTATCAAATTTCTTTGGATCCACGCTAAAGAGCAAATTTATGTTTCATAGCCGATAAATCGTCCTCTCGTCTAAAGGTTGCGCGAACTTTCGACGTCTCCAGTCACTCGTCGCATAAAACCGCTCTAACCTTATGCGTTTTCGTTCCACTTTCCTCGATTCGCTAAGCATAAGCGACGGAGATAGAAAGAGAGATATACCTTACCTTCGAAAAGGCCAGATTTTATTTTCGATGGAGAACGGAGAGAGAAGTTTGAGATTCGTCGGATAAAAATATTCTACCCTACTCGTTTTTTATCTTTATGAAAGTTCGAAGGAAAAGAAAGAAAACAGTCACGATCGACGTGGTTCGCATTAATAACTCATAACATTTTAAATATTCCTTCGTAGCTTTTATTAATTCTTAGTTTTTAGAGGAACTCCTTAATTTTGTCGATTCACGCCATTTATAAGTCGAAAGTTAGATTCGACTGTACGCCATTCGCGTATCCTCGACCAATGTTATTCAATTTTTGATATAAATTTCAAATCAATCTTTCCGATCGTTTAGACGAAAGAATTTATACTCGTACACTCGTATACGTTTGTATAATGTCTAAAATTGAAAAAAAAAAGGACATACTACTCGTATGATAATTATCGTAACGAAACAAGTATGCTTTTTTCCGAGAAAGAAAAGCGATCGATCGATCGTTCGAATCAACAAGAAACGATCGATACAGTACGGAATCGAATACCGCAAAGAGTTATTTCTTGCACTCGAGTTCGTTACCTCTATAAAATATTGTATTATTCTTGCTTCATTGATTTAGCAACGAACACATGGAATATCCGGTCTCGATAATAAATTAAATGCGATTGAATTCTAATATCATTGTGCATTGATTTAATTTATCATACTCGAAAGCTCTAGCAAAACATACCTTTTTTTTTTTTTTATTATGAAAATTATTATAAATTGTGTCAATGAAATTTTATTTGAACATCCTTAACATATTACGATATTTTTTGTTTCCAGAGTTTTTATCAATTAATTTCCAAATCTATTTATTGTATAATTAATTAAAATATTTGCTAATATGATACGAATACAAATGAAACTTTTTACTCGAGTAATCTGAAAATATACAAATACTTTAATATCGATTTGTGTATTTATCAAATAAAATTCCATTTTCGTAAGAAAAAAATATCATGGCTTGGCAAATCCAAATGGAATTAAAAAAAAAAAAACTGTAATGCAATTTAAAGGAAAAGCTTAGCGTGAACTCCATGAATCGTGGCCGATTTCTTCAGAAACGATAATTGCGATCAATTTCAATGAGATGCATAAATGACGATAAGAAAAAAAAAAAAGACGGAAGAAACGGAATTGGACGAAGACGACGAAATAGCGTATAGAAAAGGACAAATTCTCGTATTTTCTTTACTCCGTCGTTCTCATTTCCATCGTTACGATTGACTGGCCTGGCGCTTCGCGAAGCACGCGCACGCGCATCATCGCTTGCAACTGTATCTATCTTTCTCCTTCTTCCTGTCTCGTGCAACTGCTCTCTCTCTCTCTCTCTCTCTCTCTCTCTCTCTCTCTCTCCTTCTTCTTTCTACCCTACCTCGTCCATTGTCCACGAGTCCGAACGAATCGACACTTCTTTTTCCTTCTATACATTTTTTAACGATTTCCCAAAGATGACTATGTCAATCTTTTAAAAAATGGCATATAACTTTTACGTTGTGTACATTTTCCTTTTGCTAAATAATTAATCGTAACACTCGATAACCGAAGGCTGACGTTTGCCGATTATTAATCGTTACTTAATATACATAGTATCGAAAGAGAGAGAGAGAGAGAGAGAGAGAGAGAGAGAGAGAGAGAGAGAGGGAGTAGAGAGTAGAAGAAAGTAGCCAATTACGAAGAATTATTATAATTTATAGACACGTCCATTTACGTGTAAAAAAAAAAAAGAAAAAGAAAAGTGCATCATTCTGCTACGTTGAACGATGCAACGGAACACCTCCGAAAGATAATACAACGAAAAAGAATTGGTGATATAAAGGCTTAAATAAGGTTATCGAAAATATAAGTGCAAAGTAATCGTTTCGAAGCAACAAAATGAAGGAAAGGAAAGAAATGTCGGCTTATAGAAACGCGTTCTTGGATGGAAGTTTGCGGTCGAATACGTATACCCGGTGTACGATGCGCCTTCGTGCGCGTGAGCGCTCGTTTGAGACCTTGCTTGAGTTACCGGCAGGACTGCCATCGGGAAAAGGTGAACAGGTTATATACTCCAACTGTCTTTTCCGGTTCATAAGCTTTTGCGTAATAAAAATTCTTTCTCTTCCTTTCCTTCTTTGTTCGGATCGTTTGCTCGTACGCGCAGATCGGCTCGAAACGAATTTTGGCACTACGTAAAAGTGTTTGCGAATATCGAAAGATTCAAGGTGTGTGAAGGAGAGAGAGAGAGAGAGAGAGAGAGATTTTCAAAATATTCGTAGCGCTGGTGTTTTCAAGTTGACACAATGGCGCAACCTGTTGCTCGCAGAGAGCTTAGAAGCTAAGCGTTCTCGCCTTTCTACGTGTGCGAGGACGCACACATTTCTCTACTTTTAATCAAATTAACTCTCTCGTCCACAACTTTGTTCTATTTTGTTTAAAGACAAAAATATATCGTCGTTAATAATGTGTTAACTTAATAACTAAAGACTATTTTCGATTGTAATTTATTTTTTTGATAAAATTCGAACGTTCGCGTGGAAACGCGTCGAGTAAGAATGATTCATCGTTTTCGTCATGATTTTTGCAGGCCTAGTATAATATGTTTTTTTTCCCTCTTCGGAAAGAAAATTCATTTAAAACTCAATTCTGTTTCGTATCTAAAAGGAAACACTGCGTCGAGTTGATTGATAATAAAGAAACTCGTAGGGAACATTGATTTTCGGATGAAGAATTAATTTAATTATCCTGGCGAATGAAACGAATTAGAACCAAAGGGAATGAACATTGAATAATCCGAAGAGAAGAATAGACCGGTAATAGATAGATGTTCCGTAAATGTAGCCGGTAATTTTTCGCGAATATTCGCGGTTGACCATCGAACACCATGATGGTTGCTCGACGAAACGACGTAGCGAACGTTCGTACTCGGCTGCTTTGTTTTCGGTACGTATCGAAATACGAAGCCGCTATTATCATTGGAAACTTCGTTGTTCCGGCGCCGCTTGATTATCGTATTTCCGACCGAAATGTTGTTTGCGAACGTGAACGCTGTATCGATGCAGAGCGTCGAGTCGCGTTCTACATCTTAATTTGTCGTTTTAGCGATTTTGTCGAGTAGCTTTCGTACGAAGAAAGAAGTAAAGAATTAAAATGACACGAGTATAAAACGAGGATGCTAGCATATACTTTTTCTCTCTCTCTCTCTCTCTCTCTATCTATCTGATTTTCTCGAACGATACACGATAGAAACCTCTCTCATCGATGTCTAAGGACTTTGACGCATCGTACGTGTCGTTTCTAAATCGAGGTCAAACCGAATTTTCTACTTTAACCTACTGAATACGGCGAATTTCAGCTTTCTAAAAGAAGAAGTAGTCGGTAGTAGTGGTCGTAGCTGCATCGGCTGCTGGCGGTCTCGAAAGAAACATCGACAGAGCCCGATACCAGAAGGAGAAGGATTCTTCGATGATGCATCAAAGTACACCACGCTCGAAATTAGTTTCCTCTTCTCCAGGGGAATTTCTAAATTATCACCTCGGAACCACGTTGAACGTATCCTCTACGATGGTAACGCGAATCACTATGACGCGTTCTCCCTATCGATTTTCACGGACGAACCTTACTCCTCTTACATGCACATATGTACAAATACATTGTCGTATTTCGATCGGCGAAACGAATCGCGCGACGAAACTCTCAAATACATCTATGTCGTATATTAACGACTTTTTGTTCGAATCTTTAGATCGATTCGATCGATACTCGAGGCTTCCCGCGATTTCCATCGATATTTCAGGAAGTCTACGAGCTATCTACAAACGTTCTGCATCGTCCACACGCACTGAGAATTTTATATCGGCCAATTATCATACGAATATGGCGGAGTTAGAATGACAACGGATTATATAAATAATTGTCACGTGCACGGCCGAACGCGATATGTAAATGCGCCAGAGCAGTGTTTGCCACGGTTGCGCGGATCCTCGTAATCCGAGGTCATGTTATACTCCCACCCTCCTTTCTCCCTCCCTCTCTCTCTCTCTCTCTCTCCCACCCTGTCTATAGTTGTCTAAGTTTTACCGATCGGTATACTCGAGGACGTCTGGAGATGACAAAAGAGAAAAATTATTAAATTTACCTCAGAATTCTGTTTTCTTATCATATAATTATGTTATTAATAAACATTTTTTTTTCTTTTTTTTTTTTTTTTTTTTTTTTTTGAATAAACTTGACGAAACTTTTCATAACGAAACTTTCAATATGAATGAAATTTGTTTGAAACTAAGAAAAGAGAAAAAAAAAAGAGAGGAAAGGGAAAAAGAAATGGAATTCGTCGAGTGGCGACTTTTGCATTCGAAACGAGTCATTATCGAAAACGCCTTTGGATGAAACCGACAGAACTTTCTCGATCATCTTATGCGCATACTCTGACCGGTCCAGGAACGTGCCAGGATAAAGGTGCGATCTCGCTGTTTTGAAAGAGAAAGACGGAGATAACTATTCACGATTTTACGTCGTTTTCGCGAATTTTCTCACGAATCGCTCGCTTATCGTCTTTCCGTATAAAATACTTTGATTAGCGGATTTTCTTTCGGAAGTATATACCTTGTAATTTGATATTATTAATTCGTTCAATCCGACGATACTTTCTAACTTTCATTTTAATTAACTCTCATAGTTTCACGGTTAATTGTATCAAGACAAACCGTGTACCCGCATACGTAGAAACAATTGCCAAAATCGTAATTATCGTAATGTTAAAAATCAATGAAAGAAATAAGAAGCAATCCTATAAACTTTGATATATCTCGTTGATCGTTTACTTTTACATATTTATTATAAAATGTTGTTTGTTCGAATTCGATTTTGGTACGTCGCTTGTGTGTATACGATGATTCTCGATGTACATAACATATGCGTATAAACGTATATGTACTGTCATTAGTATGTGAATAATAATTATAACAACGGTATCAACTACTTTAATAATGGTATACGTACAAATTCGATATCGACGAAAATATTCGGATGATTTGTTGGGTACGACGAAACGATCATTCACGGTTGACGATTTCGCTCGAAAAACGTGTCATCCACGTCGAATTCTCCGGACGCATATTAAAGATTTGAACGTTAGCACGATTTCCTATCAAATAATACGATTTTATTCGAATGACAAGTCTCGTGGCACGAATCCGTGGACGAAATGAATCATCTCAACGAGTCTTTTATTCGTCTCCTACGAGTCACTTCCTTTATTCGTAAAACAATCGCGTGCTCTTCTTTGTTCGATCTATCGTTTATTCTTGTTTTAATTTCGATCTTTCTAAAAAAAAAAAAAAAAAAAAAAAGAAGTAAATTTTTTTTCCTTCCCGTAATATATTCGACGAAGTAAGAAAATATTAACAAGTTTTACCCTCTAATTAGATTCATTTCGACCCGAGGATGCGTTCTTATCCATTTTATTGCGTTTGCGTGCATTCTAATCAAGTTCTAAACAAACCATTGCAATTCGTATTCGGCCATAGTCCAACGACGTGTAACCGATTCTCAGCAGACACGCGACGTTGTGAAATGTATTTACAAAGATATTTTTCTCCGTTCTTACGAGAAAATCATCGTCCAACACTGTTACGAAAATTCATCGAACTTTCCTCTTTACATCTAACGAAGGTTACGCACTACGTTAGATGTAAGAATGGATAAGAATGATGTATCATTGTAATCGATTAATCGAATAATATAATAATCGGAGCAGACGAGGAAACTCTATGGTATCGGTAGGATCGTTAGATTCGCGTAACGAAAACCCGTTTACCAATGGCGAACGAATAATGCGACCTTGGCGAAAGGTGGAAGTTAAAAGTCGGCTGACTTTCGAGTTCCAAGTCGGTCGCTTATCTCCAAGATTGTCTTCGTATTCGATGATGCAGCGAGATTGGACCGATTTAGATACTTTTCGATAGATAAAAAAAGGAATTCTTTCTACGAGAAGTCACTTTGTAATAAAACAAAGAGACTAAAACGTTACGATTGCCACTTTTCTAACGATTTGACACGATTTCTCTACGATTCTGATTCGAGAACGTACAAGAAAGGAAGCAACGATAAAGAAAGAGAAAGAAAAAGAGATGAAATTTCATAGCGTTGAAAATCGCGACACTTGGTGCGGATTGAACCGAAGAAAATATGTTTGTATTAGAAAAAAAAAAAAAAAAAAAGAAAAAGAAAAGGAAAGAAAAGAAAAAATCTTATCGTCTTTTGATCGTTTCCAACAATACGTAGGTAAGTCAAAGAGAATCGCAAAGTAGACCGAGCAATTCCGCGTGAACAACCTTTTCGGCCATTTTGATGTTTGAATCGTTATATATTACGAATGGTCCTGTGTTTCTCTTTGTCATGCACGAAAGAACACGTGCATTCTCTCTCTCTCTCTCTCTCTCTCTCTCTCTCTGTTCCATTCGAAGGAAGAATAAAACGTTTCGTAGTAAGAACGGTGAATAATGATACTCACTGATCGCGTGTTGCGCGAACTCTTTTTCTTTTTTCTTCCCCCCTCCTTTCTCTTTCTCTTTCTCTCTCTCTCTCTCTTTCTCTTTCTCTTTTTAAAGATGATTCCTTCAAAATCCGAGGATGATCGGCGAACAGCGTCCTCCAATCAGCAAGAGCCGATCTTCTCGATGCATCAACGGTCGAGTCCTCCTTCTTTTCGTCATTCTTTTTAATCTTCTTAAATGTACACAGGAAAAGAAGAAACACAGGAGAAACTCTTTTATCTGTCTTATTTCTTTTCTTTTTTTTTTTTTTTTTATCTATTCGGACGGGTGATACACGAGACGATGAATTAAGGTAAATGCTCGAAGATAGTTAAAAATGATATTTCTCGAATATAAGTAGGTATGGGAGAGCACAAGACGACGACAAACGAAATCGACTGGAACTCTTCTCGACCGCCACCTCCTCCTCCTCCTCCTTGCGTCACCGACCGAAGGAGAGCCTGTTGCTCTCCTCCTCCTCGTCCTTCCCCTCTACTCCTCCTTCTCCTTCTCCTCCTCCTCCTCCTCCTTCTCCTCTTCGGACACGAGCGCTCGTTCAGATGCGCGCGCGTTTCACCGATCCAAAAGATCCTTCTTCTTGCCCCTTCGTTAATCGTCGTTATTACCGTTTTCCGAATCGACGTAGACGTAAAGATAAAGAGGAAGAATGCATCGACTTGCTGGATGTCTTATCTTCAAGGACTCGATCCACCGGTAAAAGGTTGCCATGAAAAGTCCGCCTTATCCACCATCACCACCACCTCCTCCTCCTCCTCCTCCTCCTCCTCCTCCTCCTCCTCCTCCTCTTCCTCCTCCTCCTCCGCCTCTTCCTCCTTCTCTTTTTCTTCTATCTCTACTATTTCTTCTCAAAAACGCACACTTTTGCTCGAGAAGAGCAACAGCAACAACAATTGCAACGGTTATATACACCGAGCGGCAAAACGATAATAACGAACAAGAACAGATTTTCTCTCCCTCTCTCTCTCTCTCTCTCTCTCTCTCTCTTTCTTTCTCTCTTGCACGGATATATTACACAAGTACTTCACCGAAGTCTCCCTCTCTCTCTCTCTCTCTCTCTCTCTCCCTTTCTTTCTCTTTCTCTCTCTTACGCACTCGTATCTTCTTCTTCTTCTTCCTTAAAATCGAATGTAAGATATCTCTCTCTCTCTGTCTGTCTCTGTCTCTCTCTCTCCCTTTTTTCAACGATTAACGACGGACAGAGAGGAGAAACAAGCGGGCAGGCGGGCAGACAGGCAGGCAGGCAGGCAGACCTCGACGTTTGATCCGGATATGCGACGTCCGTCGAGTTGCGTTTGGTCGCGCTGCGCTCCCGTAACTGCATCCGCGTCTCGGCGGCGCGTCGCGCCGCGCTTAGAGCGCCGCCATCCACCACCTCTACTCCCCACCACTATTGTACACCACCACCACCGCCGCCACCACCACCACCACCAGCAGCATCAACCACCACCAACACCACCACTACCATCGCCACCACCACCACCACCACCACCTCGACTAGTCGGAGTATGGACTAGAGAGGTGTGTACGTGCGTGCGCGCGCGCGCGCGCGCATCCGACGACGACGGCGACGACGACAGTGACGATGACGGTGACGATGAAACACTCTACTCTACTCTCATTCTCTTTCTCTCTCTCTCTCGATGCACGTGCATGCACTGCACGCGCCCCTCAACGTGCAACCACTACTCTTCCCTCTCCTCGTATCCTATCCTTTCCTCTCCTCTCCTCTCCTCTCCTCCTCCTCCTCCTCCTCTTTCTTCTTCGACCGGCAACCACGACGTCTCCTCGCCCTTTTCGAACTTTCGCCGAAAGTACGAGGTCCCGAATGCACTTGAAAATTCTTCCTTCTCTCGTGTTTTTTTTTTTTTTTCTCGAAAACGTGTATCGTGGAACCTTCAGGTAAGTTTACTTTAAGTTTTCGCATCGATCACACGATCTATGACGATCTATGATTTTGAGCGTAGTCGGTTCTTCCTTTTTATTCGTTCGTAGATCACCTCTTATTTCGTGCGGATAAGAGAATAGATATCTCATTATAGGAAACTATGTTGATAGAGTTTATCGAGAATGAGAGTATATACGCATAAAATATTTGGAGCGTTAGGGTCTTGGACGAATTTCTGTTCTAAGCCGAGAGGAAATGGAGAGTCTGAAAAGCGGCAAGTTTAAATAAGCCGGGCATCAACAGGTTAAGAAGTTGCTTTCCGGATACACCGCGGGCGTTAACGGAGAACGACGCAGTTTTCTCGGTCGACGCTTCGTAGGTATCGATCCTTGCGTCTTCTCTCTCTCTCTCTCTCTCTCTCTCTCTCTCTCTCTCTCTCTCTTTCTCCCAGCGACGCGCAACACGCGAGCTCGATTAGAAGCAAACGTTCTCGCGTCTTTGTTTCGTTCTAACCGGCCGATTCGAAGTACGCGCGTTAGTTAGTCGAAGACATCAACTTCTATTTTTAGAGAAGCGAGCACGCTCCTTTCGTTGTTGCGTTGCGTTAACGACGCGCGACACTCGAGTGCGCGCTCGGAACCTGTTTCGACGATCGTATAACATAGCTTTGTCTTACGGTCATAGATCGCTTTTAACACGTTCACTGTCATGCTAATTTTTTCAGACAACAATACCACACTTTTATTATTGCAAAAATATAATGATTAATTATTGCGTAGGATGATACCGTACCTACTCTTATCAATAATACGCACAATGCACTCGGTCGCTCTCGATGATAAATTTTTGATACGAAAAGTGGGAAAAAATTGCAGGAAAAAAGATAACGAATTATTGCGAAGATTAGTAATGTTTTGACTCACTTTGTTTTTCATACGGTCCTAAAATAATTCATCGAATTTATCTAACACGTTATGTTCCTTAACTTTAAAACCATGTCGTTAATAATTATTGGCACCTCCATTATAAATATAGAAACGTACAATTAAAATGAAAAATAATTAATAATAACCGTTAATTCTAGGCTAGCAAACTTTATCGCGTTATAGCGCAATGAATAAATTTAGTATCAACGATCATCGACGATGATCACAGAGATATTGCCACGGCGAACACGTTAATGCGCTTTTTACAACGATCTCACGCGTTTTCCCGTTTGACGCCAATGAGGGAAGAGAATGTGGATTTGTTGGACTTTGGCACGTTTTCATATTCCAAGATATCGTATCGATTTCAATCGATCGATCGCTCGATCGATTGTAAGAGACCGAAAAGAGTGAAAAAAATGAACGGGATCTTCACGCACGACTAACCGTTTGCTATCTCCGTTAGGTTAGGTAATAATATCGCGGATATTAATCGTCTTACCGACCTCGTTTTATCGTTCGTGGTTTCCCTCTTTATCGTTTCCTTTGCATTCACCAAAATTTTTCAAGATCCGAGAACACTACGTTCTCGTTGTGCTGCAACACTCCATGTTCTCTCTCTCTCTCTCTCTTTTTATCTCTCTTGAGCATGGCCATGACACTTTTAATAGGAGACAATTTAATGCAGCCGCTGCTGCGATTTGAAATTTAAAGTCTAATCGCCAGCACAACTCTGTCCATTCGCAAACTTTCAAACGGAATAAAGAGATTTAATCTTCTCATATGCAACGTTTAAACAATTTCTTTTTATTTCGAATAATTAATTGACGATACATAAATTTAATAATATATATATGAAAAAGATTAATATTTATTTATTTTCTGTCAAAATCGAAAAGTTTACATATAGCGAAACATCTTTCACTGAAAATGATCAAGTATAGTTCGATAATATCGAAGAAATACGATTTTTATTTTTTTCTTTATCTTTTTTTTTTTTTTTTTTTTTTTTTAGAGCATAGTAAGAATCATCCTACTTTTTTTCTTTCTCATCGTGACCTCTTTTCGTTTTCAACAGAATATACTATCTTTTACGGTTCCAAGTGTTCGATCAACGAAAGAGTAAGCTATTGAAAGACGAAAAGCATAGAATTTTTCAACGTTTCCTCACTTTCCCGCTTCCTCGTTCGAAAGCTCTAGTTCGATTCGAGCTAGATAAAAGTCGAACAAACGCGATCCCCTGCTTATCGTCGTATCTTATCGTTCGCCGCTCGTTCGATATCTTCCGCACCATTTTAAAGAATTATATGGATAAGAGGAGGTGGGGAAGAGATTGAAGGAGGGAGAGAGAGAGACGGAGGATCGAGGCGTGGCACAGTTTGGAGAGACGGACAGTTAAGAAGAGCGACTGATCGGAGTAGTCGAGAAGAAAGGGAAAAGTGACACGTGAGAGAGAGAGAGAGAGAGAGAGAACGGGCGAGACCTTGGGATAGGCGAACGCTTTAGAAATTCGTTAGATAATCCGTGGGGCACGGTTCTCTGCTTTCAAGATGGCAGCCGAAAGTGTAGGAGATTAGATAGGGCGCTTCACCAACGATGACTCTTCCTCCTCCGCCTCATCCTCTTTCTCTATGTCTTCTCTCTCTCTCTCTCTCTCTCTCTCTCTCTCTCTCTCTCTCTCTCTCCCTTCTCTCTTTCTCTGGTATACGCGGACGTAGTTATGTAACGTTCCCACAAAATTCCGGCGTCTTAGAAGCGTATATGGCCGAGTATTTCAGTTATCAAATTTCAACAAGATTGAAAAATTGGAAAGCTATATTTTATCACTGTTAATGTATTCATATCTCGGTATATACATACATATATATAGAGAGAGATTAGAACGAAGAAAAATGTATATATTAGATTAGTGCATATAAAAGTGCCATTTCGTTATAATACATTTCTTGAGTTTCAAAGTCAATCCGAAAAATTGCATTATATAATGAAATAAAAAAAAGTATGTGCCAATATACAATAAACAAATTGGGAGAAAATAGTTATGAAGAAGAAGCATTTATGAAAGGAGAAGCGCGTGCTCATAGCGTTGGTAGTAATGAAGTAGGATCGGTGTGGGGGACGTCGATCGTCAAGTACAACGACGACGACGACGACGACGACGACGACGACGACGACGACGACGCTTCACCGCAAATCTGATTCCATGTAGGTATACTTGACATTAAATTTTCCGTCGGCCTTCTAAACTGTGCGACGCTATACGTGCGCGCAAACGAACACGCGTGTAGGCAGTCAGCTCGCTCCAAAGCCTTTCTCTTTGGCGAGCCAATGATTGCGCCACCTACCGAAAAATCTACGCCTACCAACGCAACGAGGAGACTTAGAAACAGCGATAATGGACGATCCTAAACGCGTCCTCGATTCTTTTTCTCTCGATCGCTTTTTTTTTTTTACTTATAAAGTTGAGACAAGCTCGAACGAAATATTTAGATAATCCTATAATAGCAACGATTAAATGGTTTTCCTTTTTTGGAGCAAGAGACGCTATAAAACTGTAGCGAGCAAGTGCTTGCTTAGATTCCAATAAAATATTAAGGATCTAAGACATTCGTCGTCCTTTACATCTTAAACAGATACGTATTTTATGTCGACGATAAAAGTTGTCCAAACTTATCGCGTCCTTTGTTATAAAAATGATGAGTAGTGAAACGAAAGAAGGAATGGATGCGTGTGCGTGAGTGCGGGCGCGCGCACCCCGATGCCACGTGACGTCTAAATTCAGTCGGCCATTTTGGAGCATGATTCATTTGTTTAGAGCAGCCCGGATAGGAGAGTGAGAGGCGGAGCTATACGCGCACGAAATCCTCGCTAGTGCGCGTTTTAGATTCACACCGATCGCCACCGACCGTTGCGACCCTGTCGCGAGTTATCGGATTTCTTACCGAGTCTAAGATCTTCTCTCGATCTCCCCTCCGTCCCCTCCTCTCCTTTCCTTCGTGTCTCCTTAGGTATCAATTTCGATTTATAAACTATATTTTCCACAAAATAGTCTTTGATCGAACAAAAAGAGACAGAGAGAAAGAGAGGGAATATTTGTTCTTTACTCCATTGTCGCAAAAAGGAACTGGTACGAAGTCTAACATTAAAATTTCGATGCCCCTATGACGTGAAGCACGCAAGAACGCGTGACATACCGTGGCGATGGTAGCTCACCACTGGATGGGAGGAAATAAAAGAGAAAACCTTCGTTTCAATTCGGTGTTGTTTTCTCATTCTTTCGTTCGCCCTCGTCTCACGTTCGTATTCACGAAATTACGTTCGAAACGAAGGATAACGAGAGGAGAAGAGAAAGCATGCAAGGACTTTTGGCCAATAGTATCCGAATTTAAAAGAGAACCAGTCTCTCCTTCGTCCTTTGTTCGACAAAAATTCCTCCTCTTTCTCTTTTCTCATTCTCTCTCTCTCTCTCTCTCTCTCTCTCTTTCTTTCTTTCTTTCTCGAAGAAATTCGCGCCCTCGAACGATCGTGGCTACGGCCGAGTTAACGTCTCGCTTCCCGGGGATCAAGGAGCGTGACAAGGCTACGCGAGGCAAATGTTATTCTCCGTCGAAAAGAGGCATGAATTATTTATCGACCGCGAACGAGAGAAAGAAAGAAGGAAGGCAGGAAGAAAAGGAGAGAAAGGGGGGGAGAGAGAGAGAGAGAAACGAAGGAAAGTCGTCAAGTCGAAGACGATATCTTCACTCTCGTCGGATTACGTTTGGAGAAGAAACCAACATCTTGTGCCATTTTTTTTCCACTCGCCTCGTAAAGTAGTCCGACGCGCGCTCGTTGTAACGAGAAGAAAAATAAATACAATTAATTAAATATATAATTTCTAAGAAACATAAAGGAATGAGAATATGACAGATATTTTCCCGAACGATTGCAATGCGTTGACGACAATGGAAAGCAAGAGATCGCATGATAGAAGAAACGAAAGACGAAGCGAAATTCGGCCATGAGACGAGTTGCAAGAGGAAAGAGGGAGAAGGAGGAGGCAGCTGCGTCGGCAGTGGAGATCCTCCTTCCCCTCTTTTTCTTTGTTCTTTTGGAACTCTTTTTCTTTCTTTTTCTCTCTCTCTCTCTCTCTCTCTCTCTCTGCCCCCTCCTCTCCTCACCAGCCAGGTTCGGCTCGGAGCCGAACGTCGTCGAATTTATTCGAGAC
Organism: Dolichovespula media; assembly: GCA_911387685.1. Lineage (NCBI taxonomy): Eukaryota > Metazoa > Arthropoda > Insecta > Hymenoptera > Vespidae > Dolichovespula > Dolichovespula media. The sequence continues at coordinate 4,835,220 of OU426869.1, forward strand.
GAGACTGTGCCTGCCCCTACGAGCAATCGGGTCTTCACGTTGGACACAAGGTCATTGCCAGTGGGTCAGTCGGGCCAATCGCGCTGGCCGAAGGTTCCAGCCGAATTCCTATAGCGAGAGCCAACCAACTGCGAACGTTTCTTTTCCCACTCTCTAACGATCGCGCGTGGATCAATTTACAGTCAGTACCGAATTCCGATTAGCTACGAATCCGCGCGAATAGTATCCATTGGCATGGTGGATGCTGCGATAAGATAGAAAGGTTGCTTGATAGACGACGAGATGCTTGAACGTTCCGCTTATTCCGCCATTCAGGCGGTATGTTGGAAAGGGAACGGATAGGCCGCCGTCCCATGAGGCCTTGACCGTATCTCTGCTTATCGTATCGGCCGAGTTGCACCGTCGACGTCACGTCGCTAAAGTTATGCGGGGCATCTCGTCGAACGTTCATCTTCCACAAAAATGATACGTATTTTTTCTTTTCTTCTTTTCCCTTTTTTTTTTTCACTCGGAAGTGTATCTTGGAAAGGTTGATAGGTACAGATCGTTCCTTCTTCAAGGTCGATAGAAGGAACTCGATCGAAAGAGATCAAATTTTTCGTTCGACGATTAAGAAAAGTTGAAAACGTTTGGGCTCATTGAATTACTTAAACTTCGACACGTTACGTAATCGCGGCTATTACCATCGACGATAGATCTCTATCCGAATGTGTGGTCTTCCTCGTGCGAGCAATAAATGCATCGCATGAACGCTCCTAACGAGTCGATGTTTACTCCCAAGTATCGTATCCACCGTAATTGGTATTACGCAAGTACTCGAGCCGTCGCGAGTAAGTACTAGCCGAGCTTGATAAACTCCAAGTAAATCATCGCCTTTCTCCGACGACAACGACGTCGAAGCCCTTGATCCATTGATCTTTTCCAAACGATCTATGATCGTATTACTTTTTAGATTTCTTTTTCTCTTTCAAATCGACGATAGAAATATCGTTTAAATTTTTATCACTTTCAGCAAAACTTTTTTACGAATAAATTTCCACGTACTCGTAGCATCGCTCGGTAACGATTCAGAAAGGATTTTAACAGTCCAAGTATCGACCGAGCAAAGACTCGTTCGTTGCATTCGAATCGCCTTTCGAGAATCGTGAGACTCGAGCAAAGCTTGGAAAACGCCTAAACCAAGCTAGAGTGATTTGCCTGGAATGCGCGACGTCAGGATCGTCGTTGCCTCTCTGTTTCGATTCTTTCCTCGAATTCTTCTCTCCCTCTCTCTCTCTCTCTCTCTCTCTCTCTCTCTATCTTCGTTTCTTTCCTTTACGAATTACTAAGAATTCGTTCACGGTAAGATTAATAATCAAAAAATACAATGGAATATATGACATGATATACGAAATAAGGAAAAAGAAATTCTCATCAAAATTTTTATTTAATTATTTGGAATAAAACTGTCGATATTTAAAAAAAGATTTAAACTACCTGAAAAAGAAAGATAGGTATACCTGCTGGATGCAGAGAATTCACGGTTTCACGGTTGTTCTCTCTCTCTCTCTCTCTCTCTCTCTCTCTCTCTCTTTCTCCGTCTTTCTCTTTCTCGTTTGGTCATATTTCGGCTGTACCTACTTGTTGCACAGGGAACTAGTTATGTGCACAATGCACATACGTATATACAGTAGTATGTATATAACGATGAGCTGGGTACAGTCGGCATCGACGTAGCTCGCTTGGCACGGCAACAAATAAGTGCAACGACCGACGAGCCGAAATAAATTCCATTCTACTTTCAAAACAATCCGAATTCCAATTTGCTTTTGTCGAATCGTTTGTTTTTCTTCTCTATAATATTTCGACAATTCGAACGTTTCCTTCTATATCTTGCAAATTTTATTGCAAATTTTACATGATTATAAACACGCGTGAATAACGATATAAAATAGAAATGTGCGATTTCTTTTATCGCATCCTGTCGATTCATTCGTCATCTACCTCCGCGAGTAATCATTGTCATCGTAAGAAACGAAAAATTTCCTTTAGGCTTGTATCGACTCGATTTAATTATATAATCGTCTTCTTCCTTCTAACTAAATTCTAATGTATTCATAAATTAAAAGAATAAAAAAAAAAACAATTCAGAAGTAAATAACATTTTAAATGAAACGATTATAATAGTACGTAGAAAATTGAGCGATCGACTCAACGTATTTGATATAAAGTATAAACGAGAATAAGAGAGACGGAAACAGAGGAGGAAAAGTGGTTTATACGCATGAGTTCGTTGCTCGTAGATGTGCACAGGTATATTTCAGAATATGAGATGAGCGTACCGAGCGAGAGCCACCCCACTCGACTCCACTTGGAAAATTTTGGGGATAACCGAGTCCTCGCTAACACCACAGAGCTGCTTGGCTGTTACCGCATCAGCTGTCGACGGCTGCTGCAGCCGACCTATATACTTGCGTATCTTTACACACACACATATATATATACACGTACGTGTGAATCTATCTCTATTGGTATATGTACTTACTACATAGTACTATTATACTATGTCTATATACGAATAGAGTTTACATACGCTTGGAATAGAAACGTGTATGCGCGTGTACGAACACATTCACGGCATACAACGACGTATCCAACGGGCTACGATATAAACGCCGTTACTACTTGTTGCTCCGTTCCCAGAAAATACGAGGAACCACGATTTCGAGGCACCAAACGTTTCAATAGAAAATCCTACGTGTTTCTAGCGTGTCCTTTCAACCGTTGTCCTCTTACAAATAGCTCTTCGACGCGCAACCTAGACACGAGACAATTTCTTTTTTTAAATCAACGCGTTGCGTTCAAACAAAAACGAAAAAGAAAAATTCATTTACATCGAGATTTATCCATTTTTCAATTTTATCTGTAAAACGATTCAGTATGACGAACGATTATCGTAAATCGTTGCACGATAGGTGCCATGTTCTTTTAGACAGACTTTTAGCATCTATTGCACGATTATTGCCATGTTTTTCTTTTTTGTTTTTCTTTTCTTTAGTTAGTTTAGAACAACCATTAGAGCAACTATGTAAATTTTAATTGTATCAAAATCCAATAGATTTGATTTCCATTGAAGCAGCGAGATATCAAATTATCTATCAGAATATATCGACCTTATTCTAAACTCTCCAAAAAGTAGTTGCATCTTTTCGGTATACGAATTTTATCGAACAAAGCGATTCTAAATCGATTCAAAGCGACAGTGTAGGAGTACAGAAACAGGATTGACGAAATCTCTCGAAAGCATGAGCTCGAAAATTTGCCGTACGTTTCATAGGATAACTCGACAATGCATGGACGACGAATATACAACGTGCATACAAACGTAGGAGGGCGAGTATGAATGCTCGCAAATGGCCCAGCCACGCACATTGAAGTACGGAGGATACACACACGTGCAATTTCTCTCTCTCTCTCTCTCTCTCTCTCTCCCTCTCTCTCTTTCTACCACAGAATGAGAGAGCAAGAGCAAGAGAGAGAGAGAGAGAGAGAGAGAAAGAGGGATGCACGAGACGCGAAACGCTGCGTCGACGCTGTACTTTGCAGCTCTATGTCGGCGTCCTATCGGTGAGAAAGAGAGAGAGAGAGAGAGAGAGAGAAAGAGAGAGAGAGAGAGAGAGAGAGAGAGAGAGAGAGAGAAGGAGAGAAAGAGAGAGATGGTATGTGGAACACACTCACTCTCGATGGGTCACTCTCACTCTCTCGGGTGAGAGGGAAATTTGGCAGCTGTTTTAAAGCCGGTTAACTGGCGAAACTACCGTACGAGCGACCCCTTCCACGATTCTTCGTCTCTTTTTATTTCATGCACTGGGTTAACACGCTACTCTCCTCTTTCTCTTATTCTCTCGTTCCACCACTCTTTTTTCTCTCTTTTTTTCCCTTTTTTTTCTTTTCTCTTTTTCTTTTTGCTTTTTTTTTTTTTTTTTTTTTATACGAGCTTTCGGGAGTTCGGCTTCATTTTCGCTCCACCGATTTGGTTTCTCTCTTTCGACAGCACTCGATTGTTTTCTGGTCGACCGATCGTTTTCGATCGCCAACGGCGTACTCAACGTCGCTTTTGTGAAAGATCGTTGTACTGGCTTACTCGTAGAAATCACAAAATGGACATACATACGTTCCGATATATAAGTTATAAGCAGACTACGTTGCACGTGCGTTTCAACTAAAAAAGTAAATGTGTTTATGAAACTTTGTTTAGGAAATATATGTATATATATATATATATATTTATTTATTTATCAGAACGCTTTTTGTTTTATCGTTCGTAAGCCACGATTTTGTAATAATTTGAGTAGTCAGCGAACGGAAATGACTGACTGCGATTTGCGTTTATTAATAGACATTACCGCTTGACTTTCCTGCCTATTCTTCGACACAACATTTTGTTTTTACAAAAAGAGAGGACTATCGTATTTTATATGCAATACTCATCCATATTCCGAATTATTTCCAAAATCAAAATCTATTCAATTTCACGTAATAAGGTTGCTTTACCGCTTTATTGATCTACATTACTTACGTATATAATCTAAAACGCAAGTTTTACCTACTTGTGTTTTGACGAACAGTCGATCCATTATCTAATGCGTACGCGTTAAGCCTACCTAACATTTGGTAACTTTCGATCGCCGTGATGATTTTATCGGAAAACAATTTTAAGGCTTTTGTTAAGAAAAAAAAAAAAAAATAAAGAGAGAAAAAAAAATTGTAACAAACATTGTTCATTAAATATTAATAAATTTCTATAGAGATTTAACGAAGAAATAAATATTAACAGATAAACGTTTCACTACCGCGATTTAAAAGAATTAATTCGTATATAAATTTAGAGAGAACGGTGGTTATCGTCGAAAAACCGTCGACAGAGGCGAGTTACGAGCAACGAAAAGTTTGCACGCGTTTGCACGCACGTTGCATCGCCGGCGGATGTGGTACACACACGTGCATCCACACAGCAGCATACACGCATAACATGCCGCCATACATAAAAACGTATACCACAGAAACTCTGCAAGTTGGTCGAGTGCACTGGTCGAATGCATGTATGCGTGCGCATCGTTCTCTTCCTCTACATTCTCATATGCACATAGAAAGAGAGAGAGAGAGAGAGAGAGAGAGAGAGAGAAAGAGAAGGTGAACATCGTGTCTCTTCGTCGGTAAGCTGCGAAACCGGCCGAACATGTAGCTTTTTTGCCATACTGACCTGGGTTAACTTGGAGTACAGTGCTGAATAATAAAACGCCAGGAACCACCGATTCCCCTTCTCTCTTTCGTTCTTCTTCGCTATATATATATATATATATATATATATATATATATATATATATATATGTATATGGATTTTTACATTATATGTATATGAGCGGAAAAAGAAAGAAAGAGTACAGAGTGTGCCGTTCATGCACGAAAGAACTCGGTCCGCCCTCCAGCCAAATATAAACTCGTCTGTCCCTGTCCTTCCTTCCTTCATTCTCTTTCTCGTTCACTCTCTTTCCCTATCGGTGACTACGTGCATCGCTCACAGAGAGATATAGCGGCTTAAGTATATGTGTGCGTGAGTGCGCTCGCGCGTGTGTGCAGTAAAATGCACCGAGTGGCACACAAACGATCGAGGAACCGAGGGCAGGGCCACGGTCAGCCGAAAATAGGGCCGCGCCCCGTTCACTCTCTCTTTCTCTTTCCTCTTTTTCTTGGTCTTTCTCTGCTTTTAGCTATCTATCTCTTTCTCGTTTACTCACTCACTCGTTCGTTCGTTCGTTCGTTCGTTCGTACGTACGTACGTACGTACGTACGTTCGTACGTTCGTACGTTCGCTCGCTCGCTCGCTCGCTCGCTCGCCTCATTGAGTTTCAATGGCTCCGAGTTCTATATGAAGCTACAGGCTGATTCACGCGCTACGGATATGGGAGAAGCTGAATATTCGGCCGAGATAATGAACGTGAGCGTAGGCGGTACGTAGAGTTTTATTTGACGAAAGCCGATTCGTGAAGAGAAAAAAAGATGGAGAAGAAAGGATTTAGATATGTCAATCCATTAGGTTTGGATCGAGTCCCATTCATTATTTAGATATTTAAAGTATTAAGGACAAAGTAGTAATATCGAAACGTTAAGTCGGACGATGATTTATTATTTATCGATATTATAATAAAAAATGAATGCATCGAAATAGTTTCGTACGTTTCGCGCGAGAAAAATTTTGTTCCCGGTTGAAAAATAACGATGCGTCAAAAGTAATCGTTAATGATATGAAAAAAAAAAAAAAAAAAAAGAAAAAATTATTCTCCGTTCTTTTATAGATAATTAAAAGAAAAATACCTTGAAGGAATCGTGCGTGGGAGGATTAAAACGAGTGAGCCCGGGATAAGAAGTTTCCATAAAAATGAAACGATTGAAACAATCGAAACGATTTCGAAGTCGATCGTTGCACTGACTCATCCACGAAGCACAAGCGACTCGGTGTACGCTCTTTTCTTCGATAACAATCGACGGAATGGCGTCTCTTCTATCGCGATACGCAAACTCGAACGCACTATCGAAAGCCACCGAGGACGTAAAAGAATTTTTACCTTGCTTTTTCGCGAACGCACGCGAGCGCGCCTTTATGAAATCTATCTTATCCGACGATATCGGGATCCGATGGAAAAACGATTTCGTGAGCGACGATAACGCGAAAAACGCTCTGGAGATTAATATCGTCGCATTTTCTCGGAAAAACCTCCCGAATCCTTAATAACTGAAAACCGTCGATATTGAAAGCGCGAGATATGAATTTTGCTGCTTCGAGATCCAATAAAATCTAGGATTAATAGGAAATAGTTTCATATTCCTTTCTTCCTACCTCCTATCATTTTTCATTCGTCGATCATCAATTATATTTCATGATTAACATATTTATCATTAATCATCGAATAATCATTATTACAATTTAATCCCTTCCCCTTTGTAATAAAACATTATGATCCGTTAAATAATTATTTTCAACGAATTAAATAAATAACGTTCGATATCGCGCTTATATTTTCGATGATAATTATCATCTCGACTAGGATTCAGTTTAAATTACGAAGTCAATCGACGTTTAAAACGTAATCATATCGAGTTAATTAGCATACGTTTCTATGTTATACTCATTTGAAATATTGATTATAACGTAGAAACGTATGCGAGTTGCCTTTGCGAGCGCGTCTTCCTTCTAAAAGAACATATCTTTCTTTTAGAAAGAATACAAATGCCAATGTATTCGTGGAAAAATGACCTGAAAATCGTATTATCTTTTCGCCTTAATCGCATCGTTTTATTATACTTCGTATATAGATCGTACTTAAGGAGGTATTCGCGTATATGGGACAAAACGTTTCTAGTGGCTAACGGCACGTTGCCTTATTCTATCGTTTCTCAAATATCTTTAGAAACTGAATAACAGATCCTCTTTAAGATTTATTTTATCTTTCTCGATCTTCGATCGATCCGAAACTCGAAGTTCGTTCAAAGAATCCTATCGGAAAATTTCATGAAAAAAAAAAAAAGAAAAAAGAAAAGAAAAACGCAAATTTTCTCTTATTCGTCTCCGAATAATAAAGTCGTTACTCAACAAAGTACTCACCAAATTTGAATATCTTCCAAACAATGTCGTTTATCACCGGAGTTATCCAATAACCGATCGTTATCCACTCTTGGCTGGTAGAATAATCACTCTTATTATTGTCTAAAGTTCCAGATGATCCACAAAAATTCGATCTCAGGACACGCACCACATCGTTGCGACGCTAGGATTATTACCAAAAATTCACTTATCAGAATGATCAAAAAAAAAAAAAAAAAAAGGTAACGAATGATAAAAGACGAAGAAAAGTATTAAAGATGGAAAAGGAATGATGCAAGAAGAAGCTTTTCGTTTCGTACGGTAAGCAAAGAACTCGTTTGAAATCGAGGAAGAGTAAGAAGCAGAAGATACGAAAGGAGGTCTAACGATCAGGGTAACGCGGTTAGACTTGGATCGTTTAACGAGTCGAGATCAAGGTGATCTTATAGACTAGCTCGTACACGATTTCAATTCACCGATATTCGTACGAATCCTTTCGCGATAGATCGCGAGAGCCTCGATTTACGCGCTATTCCGATGCTTTTTATCGATGCGACGTGCCTGCGTCGTTGCATTCGGGGAGAGAGAGAGAGAGAGAGTGAGAGAGGGAACGCGAGAGAAAGAGAGAGAGAGATGCAGATAGGCCGCGAGTTCGCTTCAATGACGCAAACCGAATCTCTTCTCGTTCCGAGCCGACTAGTGTTTCGCGTTTAATACGAACACAAAAAAAAAATAACAATACAAAAGAAAAAACAGATAGAAAAAAATCGTATTGTTCTTTCGAAATTCTGAAGCGAAGCTCTATCTATCTTAAAAAACGATAAAAATAATCTTTCTTTTTTTCTTTTTAATGCGATGAAAATGAAAAAAAGCACGGCGATGGTCTCTCTCTCTCTCTCTCTCTCTCTCTCCTTTTTTCTCGTTTTCTCTTTGTCTTGCACACGTACAAAAAATGTTGAGAGATCGAATCGTTTAATTTGCTTCATGACCAAAAGAATGGCAGCTGTAACAATCGAAAACACTTGTTCTTGTTTTTTTTTTTTTATCGAGTGATAACGAGATTACGCGCAGGCGCAACAAGGAGCGGGAATTTTGAGAAAAATGTGTCACTGTTTCTCTCTCTCTCTCTCTCTCTCTCTCTCTCTCTCTCTCTTCTCTCTCATTCGATCTATGTATCTTTGTCCCTTTTTCTCACACTCTTGTAGAACTTGCAAAAAATCATGTTCACCTTTCTTTTACCGGACAATGAAGAATCAAATATATTTCCAATGTTCACAATAATCACGATTATACATATATAATCATTATTATACGTATAGAAACAAGAATATATATGTACTAAGGTATATGTAGGTATATGTAACACGAGGAAAAATGAAATTTGAAAATAAAATGAAAGAAGAAGACAAATAGAAGAAGAAAAAGATCGTTCGATCGCACGGAATACGATCTAAAACGTTTCTCGGATCGGTCTTTTCACTCGTCGCACGATCGCGAGGAACGATGTCGCACGCGCGAGCACTCGTCGCACGATGCAGCGGCACCTCCTCCTCCTCCTCCTCCTCCTCCTCCTCCTCCTCCACCTCCTCCTCTTCCTCCTCCTCCTCTTTCTCCTCTTCCTCCTTCTCCACCTCCACCTTCACCCCTTCCTCCTCTTCGAGCAACGTCGACACTACCACCACCACTACCGTCCTTACCCTCCTTTGCCCTTCTCCACCTCTTCCTCCTTCTTCTTCTCTTCCTCCTTCTCCTCTACCGCCACCTCTTCTTCGTAGCCGTTCGAACGACGACGACGACGTCGAAGCGACGATATTTAGTCTCTATGAAAATGGACGCGTTAAGGCTCGCGCCAACCAAGTGTAAGAGAGAGATAGAGAGAGGGAGAGGGATATAGAGAGAGAGAGAGAGAGAGAGCGGGGAGCGGGAGGAGGGGATAGAGAGATAGAGATAGAAACACACAGCCACGTCGAAAGTGCAGTTTAAGTGCTGTTCGCAAAGCCGATCCGGCAGCTTTGCTTAAAGTGTCTTCGTTTCGGTGACTCGGACAACATGTTGTTTCGTACTGCCCGTCTGCACGTATCGTGCATCCAGATAACAGCGCCGATTCACTAGCTCACCTCGTTCTCGGCTACAGGACGATTCAAATTTACCGATCGAACGCAATACAGTATAGATCAGAATTTTTCTAAGATAAGAATTATCTTACGAACGTATAAGGCGTTTGAAAATGACATACATTCGGACATTAATCACTTAGGAGACTTAATAATAGAACTATATGTCAAAATGACAGGTGTCATATTAGTATTTTTTTTTTCTTCTTCTTCGCAAAGGAGACAGATATTCATGATAAAAACAAAAAGGAAAAGAAACGAAAGAAAAAATTTCTTCTTATACCAAATTAATTATCTTACACCAGACATTTTTTTTCATCCCGCAACCCACTTTATCTTTGTCTCGCTTATTAAAACGGATTCTTTGTTCGTCGAGAGATGCATAATCATTAATATGCACTTACATATATGGATTCCGAGGTGTTTCGTTTTCAAATGCATTTAGAAAATGTTTCGGAAAGTTCATTTCTAACCATCGACTCGCATAACTTGAAAGAATCAAAGTCTATTATTACAAGGAAAATCCATCGAACGAATTGCAGAAAAATTTTTCAAAGAATCATCTTAGATGCGAAACGAGTAGTACTTACTCTTATCTCCGAGTTTCATCGAATCTCGCAATGATCGTCGAAGTAGCTTCGCTTTTTCGAACCCTTCTTGAGATAGAAATTGACGGCCGTTAATCGTCATCGTCAATTTTTATACAAGAAAACCACAAACCTTTGGGTTTTTCTACTAGCGAGATCTAATCGAACTAATCGATCCCTCCCCATCAAAGGATGACAGAAAGGATGATTAATCTTTTCCCCCGCCTTCCTTTCCTCTTTCTAAGACTAAACGATCGCAATTTTCCTTGATTCCGTAATTCGATATCTTTGATTTATAGGTATACAAATTACCCAGAATAGTCGGGGCTCCTTCAATTCGTAATTCTTTCGAGAAGAAAAAGAGAAGAGAAAAGGTAAGGAAAAAAGAGAATAACGGAATAAAGAGATAACATCTAAATTCACTATTCGTATTGATTCTCGATCGATAGATCTTTATCGATTTATTTGAACGATCTTATCCACGTTATCATCATCCTTTCGAAAATGCGTACGATAGTAGACTTCTTATCTTTGATCCAGGTTTACTTAAAAATCGATTAAAATTTCTTACGATATTCGAGTAGCTATCGATCACTCGAGCGACAAAAATACGATAATTCCGTTTCTTTATGCTGCAGTTTTGCTTAATGTCGAAAACGTCAAGGAAGAAAAAGAGAGAAAGAACAAGAGTGATTTATTCGCTTCAAGTCCATAGTAATTAATCGGATAAATGTAATAACGAAAGTTCTGTACTGTTTATTTGAGCAGTTTAAAAAGAAATATATATATATAAAAACAATTTTGTGCTCTCTCTCTCTCATTAAGCAGATAGACTTTTTTGATAGAATTTCGAGTGTCTGCGTTGTATATCACCAAAACACAGCTGTTGTTCATTGCATGTTTATCGACGATAAGATTTTGAGTTGTTTGAACAAATTAATGTAGCTTTTGTTTAGCTTCGAACATTACTGGAGTTACTGTCGTCATCGTCGGTCCTCGCGAACGTCGATCGTATTCTCGACGTAAGGCCGATTAATGGAATTCTATTGAGAGTGAGACGAGCGTCATTGGCCGGCCGTCCGAGAGACGACCTTATCAGCGTGCTATTTTGGCGGGCGATAACGTCACTCGAGGCAACCCGAAGCGTCCGTCGATCGTCGACGACGGCTGCCAGGTGCAGCTTGTGAATTTCGTCGTTCCGTTGCGATAAACCCTCACCAGCGAAATGCACTTTCCTATACCTACTCTTTTCACAATATCTCCCTCCCCTCCTCTCTCTCCCTCTCTCGCTCTCCGTCTATACAACCAGTTGCACAAGTTTATCCGAGGTTTACTTTGTTCGTACATTAAATGTAGAATAATCACGTACTTTTCAAGATAAATTAAATTATCCATCAAATTTTATCTTATTTAAAGCGCTCGAAAAGATAGCTTACGTTCGAAGGTGGTCTATTCGACTTTCTCTCTCTTTTTCTCTCTAGAATCTTCAAATATCCTGAACCTTATCAAAGGTGAATCGCGCGATAGTCGAGCGTGAGTCGCGCACGTAAACGCGCGACGGAGTCGCGACGTCGGGGTAAACGAACTCTTTGTTCGCTCGAGCGGGGAGCAACCGAATTGCGAGTACCCAAGTGCATCCGACGATAACGATGCACGATATCGAGCTCCTTTTCCACGAACGCAGTCTCGTTTCGTCGCCTTCCGAGAACTATTTCGTCGATAACGTCCTCGACGTTTTGGCGACTTGCGACTAACTCACACAACGATCTTCTTTTCCTTTTTCTTTATTTTGTATTTTCTCGAAATTTCATTCTGACGACGAAACTCATCTGCTTCCTCCTTCTCTTTCTCTTTCTATTTTTCTATCTCTTATTACATTATCATCGGAGTCACGTAAAACGTAATCTCCTTAGCACTTAATAAAGCTTCATGCCTCTCTCTCTCTCTCTCTCTCTCTCTCTCTCTCTCTCTCTCTCTTTATCGTCTTCTTCCTTACTAACCTACATACATATATTTGTTAAATAAACACTTTTCATTTATATACTTATTTATTTAAACAACGTGTCCTCTTCGCGCAACAATGATTCTCGCTTGTAGTTCTTTTTTGTTTATTCGAAATATAACATGTCTATATTTTAATCGTTTTTACGACGAACATAGATATGTATATTCGAAAGTGAAGTCGATTGATAGCATAGTTGTTTGCAAAGCGAACACGCCACGTTAAATAATATTGTAGTCATCGGCAACAGGTGCCGTTGACTGAAACACAAAACCGTCAAGTGCAGCACAGATAACTCATGGAATAACTTAATTTCGGCGTCGTTCAAGATAAACGCGGTTATCGTTCGCTGACACTCTCAATGCCGTAACGCGAACGAATCGGTGTCGTGTCGGGCTAATCGACATTTTCCATCCTTTTTTTTTTTTTTTTTTTTAGATAAGAAACAAATATTCAGAGAGGTTTTTAACCCTATTGCAATTGTATGTGCATATTGTACACACGCACACACGTGCATATATATATAATCGTTGCTCGACTTTAATTCGAGAGAGAGAAAAGACCAGAGTCTGGCGGTATCGAGGACGAGTGTGCAATCGATTAGTTTATAACGAACCAAGTATGAAATAGTATCTCTATCTTTCTCTAACTGCTTTAATCTATCCAGTCGACTCTCGTCTTTCTTCTACCGAGGGTGAAACGCGTGCTAGAATCTCACCAATTCACATGTACCGGCTAATCTAAGTTACTCGAAGATTTTACTTGAGTTATGTATACCGGTTGCACGGGTTAACGTGTCACTTGGATGCCACATTACTTATACGTCGTAAGTATGAAATCCGGTCCTCTTGGGAACGACCTCGGAAAATACGGATAGTTTTCGATTCGATTTGATGAATGTTTTTTTATCGATCGTAAAGTTTCGAAAGAGATTGTTATTTTAGTTTCGTTGTATCATTAATATACGATGAAAGGGTATAAGAGATGAGATTATGAAATAATTTTGAAAGGACGGAGACTCGAATCCTTTCGTTCTTTTAGCGAAATACAGATAACCACAGGAATACAGGTTCTCGTGGATAGAATCGTGTCGTGACGACGACGACGACGGCGACGACGACGACGCCGATGACGCCGACGACGCCGACGACGACGTCGAACAGGCGAAACGGTAGGAGCTGTACCGGTAGAGATGCTAATGTCGGCCTTGTGCCACATACTCGTGCTCTCGGTACACCGACGCTCTCGCGTGCAACCGTGCAAGTAGGAAGACAGACAGAGAGAGAGAGAGACAAACGTCGGATGCATTCGCGCAAAGCGCGTTGCACGCACCGAAATGCATCGTCGCTTTGCCTCGCGTTTTCTCTTTCATTTCGTTGTCCCTACCATCGAACCAAATCTTTTTTCTCTTTTCGATAATTTTTCTTCCTATAAAATATGATATTATTCCAAGAGAAAATTCAAGCTTTGTTAAATCTATTAGATCGTATAGATCTTTCAAACGATCGATCTAAATACCCTGTCTTTTCTATTTTGCGTGAACGTAGAGGTACACCTGTATTGCAAAGTCATACCCTTTTTTTCTTCAACTACCGACAAACTCTTCTTGGATTTCTGCATTCCTCGTTCTGGCTGCATATACCCCACCCTGTTAGAATAAATTATAGGTATATCGGTTCGATGGTAGTGTACGCGCAAACTCGATCGTGCTAGATCGTACGCAAGGTGATCGAGACCATGAATCGTTAACATAAGCTACTACATTTTTCTTGCGCAAACGAATATTTTTGTTACGCGCCTATCTCCATTACGTAACGTACCAAAGTCTCCTTTGGGAGATTAGTACGGCAACGGCGATAAAGTTAGAATAGAAGAAAATTAGAAATATCCTTCAGAAAGGATAGAAATGGAAAAGGTCTAGAGATAAGAAAATAGGATCATTGGATCTTCCTTATCGTTCCAATCGTCGATGAATCTGGCATATCTCGGTATCTTGAAAGAAGAGATCGGATCGAATCGATCGCGGCGAAGATTTTTCCGCGGTTCGTCATTCGTCGAACGAAAAGCCTTGACTTACGTAAACGCTCAACGCGTCGTAGCATAATCGAGCTTTTTGAAGGGGAACCAGTAAATAGATACACAGTTTTTTTACCCATGCAACTACGATGGATCGCTCGAACGTCTTTCGTACGTAGAGTATCGACTGGTATCAAGATCGTTATTTCATCCAACGTGAGCTCGTACGAAAGAAGGTTAGATCGGTCCCTGGTATCGCTTAGGCTAGTGCCGAGTGTCGCGCGAAAATCGCTTGAAAAACTGGCTGTCCTAGAAACGGACCGACCAGTCAGTGGCACGAACCGTTCTTGACGTACACACGAGTACTTACTTACTTACTTAGATGCACGGCTAACGTTAGCCATCTTGCGATCTCTCCTAAATCATGGAATTCGAACGATTTCTCTGCACTTTACGGAAAATCGTCCAAAAAAGAAAAGCGTTACGACACTTCAAATATCTTGAAATATATGTATGGCGTAACAGTAAACGATTTTTCCAGATTTCACGAACGCATAATTTGCATTTTATTTTCTCCAATACTTCCTCAAGCTATTATTTACATAATAGTTATTACATAAGTTATTTATGACATAATTATTGTATCCGACTAATCTTGCCGAATAATCGTTGGAATTTTATGTGATTATTGTTCGCACGAAAAAAAAAATACATATATATATATATATATATATATATATATATATAAATATAATATTCTAGTCGATTTTTCTTCCGATCACAATGTCCTAGATAGTCCGAAAGAGGATGGACAACGACCATTTTTCCTCTCTCGAAAAGTCTAATCGTTCGGGAGGATCGAAAGACGAAGTAAAGTCGTGACACGGAGCAATTACGGCTGGTCGCTGTTTATGACGTGTTTTTGTCAGTATCGTCGTGGCCATTCGATCGGTTGGAAAAGAAAAACTGGAGGAACAGGATCTATCGTATACATTCTCCGGAAAACTACGGTCTTCGGGCAGAAAATTGCATTTTCTTCGATCATTATTGTTAGAGATCAAACGACATCATCTCTAGATATATACTTACGTTATTATAGTATACTCGATCGAAAATTGTCCGAGATATTGAATCGAAAGAGATCGATCCGATACGAAAAGATAAACGATCTTCGAAGATGGATTTTTACGCGTATATTCCAAAAGAAATTATCCCTTCTACGTTTTAACACGTCATTTGTTTTTCTCCGTTCGGTAACGAAACTAATTACATGCTGATTATGCACGTACAACTTAAAAGAGTTATAAAATTGCCGATACATTTCGAGTCTGTTCAGTCGTTATCAAAATCTACAAAAAAGAACACATGATTATGAATTATAAACTCGTTTATTTATTGATCTATTTCGTTATATAATTGTGTGCAGGAGAAGAAACAAGGAAGGAGAAAAAGTTGCAAAGTCAAAAAAATATTTCTTTTTTTGTTTGTAAATTTGCATATTACATACTTTCATTGTTGATAAGATAGATTACTCCGGCTTACTTGCCGTATGTAATACGTACTTATATTCAAGTACAAGTATTCTTAATTAACTCCTTTTCTTATCGTTCCTTTATGGCTCGTTAAGCGTACAACCGCAAAGGGACGACCGAATCGAATTCTTGTGTTCAATGGAATGGATCGATTCGATCGAGAAACATTTCTATACACCTTAAAAGATCGTTCGAGAGATCGATCGAGATGAGGGAGAGAGGGAGAGAGAGAGAGAGAGAGAGAGAGAGAGAGAGAGATTTTGAATTTCGATAGATCAGAAGAAATTAAAAAGGATCTGTTCCTGAAATTCTTCGCTAGATCGTATTCTCCAAGGATCGAGGTGACCTCGCGAGCTTGATCGATCGGCACGATCGTCGTCCTTGAAGTGGTCGTCGTCGTCTCTCCCTCTCCTCCTTTTCCTTCTCTCTCTCTCTCTCTCTCTCTCTCTCTCTCTATCTATCTATCTATCTGACAGGAGGAAGAGGAGGAGGAAGAGGAGGTACGAGAGCGAGAGTTAGAAGGCTCCTTTGTCGCTTCGGAGCGATGGCGGTGCTGGCATTCGGCTGACGACGATATATCTAAGCAAGATGGCGCTCTTTGGTTAGATCGTCTAAACGACGATAGAAAGAGAGAGAGAGAGAGAGAGAGAGGGAGAGAGAGGAGGAGGAGGGGAGAGAGAAAGAGAGAGAACGATTTGAGGCACTTGGAGGCCGCCCGGTTCCAACTCACATTAGAGAACGACGATCCAACGTTATTACTCGCATCGGCCGCGTGATTCTCCGGCATCCGCGTAATAAATCCGCAGCGGGACGATTTCTAATACGTCGCGAGCACCCTCTTTTTCTTTCTCCCTCTCTCTCTCTCTCTCTCTCTCAAGCCTTAGGCCACGTCCATGGAATCGGATTCCACACTTTACGTCTTCGATCGTCCCGTTACGGAAATTGTCTGTAATCGATTTTCAGCGGAAGGATCGATCGCTGAAAGATTCTTGATTGGATTCTAGTTGAGAATTTGTTTTTCCTTTCTTTTTTTTCCAAAGCTTCGCCGACTTTCGTAAATTCTAACGGTACTTTACTCGTTTACTCGATATCTACGGATGAATTAATGAGTTCATTTATAATGGAACATTATCGAGACTGAAACGATGCAGTATATTGAAATATTGCGTCGAAATGTATAATTGAAACGATTGTCCATTTAGAAAACATTACTTGAGATTGGTTATTTAAGTCGACAATAATTTGTATCTACCAAGGCACACAAGTAATCTGAAAAATATTTCGCAGAAGAAAGTATTTAGAAACTCGAGACGGTTTGCGCGACAAAGTATTTGGATTCGTTCTATGCAATCGTGCTAATTCTTAAAAGATCTAACGACCTTGCGACTCTCGAGTTAGAAAGAACAAGAAGCTATTTACATTAAGCGTCAGTTCGACGATCGGAAAATGTCGAGCGTATCGTTCGCAACTTTGTTTTTCGAAGAGCATGAGCGAGACACAATGGAAGGTGAGACAAGGCTAACCGAAGGAGGAGACGGAGGAGGTTGACGGAAAGAGGAGGTGGAGGTGGAGAAGGAGGAGGATAGGGCCGACGCGTGTCCCCTTTATTTTTAATCTACGCTTTAAATCACGGAGCCGCGCACTCGCGACACGCGTCGACGTTCGCGTTATTCGCAAATATCGATTCTGAAAAGCGCCAAACAATGGCGCTTATTTTCTGTTTTCAATGCCCATTGTGTCGGCCGCGACTGGCCAGCAGAGCGAGTACCACCCTCCCTTCCTTCCTTACCCGTCTCGCTCCCACTCCTTCTCTCTTCACCCTTCGCTCCTCGTTCTCTTTCAATCCCTTGTCCTCGATCGAAAGTCCTACGGAATTTTTACATCGCCTTGAGGGCCTCTTCGAGTCATCGATCCGAATCGCGATGCGTTCTCCTTCGTATTGCACGTACCGTCTCTACTGACTGCACGCTCCCTTCTTCTTCGGTAATAATCAAGAGAGGAGAATCGGGGAGGGAATTGTCTCGATGATACGCACGAATCATTGTTCTCCGATCTTTCAACATTTTTCGACTTGTCATTTGCACTTTGATTATCTTTAGTTTCCTCGCTTCCTCCTCCTCCTCCTCCTCCTTTTTTTTCTTTTTGTAATACGTAGTACGGCCATGCTATAGACTTTATTTCTGATGTTTTTTGAAAATGTTAATTATCGATTTCAACGAGGCACTTGCGACGAGGAGTATAAAATCGACCTCGAATAATCGATTCAGATGTAGTAAACTCTTTGAATCGTTGATAGTCGACTCGGTCGCGTCTCTTCGTCAGTCGTTAAACCGACTCCGCTCGACTTCGACATCTCTGACCTTTGACAATTGCCGACTCGCGTCACCATCGTAGAGTACTAGGCTCGAACGTTCGCTCCTTCTCAAGCCTTGCATTTCTCATGGCAACGTGCCGTGATCATATTGCGTCGAGCCTACCTACCAATCGAGAACCGTAATTAAAATTTGCACCTTGCTCCTTCCGTTTACATCGTCTCGTTCTCGCTCCAATAAAACTTTTCAGATAAATTATGACTCTTTTTTTTCTTCTTCTTTTCCCGTCTATCGATTCGCGAATGCGAAGGATTTTCCAGTGACTTCTTTTTTGTTTTTTTTCTTTTCTTTTCTTTTCTTTTCTTGTCTTCATTATTTCTAGGTTTATGTACGTAGAATGGCCTTCTCTATCGAACGACGCGAATCAATCTCCGTCGAGCGTTTTAAACGGTGAGTTTATGTCTTAGTTGCGTGGTAGTCGCGCATTAGCGTACGACCTGTCACCGTTCGTTTTTTCCCCCCTCCTTCTCTCCTTATCTTTCGTTATCTTCTTTTCGTACGAGCAAATAAAATACCGAAAACGAAAAAAAGATATTGCGTAAGCTACTACCGAAAGGTGCGATTACGAAGAAAAACTTTTGTAAGACGAAGAAGATCTTGGACGAAGAGAGAGATGTGTGTGTGTGTGTGTGTAAATCGAACGGAGAAGGGGAAACGGAACGGAGGAGTCCACCGAGTTAGAATTTGCGAATGCACGCTGCAGCGTAAAGTCAAAGTGAAAGTGCAGCGGACGCGAGCACCGACGGTGTCTTGGCTTCGGCTTGGGTAGCGCGGAACCTTATGACCTTGTCCTAAATACTGCGACTGACTGGCGAGCTCTCGCACCTGGACCGGTATCGCCGATGATGCCGGCCCGTCCTCTTCTGGCCCGACCGTGTCTATTCTTTGTTCGAACGCATTAACCGCGACGGGCTCGTTTCCTTTTCGACTATACGACAATTTTATTTATCTAATCCGTTCGAAATCTAATATCTCGAAAAGGACGAAATTGTTCGAATAAAAGTGTACGAATCGCGATGACTTTTCTTTTCGCGTTCGTAAGGGTACCGACGCGTTTAACAAAACTCACGCCACTTAACGCAACGTCGCAAGGAAGTAATAAAAAAATATCTTTTCCGTTGGAAGAAAGAAAATAGAGAAACAAAAAGGATTCGAGGCACGAAACGGCAGAGTATTGCAGTTTCCGCCAAGTGTCGCAACGCGGGCAGTAAAAAAGGTGGTAGAACGATGGACGAAGGATCGATGGATTCAATTTTTTTTACGAGTCTCTGGCGCGAGAACTGCTCGTGAAATTTTAACGGGCTTCCTCCAACGACGTCCTCGGATTCCTCCCCAAGGATTCTAAGCGTCAAGAGATCTCGCCCGTTTATTATAGATCCTAGTCGACGTTGTATCCTGCTCGTACTTATCGCGTAAGATGCTCGCACAGCGATAGTTTATTTTTCCCTTCGTATCCGATTTTACTGCATTCGACGAGTTTCCTAGAAAAACTCTAGATAGCACGACGAAAATCGTTCAAAATAAAATGTAACCGATATATATCTCAATATGCAACGTAATATTGATTTTGAATGACTAAGTACGTTGTCCTTATGGTCCGTCGTTCCTTAA
Source organism: Dolichovespula media (assembly GCA_911387685.1). Classification (NCBI taxonomy): domain Eukaryota; kingdom Metazoa; phylum Arthropoda; class Insecta; order Hymenoptera; family Vespidae; genus Dolichovespula; species Dolichovespula media. The sequence goes on from OU426869.1 coordinate 4,855,075, forward strand.
TTTAACTTCAATTATTTTAATAATAGGGTTATTGATCGACGATGCGAACGTTGGATTGGATTAGAAATTTAATAGGTATTCTAAGAGATTCTGAAACGTGTGTTCGAGACTTTTTGTATATATATAAGAAAAAAAAAAAAGAAAAAACAAAAAGTAAGGAATAATCGTATCGTTAAAATTGTACTTCTCTCTGAGCGAATTCACATCGGTATTGCGATCTTGTCTTGGACTTTCCACGATTCGAAGAGACTCGTACGGTCGAAGAAGTCTAAGGAATCGGAGAAGACGGTGCGGATCGGGCAATTAAGCGAGACCGGTGCCGCCGATCTTTGTCTCCTTTACAATCTCGACGCAATTAAATCAGATATTTCAGGCGGCGCCGTTTATCGCGATTCCACGAAAAGCGCATCGACGACCGGTCGTGTACGATAAAAACCGGGCCCTATGTACCCCCCACCATTGCCAGCCCTTCGCTTCACCGATCGTTTTTCTTTTCAGGATTCTCGAGCGTCGATTTATTCTTCTCTTCCCTCTCGTGTCGTCCTACCTTTAGCTGTACGGCAGAAGCAGAGAGAGAGAGAGAGAGAGAGAGGATCGATGAATTCCGAGTCTTTTGCTTACAACTATAATATTTGACCGTGTTCGTAAATAATCGAATACAAATATCATCTTTTCGATCTTTTTAATGCGACACGAACATAATTGTATTTGAAAGAAAATTGAAACTTTCAACGCGTTCTCTCTTGACACGTACTCGCGAGGTGTGCCTTTTATTTATTTTCTAAAATCTCCGCAATCATCTCTAGATAGAAAGAGATTCGATGCTCGATAAAGAACGAATCGGACTTGGCATAAATAAATACTCGTTATAACAACGATCGAAATAAAACATCTACGAATTCGAGCTCTTCTCTCATTCGCTTTTTTATCGAATTAAGTCTGGTACTGAGCGTTGGTTCGTCCGTTGAATTCATTAGTAGCGAACGATAAAGCTTTGCATTAAAAACACGTTGTTAGTCGTTTCGACTTTTGATCGATCTATTTTACATTAAATGAACCGGTCGAAATGGTCGAGTAATATCTCGAATTTATTCGCGGAAAAAGAAAAAAGAAAAGGAAGAAAAATAAAAGATCGATTTGTTATGTGTCCAAAGAACGTGATTAGAACGAGAGAGGAAGGAATAAAATAGTAAAAAGGAGAAATATTGGACTATCGTAGAGAGATATAGACAGAGATGGAAGATGATTTGCATGTCACTCTCGAAGAATCTTTTGTCCCTCTCTTTCTACCAACACTCCATTTCCTTCGTAGTGATGAATAATAGATTAAGAGTCGCTTATTAGGCGGCCCGTCCAAGTCTTCTCCACCGTCAAATGTTAGAACGTTCTAAAATGGCGGTCTCACCAAGGCCAGGCCGTGTTTTTACGACGACCGGTTTAGAAGAGACCAGAGACCGACCGCAATCGCGTTCGCCTTCTCGAGGAAGACGTCCGCGTCGTCGTCGTCGTCGTCGTCGTCGTCGTCGGCGTCGTCGTCGTCGGCGTCTTCGTCGCGAGGACCCAATCACGATCGGGGACTCTCGAAACCGGTCGGCCAATCGAAGCGACCGAAATCCGTGAACACGAGACACCATCCTTTACTCTCCCGTCTCTCTTCCTTCGTCTCGTCCTCCTCTTTTTCATCGGCTAGCATCGAGTTCTCTTTTCTCCTTCTCTCTTCCGCGAACTCGATCGAGACGCATTTTCTAATCCGTGATGAGAATCCTCGATGTGATCGATCGTACGTAGGTACTTGAGTTTTATCGTTGATCTACGTATCGACGATCCAACGTTCGTTCCTTTTTTTGCTTTTTTTTTTTTGTTCTTTATTTCGATCGATCTATCTTCGAGCTCTTTATTGCAATCAAGTAATCATCCTTAATTGAAATTATTCCCAATCACGTTCCAAATATAAAACCAATTACGTTGATGGTACTTTCCTTTTTTCTTTTCTTATAAAATTCGTATAGGTAGGAAATAATTAAGGAACGTTTAGAATACGATCAATGAATGTTTCAATAGGATTGGAACACTTTTTTCCTCTCTCTCTCTCTCTCTCTCTCTGTTTCTAATCGAATGCTTTCCCGAAAGATCGACGATCGAAAGCCGGTCGAGCGGATCTCGGAAAGGACCGAAAACCACAGCGCGACTAGACTCGACGAACGGATCTCTTCTCCTTCTTCTTTCTTCGGAGAAGAAGAACACAGTCGCAACCGGATTCGTGACATTTTCTAATCCACGAGTGAAGCAGTTTGTATTTGCAGTTAACTCGCCGACGTAAGATCGAAGGCGAGACGCGAAATCGAATACGTTTCGATATACATATATTCGAGATCTTATGTGCTTAAGAATGAAATCTGATATGGCTACGATACCAAACATTGTATAGAATTACTATCATTTTTCTCTCCCTATATATATTTTTTTGTTTTAAATCTTTTCTATCTTTTTTTCTCTTTTTCCTCTTTCCTTTTTAAAACAAATCGTGTAAAATGTTTTTAATGAAATCTTTCTGACATTTCGTCGATGAAAATTTGGAAAAACCTTTTATTTATGATTTATTTATCATTAATAAGAAAAAAAAAATCGACACGTTTAGTAAAACAAACATTCGGACCGCCGATTGTTATTGTTGTTATTATATATCGTCGTCATGCGAAATAAACGCTCGAATCAACGCGACGGTGGCCAAGTGCTATCAAATTAATCGAAAAATATACGGTATAACCGATTCGATGATTCGGCGAGCGCATGCCGCTTCAATAACCAGTTTTATCGATGGATTTTTCGCGTTTATTACGAACCACCTCTATTTATTATCCGCACTTTGTCGTTTCGATACAAAAATGAAGGTAATTTTAATAACGCCACGTTCGATTCTTTTTTTTTTTTTTCTTTTTTTTTCTACTTTCCTTTTTTTTTTATTATTTTCACCCTCCCCGATGGATCCGACGGGAGAGATGGTTATTAAAAATATTGCTGGATCGTTTGTAACAACGTAACGAACAAACAATGAATTGATTTTTTCTTTTTTTTTTTTTTTTTTTTTTTTTTTCTTAATTATCAAATATCGTTCACGAAAGTCAATGATTACATGTAAACGTGGTTAACAATTTGTTACAATCGATGACGTATTTTAATTGAATATATTTAAACGACGTAGAAACATTTTTCTAATCTTTCGTTCGGTAAAATTTATATAATTTCCTAATGATAAACGACACACTCTGGATTGTCAAATACAAATGCAGGAATATGAAACATATCGTTCAGTCGATAAGGATACAAAATGGATTGCAAAATGTCGAACGTTAATTAAATTCTCAGACAGGAAACGACAGAAAATGATCTTTGGACGTGTTTTTTTATTTATGTTTTGCTTTTCCTTGTGTACATGTACTATACATATGTATACATATATATTGTTTACATATACGTATACTACTGCATTTATATTTATACTATTATTTACATCTCTTTTCCTTGTCTCTCTCTCTCCCTCTCTCTCTCTCTCTCTCTTCGATTCACCTTATCGGACGAATACTCGTCGCAAGTTAAACCGATAAGACGTTGTAGATACGCGTGAAAAAGAAGTGAAAATATCAGCTTATTCTCACGTCCAGCTAATTGCAGTTAATGTTGCAATAAACAAAGATAAACCGTTACTATGTCTCTAATGGTAATAAGGGTCGTTTTTAAACGGCGATGAATCGTAGTTACAATAGATTCTTTTTAGCGAAACGAATTAGGTGAGTTAGTTAAGCAATCAACGTTTAGAATACAATCGCTCGACTGATTCTATTGTCTCTTCGATGAATCGATATTGAATGTAAGATGAGACGAAAGAAAATTAATATAATTTTAATATATTTTATATATATATATATATATATATATATATATATATATATCCTTCAGACGTTAAGCGGGTAGTAAAAGTGATAGATCGAAAACGCATTCACTTACTACTGCTCGATTGAACTTGCTGATCATTTCTTTATAGTAATAATAATGATAATAAGTAAAATTGTATATAGACCGACATGTTTTCGTAGCGATAGAGTTTGTTGACGAAGAAATACTAATTGCAAATATTAGAGGCTTTCGAGGAATTTCAAGGAAAAATGAAAAGCCTCGATCGGACGGATCCAGCGACAGTCGAGGATCGAGAGAGTATCTTGTTCGAGCTCGGAGAGCGCGCTGGCTCGACTCGCGTTGTCCTTGTAAATTCTAATGCTAAAACCGTCTCTCCGAACCTCTCTCTATCTTTCGAGCAAACGATTGGAATGTATTAGCAATGGTTTTAAGAACCTTGAAGGCATCGACCACGTTTGAAAGTAAGCTGCGAACAATTTCCTACTCGCCGGCGAGTCGCCGCGCGCCGGTTAGGATAATTGCATTCGAATGATTATTCTTACGTATCTATGATCTTATATTTGTTCACGCATCCAATACTCTTTGATAATATACTCTTCTACTACGCACTCGATATTAGGTCTACCAAAAAATTCTATCTGGTTTACTGCAATCGATCCTTCCACAGTTCCTTCCCTCCCTCCCGTTATCGTAAAAAAAAAAAGCGTTAGATTTTTCGAAAGTATTATTTATTTTTCGATTAGATTTTTGTTCCGATTTGAATTTTTCGACGAGTTTCGATCGATAATCGTTCCTTCCTTTTCCTATCAACGTGGAACTTTGATAACGAAGCTCACGTCTCCTTTTTCGAAGTAATCAACGATTGTTCTCGAACGATTTCTTTTAGCCCTAATCACTTGTTTCCACATTTTTAGAGAATATTTGGCCTCTTAAAAAACTCTTATCGGGGTTATCGAAGTTATCGTCGAATCACGATAGATCCGTTCGTTCGTAGATTTCTTTTTTCTCCTCTCGAACGATGGTCGCGTGGTCTCCTCTATCGGAGGACAAAACGAAAATACCTATAATCGGAGATATCGGCAGTATGCGATTAGATACGCGATTACGATGTTAATAAAAAAGGAAATAAAAAAAGGGAAAAAGAAAGAATAAAAAATCTATCGGCTTGAAACGAGCCGAACGTTGTACGGGTGATCGATATCGTCGGTGTCCGCGAAATTTTCCACGAGCGAATAGTCGAACGCGAGCTCACCGTCTGAAATAGATTCGCGAATGGGCGCGTTCGGATAAATTTTCTAAAAAACTTGCGTATTCCGCGTTACATGAATAACACTTTACGTAAGATCGCCAATGAAATTTATTCAACGAGTGACCGGTTAGGTATCTACGTAATTCAAAATTATTCTATTTCGAAGGAATTTCATCTCTGCCGAGATCTTTTCTTCTATTTTCCATCATCGATGTTTCTTTTTTAGAATTTATCTAATATCGCCTTGATGTTTTTCTTTGTCGATTTCGATATGCCGCTAGTACTGTTTCCTTTTTATTTTCATCTTCTTTTTGCGCTTTGCAAAATTTTTTGTCCCCTTCTCTCTCCCTCTCTCTCTCTCTCTCTCTCTCTCTATGTCTCTCGTATCTAGACTTAAGCTAATATCTTCTCGTTTATATTCTAAATAACGATCGTACACTACTCTATAATTTATTATATTTAATTTAATATTCCTTTCAACGTGTGATATTATTTTCCTTCTCTTTCTCTCTAATACTTATATTACACACACACACACACACACACATACATATATATATACATCCTTCACATCTACATCTAATAAAATTCTAATACTCTATTTTTAACACTACTGCTATGATAATATTTTTACATATATATTACTCTATAATTTTTGTATGTCTCTTTTTCTCATTAAAACCTATGGAAATAAATAATGTTTCTCTCTTTATCTAACCATCTATCTATCTCTGGATCTCTCTCTCTCTCTCTCTCTCTCTCTCTCCATCCAAGATCCAAGCGTACTACACTTATCGTAATTCGCGAAAGCACCGTACGAGCGAGCGTAGAAAATTATTCGTTCGACCGTTATAACATCGTACTTGTAAGTATAACGCGTTAGGAGAGAATTCTCACGGAGGAGGCACGGAGTATGTTGTACGTGGCGCGGATTAGAGCCGAGTTAGACGTAGCGTATACACGTGAGATCGGAATTCAATGGCTACGAACGAACGAGTCGAGTGGAGCCGAGCCGAGAACCGCGACCTTAAGGCTCTGCGACACTCCCGCGGCGATTTATACAAAAAGAACAAAAATATATATATATATATATATTTTCCTTCGAGATACGATATCGAATACTTACGTGGTAAACTGCGATACGAATAAACGCGTTCCTTCGACAACTCCTTTTCTTTCATATTTTATGCTTTCTTCCAAACTTTAATGACTGACACGAATGAATAGGTAAATGAATGGAGAGAGAGAGAGAGAGAGAGAGAGAGAGAGAGAGAGAGGGAGAGAGAGAGAGAAGGATAAAGACTCTGCGTATATCCCGCATATATACTGCATACTAGTAAATAATATTATTTGAGTAGAGGCAAAAGAGTGGTTGATTAGTTTGTCCAGAGAATACGGATGTAACGTTTTATGGATTTAACTATGATAGAAAAATGCCATCGGAGATAGGAACGAGAGAAAACTAAAGAGATAACAATAATTTATTTTTACGAGCCTTGGCCTAGATAGTCGAAAAATTTAATACGATATTCGTTAATATTCTCTACACTTCCGGAAACGAGTGTAATAGTAATATCATTCGTATATAGAGAGAGATAGAGAAGGAAAGAAGATGGGAGAGTGATAGAGAGAGAGAGTGTGTGTGTGTGTGAGCGCCCGCGTGCGTGGAAAGAGACAAAGGATAAAGACAAATTAATTACTTACTCGAATCCATCGTCGAGCTTACGAATGCGTCTCTTACGCGTATATGCGCACGATGCATCCAACCATTCGCTCGACTAATGACGTTTCATTAAATAACTAAGATAGAAGACGAGACTAGTTCTTCAGGGTTCGCGAGAGAAAAGAGGGAGAGAGAAAGAGGGAGAGGGAAAGAGATAGAAAAAGATAGACGGAGAGGGAACGTTATTTCGCGATCTTTCACGCCGTATTTCTAATTAGAAAGTCCTATTTACGAATAAATCCTTGGCCGAAACGATGTCAGAAACTACCACTCGACCACGACTCGACTTTAATTACGCTATAGGACGCCTAACTATTCACGTTTCTTCGATTTTACCGTGTGATCGACGTAGATAAGTACGTAAAATCAAATCCAACGTTCTCTTTTATAATATTTCAGGGACACTCATATACACCTTCACGCTCAATTCCTTTTTTAAGAACTTTTATACTTATCACGTAATGCTTCGTCAATTTTTTACTCTCGTACTCAATAACTCGATATTAGATTATTCGCTTTTAACATTTGGAAAAATCGTTTTCGAATAAATGGAAAGGATCGTCAAGGATAAATAAATGGAAGGAAGGAAGGAAGGAAGGAAGGAAGGAAGGAAGAGAGAAAGGAAAAATGAAAAGAAAAGAAATAAATTGTTGACAAAAAGTAAATAATAGAAAAGAATAATTATATAAAAGGAAATGAGAAAGAGAGGGAAAAGAGGGAGTTAAGATATTGAAAAGAAAATCATGATTTTTAAAGGCTTGTTATTGGTAATAGTGGTGCTTCGTGACGCATGGCCTTCGGAAAGCCGTCGCTCGTCGTGACGTCAGGCCCTTCTAAACAGGAGGGGCCCGGCCGACTAAACATGGCCATGGATTTAGGCGGCCAATAGGCGAGCACCAACGAGGATCCCCCTTTCTAACCGTTCGAAATGCCGGATTAGAATATTTCGTCGCTATGGCCGGTGAAAAATGGCCACTCGAGCGATGGCGTGTTTTTTTCCATTCTCTCTGTCTCTCTCCGTCTCTCTGTTTTTAATGTACGTGTACTTAACATTATTTATCATCGGATTTTCATTTCAATTCCGAGTCTCACGTAACATTTAAAACGTCTTTATTCTATTTAAGCGTTCTCACGGTAGACATGTCGGTCAAGTTTGCGAAGAAATAGACGAAGAGAAGCGTTTGATATATTTATAGAAATAATATATTTACAAGATCGAAAGTATACATTTCCTCTCATATATTTTCTATTTGAAAGAGAAAACTAATAAAGAGTATCAGATAAGTGTATATCGATTATACAAATTTAATTTCGATGAACAAGTTAAAAAGGAAGGAAAGTCTTCTTTCCTTTTTTCTCTTTTAATCGAAGACACCTTTTTTACCTACGAAAGAGAACCTTCCTCCTAATTGATCGGTGCATCCATTATACCAATTATCCTCGCGTCGGGACGCATTCACCGATCGCAAATATTCACGGCGTAACCGAGTGTGGAACGCATTAATATTTATTACATGCAAAACGTTACGGGACGACCTCGGCTTTTTCGCTGACGCCGTTTAGCGATCCGTCCAATTTTCGTACTCTCCTAACACTTATGCTGTTAGAACGATCTCGCCATTCAGATATCGTTAATTCAACCAAAAAGTTGTCAACTTTCAGGGACACGAATTTTTATTTTATCAGAGAGCAACCCGATACCTCCGATTAAAATGGAAACCGATAGTTGACTAGCTTTTTATTCGATATTAACGAACAATATATATGTGTATATGTATATATATATATATATATGTCGATATAAATTCCTTATTTTCTCTTGTTTCACTAAATACAAACTTTTCTCTTGTTTCACTAAATACAAACTCTCCACTTTTTTAGACTTTATATTCTTTATATATACCTAGACGTATTTATCATGTGTATATAAGTTTAAACGTTTAATTAACGCGTAAGGTAAAACGTAAGATTTTGCAGTATACAGAGAGACGGTCTCTTTGAAAAGAGAGGAGAGGTGAACGCCAAGTCCCAGTGTGTGGTAATCGCCGTTTGCAGGATGTTTACGTAATTTCGCCTTTTTTCGCATGCATCTCCGTCGATCGTTTCCCCTTCCTTTCTTCACGTTCTCCCTCTCTCTTTATCTATCCATCTTACTTTTTCCTTCTAACTCTCGCACTATTCCCCTTCGTCCTTCCTCATCGTATGGCACTCCTCCCCCGATGCACACGCGACGACTGCAGAAGGAGCCCATAATGCACGTCGATGAACGTGGACACGTCGTCAGAGTGACTGAGAGAGAGAGAGAGAGAGAGAGAGAGAGAGAGATGGAACATCGAGAGGACTAACGTGTCTTTCTTCGCGAACGCACTGACGGGCACGGCTAATTACTTTCGTACTCCCCTACTTTAAGTCTGCTTTCCTTTTAATGGCCTTTACGATTTTAATGGCCTTTTTGAAGGAATAAAATAGCGTACCTTGATTTATGCCTCGAAAGAGTGTCTCTCAGACGCGCGATTTATCTCTCGGAAAATCGGGTCTCTTATCTTAAACGTCCACAAAAATTTCTGACACGAGTAATAAAGTTACTTCGCAGATAATATCTCGAACGACAATTCCTTTTTTTACGCATCTAATGGCTTTTTTTTTTTTTCATACAAGGTGTTTAGTTCGTATTATATAACGAAGCACGGTTATCGATACGGGTTAATAATTTTTTCAGAACGAAATTGAAGTACGATCGGGCAAACTATTTTATTCCTTGATTATTCTCCCAAAGGCGGCCATAATTCTGTTAAACAGAATTGACGGACTTTGTTCGCAGGACGGAGGCTAGGTTGAAACGAGTTTGAGATCATTGAGAACGGCCTGGGCCGGTCGGCGCGGCGACCGACAAAAAGTAGGAGAGCTCACGCACGGCCGCGTGTTCGAGATAGACTTGCCTCCTCTGCTTCTCTCGTTGATACTTTCAAAGAGGTCGGCCATTCCGTGTAAGCCCGTTTTGTTCTATCCTAGCTTCGTCTTTGCAGGTGTAAATGTCAGTACCTATGCGGGAAAACTTCGGGAAAACTTTGGGAGAAACATGCCTCGAAAACAATTTTCAAATTATTTTCAAGAAACTAACGTTCGTCTGACGATTCAATTCCACAAAACTACTGCCTTAATCGCAGATGAGTAACTACCTATGAAGAATATATTTTCTTGATCTTTTCGTTTAGCTTTTGTTTCTTTTTCTAAAATAAAACTCATCGTTCTTACTATACCATCCGAACAAGAATCGTCGATGGTACGAGTCAAAGTATTGCGAAAGAATATTTTATCTTGGATTCGTTCTTAGATATAATTCGGATCGAGTTAGATTTCATTCGGGATAATCGTGAAAGATGTTTAATCTCGTTAACGTCGGCTAAAGTCAGATATTATTTCATCTTGAGTTTCGCGTGGAAGGTCGGAATCGAAGAGGCAGAGCTTACGGTAGGTCAGTGCAACTCGTTTGTAACCCTCATTTTCTCCGTCCTCCTCCCGATCCCTCTTACCGATCGTGTGTTCGGCTCGACTCTCCGGACCAACCCGGTCATTCGAACCGACCAAACTGGTTTCGCGCGCTTCGTTCGTGCGTGCGCACGCCGAGAATTTGATAGATTTCTACCTTATCCCGATCTCCGCCAATCTCTCAAGGTACAACGGCGAAGGTAGGCTCGACCGATCTCGAGTAGGTATGCGAGACTCGTTCGTTTTCAAGAACTCGTTGTGTCGTAGCGTATCCGACAAAACGTGCCACTCGCGTACCCACCTATTTTTTCCTTCAACTTGCTTTCTACCGGTTCTCGCCTCTGATCTACCTTTTATTCCGACTTCTTTCTCATTGATCCTTACAATGTACTATACTCGATCAAAATTCAATTGGTAGAAGATAAAAGGAAAAAAGCAACTCGCAACGCTCGTCAAATATCGTGAAAATGTCAGGAAAATGTAAAAATATCACAATTTAGGTAACTCCCTCCCGTTCCTTTTACGGAAGATTCGACTGCGTTAAAAGTAGACGATTAGTCGGTACCTAAGTGGAAGGAAAAAAATAGAGTAGTCATCGTCGAGGAGGATTCAGTAAATAGCCGCGTTCTCCGAAGGCAAAGATCCGACTCTCTCTCTCTCTCTCTCTCTCTCTCTCTCTCTCCCTCTCTTTATCTGCTCATGCTTGTGTAGAGGAACGCGCGACGGCAGGAAATTCAGGACGGTTAAGCTTGAGCGGTGGTGCTCTCGAGGCTGAAACGCATCGCGCATACCACGCGCGGCGCACACCTCTCTTGTCCCTCGCATTCGTGCAAATTAATGCCGGTGCACCGTCGGACCGATGCAATTCTTTTCTCCCCTCGTTCTGCAGCTTACCACGATGAAGAGCAAGCGAGCGAGCAAGCTAGAGGGGAGGACGAAGAAGAGAGGACGGCAGGTGCCGTGTGCGCTACGTTTACCCGCAGACTATCTCTCGATATTGTAAATTGTGAGTTTTTCATATTAAGCGTACCTTCGAACGATCGCGTCGAACTCTCGAGGATCATACTTTGGCTAAATCCGTTCGTGATAGACGATAATAGCTCGATTCGATCGTCTATCCTCGGGTTTTATTTTTCCAAACGAATGAGGAATACCCTCGCCTCATCGATCCTACGAAAAACTATCACAAAATTTCTTCCGACTGTTAATAAATGAAAGACGAGTGATCGTTACAATTCTGTCAAATCTGGCCTTCATTAATCACCCACGTCTTACGCAATCAACGAGCTCGAATTCGATGCAAAGCTCAAAGGAAAGAAAGAAAGGAAGAAAGAACGAAATGAAGAAAAAAGAAAAACAAAGAATACCAATGTTTAATTTCCACGTGCTCTTCCGTGCGTTTAATAACTCGTTGCATAAATTGCAACGACCATCGTTACTTATACCTAATTACTCGTATGCTCGCTCGAGTTTCCTTTTTCATTTCCCATACTCACAGACTGCATGCGTTGGATGAGTTCGAGGGGATGGGTAAGCTCGCGTCGCTGCTGGCATTGGTGGGGGTTGAAATAGAGCGAGCGAGCGAGCGAGCGAGCGAATGAGAGAGAGAAGATAGTATGCCGCAGGACATAATAAATTTCTCTCTTCGCTCCCTGTAGACGAGTCATCGGCCAGTCTCTTCTGCCTCCGTCGTTCTTGGAGACGACGACGATGGCGACGACGACGACGACGACGACGACGACGACGACGACTAGAACGAGAGAAAGAAGAAGAAGCAACGAAGATAGGGATGGAGAGAGAGAGAGAGAGAGAGAGAGAGAGAGAGAGAGAGGGTTGGATCGAGCGTAATTGAAACGTCCTGTACACGCCTATAAGGCAGAAGGAGGAAGACCACGCGTTGTAGTTCATCAGTCATTCCAGGGGTATATGCAGCAGTCATCGTGGATGCATTTGCAACCCCACAGAGCGCGAAATGACGTCCGTACGGTGGAGCAAGTTGGAGGAGCGAAGGGAGGGGGAGGAATATGGAAAAGGATCGAAGAAAGCGAGAGGAAGGAGAGAAATGGGAGGAAAAGGGCCGTACTCGCATACGACTAACTCTCTCTCTTTTCTCTCTCTCTCTCTCTCTCTCTCTCTCTCTCTTTCTCCCTCTCCCTCTCCCTCTCCCTCTCTTCCTCTTTTCCTCTCTTGCTCTCTCTTTCTCTTAGTTGCGTGGGGTAGGTCGTGATTGCTCGACGATACAAAGGATGGACAGAACAGCCCCGGGCGAGCTTCCCCATCAGGACGACTCTGAACCTTCCGAGAGACTGAGACGGGACTATGGGATGCGTATATACGAGTTTGTGAGAGATAAAGACAGCTAGAGGGTGCTCCGCTCGTGTTTTCACACGTTAGAGAAAAAGAGAGAGAGAGAGAGGGAGAAAGAGATGATGGTAAATTGAACTAGCCGCTGAAGACATTCTGCTCTGGGCATGCTTTCGTCCTCGTGACAGCGTCGGCCTTTTCCTTCCTTCTTCCTCACTCTATTTCCCTCCCTCCCTCCCTCTATTTCTATCTCTTTTTCTCTCTTTCCTTTTAGTTTGGTCTATCCCTTGTAAAGAAGAGCCTTTGTTTCGGCCCACGATCTTCGACGATTTAATAACGGCGCAAACTTCCCTCCGTTATACTCTTTCTCTCTCCATTTCTCTTTTTATATCTCTTTTTAGCACTGTGTTGAATCCCTCTCTTAATCTTCCTTCTCGACGATCATCTCTCGAAAGAGTTCCCGTGTGTGTGTGTGTGTGTTCTCGCGAGAGAGAGAGAGAGAGAGAGAGAGAGAGAGGGGTTGGAAGAGAACGAAATCGTAGATACGATTCGTTGGAGAGCTCGGTAGATTAACCGATAACGTCTCGCCAATAGTTTTTACCATACTTTTCAACTCTGACCGGTTGCTTGAATCGTATCGCTTGTACTATTTTATAAAAAAAAAAAAAAAAAAAATTAAACGAACGTTCATTAGGATATATGTTCGAGCTATAATTTGAAATATCGACTTTCATCAAGATTTATAACGATCTAACAAATACGATTTAGGTAACTGTCAGTTACTAGTCCTAATCAAAGGGTATATCAAGTAATAATATAAGACTAAATTTCTCTCTGATCAGTTTATTCGGAACTAGACACGACAAAGTTCCAAATTTTAACGATAATCATCGTTGGGTGTTACGGACGTATATACACATTATTAAAACGTTATTGTTTCGTTATTACGGCCCACCCTCGGGCCATACGATGATGGCGCGATAGTGGAAAATGTTATTGGTCCGATTAAATAACGTTGTCGTGCCCGTTGACCGGATCTGTGGTAACTCCCTGTCACTATCGATATCGAAACAATGTTCGCGGTAACACGCCTACGCGGTAAACGCTTTCCGTTCATCCTTCGAATCTCACTCGTTTGCGTACGAACGATGCATATTAGTCGATAATAATACCGCTTTATATGTACATACATACGAGTTATGCTGATCTAACGAATAATCCGTCTATCGATCGGATCGAACGATCGTACGAACAAGAAGAAAAAATTTCAATCGATATTAAACTCGGACCAAACGATACTGTCGGCAAAAATATAAGACTATAATACCTGTAGTTTTTATTTTCCTCTCTTTTTATATATATATATATATATAAAGTTAACTAATTTCTTTCCGTATAATCGCTAGCTTCCCAATGATACCATCAATTACAGAATACCCCTGTATATTTTAACTAATTATTATTATATTAATATAGGATCGTTTGGTATACACACGATATTATATACTAATCATATATGAAATAATTATTCTGATTCCTCCCATGACATAAGTCCCTCCTTTCTTCCTGCAAATATTCGCACGTTAGAACGAATTAAAATATAATCCCTCGATGAAAAGAAAAAAAAAAAAAAAAAGAAAGAAAAAGAATAAACGGAATCAGCTTGCACCAATAGAAGTGAGAAATGTTAGGGCTAGAAAAGAATCGCCTATCCACATGGAAGGAATTAGTGGCACACGCAACGAACATAAAACTTCCTCTCTTCTCTTCTTCCATTTCGAACATAGCTTGTCCCTTATTATCACGCACTTATCACGACTACTTCTTGATTCTTCGATGTCTTCTCACCCCCTCTTTCTCAGTTTTCCCAGATAGAACACCACTTATCTTTCATTTGAATCGTACGATCTGAAAAACCGTTCTCTTTGCGATAATAATTCTTATCTTCCTACTTTCCGTCTTTTCTCATTCTTACCCTTCTCATTCCCACCCCGTTTATCTATCCCTTCCAATTTTCAAACAGTCTTCTTTCGTCCTATCAGATTTTTCTCCAAAGTCTTTAAATGTTCTTCCTTCTTTTTATTTTTATTATCAACCAAGTATATATATATATATATCTCTTTCTCTCTCTTTTTCATTTATTTATACTTAAAAGAATGTTAAACTCGAAAGAAGGATGAAGGAAGGACTCTTTAATACTTAACGATATCATTCTTCTTTCAGTACCGTACTACTGAGAGATTTTAGTATTGCATCTTTTTCCAAACGCATCCCATAAACGTCTTTCGACTTTAGCCGAAGACAAAACGAAATATACTCGGAGAGAGAGGAGAGAGAGAGAGAGAGAGAGAGAGAGAGAGAGGAGAGAGCGAGAGAAAGAGTATTGTCGTCCTCGTCGCGGTTCACCGCGAGCGAGTCTTCTTTAACGAGAAAAGCCTTTCCTTCGCGATTTTAATGAACGACTGTGATAAATTCAACGTATTCTTGCTTTAACTTACACGATAACAATAAAATCCACGGAGAGCGACGTACCGAGAAAATACGAGCGCGAAAACGAGATCTATAAGAGAGAAAGATATATATATATATATATATATATATATATATATAGCGAGAGAGAGAGAGAAAAGTTCTTTCTTTCTTTCTTTCTTTCTTTCTCACTCCTATCATCCTTTTCTTTGAACACTGGATGTTACAGGATTTATAAGCAAGAGGAAACATCGTCGACGCTTCTTCTTCTTCTTGTATTCCCAATGCGATTCCACTTTTTCTCTAAGTATCGCGACAATACAAGTAAGACGATGCTTGATTCTACGTTCAGACGTCGATCAATAATCGATTCTGCGTTTTCTTCGTGTCAACGGAACTCGAAAAAATTTTATGACGGACAAGAATATAGAAATTTAAAGACTCGACACTTGATTATGTGTTTTCGAAAGTGTTAACAAAAATGATTAAAGAACGTTAAAAGTTTGGCGGATGAAAAGATAGAAGGAAGTGTCTTGTTGAATGACTATAGTAGATAGGAAATTTTTCTTCTCGAGGCTGAAGGAAAAAGATTAATTTGTTGAAAACAAGCTTTATCAGAGAGGGACAGAGAAAGAGAAAGAGAGAGAGAGAGAGAGAGAGAGAGAGAGAGAGAGAGAGAGAGAGAGAGGGAAGGAGGCAGACGTTCGTTCGTTCCTTTCTTGATAAGACTTATCGAAATAATTACGATATCTGAAAATGTGTGCTAGTGAAAATCTATGTACCTATAGGTGAATAAGAATCTCGAATTTGTAAAAATAATTCATTCGAAATGAATCTTTTTTTTTTTTTTTATCTCTTAGAGGTAAGACATCGATTTTATTGTGATATGCAATTTCTTTTTTTTTTTTTTCTTTAATTTTATACGATGTAAGCGTCGTTATCAAACATTACGTATTAATTTTTAAAACGATATTAATGTTAATTAGTATAAGTATCACATTGAATAAGGTCAGAATACTTTCCGATAGATAACGATTAACAACGAATGCGATGTATATCTGTATATGTATATACGCACATATCATTAATTTGATTTCATATTTAAGATGAAAAAAATCGAAAAAAATTGATGATTTTCATGGTTATAAGAGTTGCGAAAAATGAATTTCAAGAAGCTCATACTCGTCTCTTCGAACCCTGGCCTTGAACGAGTTTGTTTGCGAGGGCCGCCTTATCTTCGAAGCCGACACGTTGCACGGTGCAAACACACTTCTCTCTCTCTCTCTCTCTCTCTCTCTCTCTCTCTCTCTCTCTCGCTTTCACAACGTCCTTCGTCGTTCGGCGATTGGATCGTCTCGATCTCGTTACTACTTCGAAAACGATCGTTTCCTTGCAATCGTTGTTTCGTTCGATTCGATCGAGTTTACTCTGCAACTTCATTTCATGCTCTTTTTTGCAAGAAAAAGATCCAACGAAAGTCCAGAATATCCCTGATAAGCGACATCGAGGCCGATTAGATACCGAAAACGTTGCGACACGTTTACGTACGTTCGTTCGTATGAAATTTTTATTGGGAAATTTGGAAATGGTTTTATTTTTCTCAAAACGAAATGATATTGCGTTTTGAGTAGACACATCCGAACGTTTATTTCTCTTTGTTTTTCTCTTACTAATGCAATATAGACGTTTAAATAGAGAAAACAGTCGGATTTGAAATGAGAAAGAATTTCCAACAACGTTGGAAATAGTAAAACTATAAAGTTTCTAATGTTTCGATCAGCCGAATAAGACGAAATAAGAGAAAAATTCATAGAAATATGAAATAATTGTAAAGGAGCGATCTTGTATCGAAGATGGAGAATATTCGAAGGATTTTCTCGCAGAGACGAAATTTATTTTGACAAAATTCATCGTTCGTCGAAAAGTCAAGGTTTGATTTTACACGTTTCTCTGGTGTGTCGTCGTCGTCGTCGTCGTCGTTCTCGTTCATTCGTTCGTTCACCTCTTTCGATCACGAGACGGAGAATTTCTGTGGGCAACGGCGACGGCGACGGCCGTCGTACGATGTACCTGATTAAAGTCGCGAAATTACTCGTTCGTTCGTTCGTTCTATTATCGTAACGGAAAATAAATAGTCTACACGTCCGACGACAGTTCGTTAATGAAAAATTATGAAGAACAAGGAGGAGAAAATGGTGCGCGTTTGGATCGTTGCGAACGATTCGAAAAGAACAACGCGACGTTTGAAAATCGAAATTTTCCATCAAACGGCACGAACGAAATTTCTTTTTTTTTTTTTTTCCTTTCCTTTACAACGGCCATATATTTTTATTAAGGACATGGAGAAAATATGTAATCGAAAGAGAACGAAAATGACCGATACTAAGCGATTCTTTTGCGTAGTAATCGAACGAGTATTTCATTAACAGTGAAAAATTCACGATAAGAAGAAAAACACGTCGAATCGTAAGCGGCTCCTTCGCAAGTTTTCTCTTATCTTGGCTGTTAATTAGTGTACGAACGCGCTATCGTGTTTCGGGTGCGAGCGAATCGAGTTTTTCTCGACCTCAGGGTGCCTTCAGATAGAGAATCTCGTATCCCTCTTCCTCCTCTTCTCTCCATATCTTTCTTTCCTTCTTTTCATACTAACTCTCTGCTAGCAATTTTATCAACGTACGAAATACGAAAATGCTTTTGGTATGTGTAATAGATATTAAACTAAAGCAAAGATCAAAGATTTTGCTAATCTGACGAATAAACAGTAAAGACAAAGAACTTGAAGAATGTGCTTTGTACGATACGGTCGAATTTTTTTATACGTAGAAATAAGGTCAAAGTTTTCATACGACTTCGATAGGCAGAGAGAGAGAGAGAGAGAGAGAGAGAGAGAGAGAGAGAGAGGAAATATCTAAACGATAAATCTATACGTCTGTACGTGCATACACGAATATTTATCTGTAAGACATACTTTTGTAAGGGCACTGACACTCACGTATACACGGAGGAGACGTATATAAGAGATACGAAGAGAAGGCATGCGTGCCATCTGGCGCTCCACCATGTGCTCCTCAGTTTAATCCGCGTTTCGCGGACCGACGCGAGGCAACTTATGATGGGCCGTATGGTCCATCCGTCCATCCAGCCATCCATCCATCCATCCATCCATTTGGCCATTCTTCTTACGATTCACGAACACCGACGTGTGTTAATTTCTTTATAGTTCTACAACACCTGACAGAAGGCTCGCTTTCCGCGTGGGAAACGAAAGTGTCCTCGTATCCTTATTTTTATCGAATAAAAAAGAAACGATAGAGAGAAAGAGAGAGGGAGGGGGGGAGGGAAGGAGGGAGAAATTTCAAGATTCTTTTAATTCGATTTTTCTCACCGAATTTCTAACAATTTTCGCGTTCTCTCAATACTCAACGAATTGGTCGATAAAACATTCTCTTTTATTCGAATCGTCTTCCTTCGGTAAAGAATGTCTTTATTTTTAGAAACAAAAGGGAGACGGAAGATGCTGCGTTGCTCTGCATTCCAACGTAAACATAGAGTCTAGGTGTTGTTGGTGGCGATGGTGATGCCGATGCAGCCGATGGCAATAGTGATGGTGGTGGTGGTGGTTGACGCCTTCGTCAACCAATGAAGTGTTCGTAGCCAGAGGCTACAAGTATCGATTGTCGATGCACGTTTAACGCCGTTTGAATTTGTTAATTTTGTAAGGATAGGGATACTTTGTGCACTATGCGTTTAGCTTTGTCTTTAGCACAAGCAACATTCTCTTAGCGGACGTAGCGCTTCTCTATAGCTGTTGCTCGTCACACTTTAGCATCCTATCCTTATATATAGAAGGTATTAGTTTTGAAATTTCTCTCTTGTCACAGGAATATATAATCGTTTTATTATAAAAGGTGAAAGTGGCGATTATTCGTTAAACGATCCCAAAAATAATAAAAAAAAAAAAAAAGAAAGAAAGAAAAATAAACGTCCAACGCATGGAGTTCCGACTTTCTATATAAATTCTATAAAGTGTTTTTTAAAGAGAGAAGGAATTTCATTCCAGAATTCGCATTCGAATTTTAAATAAAGCTTGTAGCGTCCAATTCGAGTAAAGAGAGAGGCAGAGAGAGAGAGAGAGAGAGAGAGAGAGAGAGAGAGAAACAGAGAGATGAAAGAATTCACAGTAAAATTGGCTTACGTGAATTTCGTGTAAACGTTTAAAGCCACTCGAGGTAATAACGTACTTCCCTCTTCCTCCCTCCCTCCTCTCTCGCTTTTCTACTATGGCCTGTTGACGGACACCGGCGAGTATTTTAGAAGAGTCCAGAGGAAAAGTATATAGCCAAAACGCATCGCTCTCTGGCGAAAACGAAAACTTCGTTAGTCTTGATATTAACGAATGAGACACGGCCCATAGCAATAATGTCTTTTTTAACGGACGTAGGTATATTTAAATTGAAGCAGCTCGACGATTCGTAACAGAAAATGAAAACTTTGTTACCTTCATATTATTACTATATTGCGAATTGGACTCTTTCTTCGCGTCACGTTTCTTTTAGAGAATTGCTTTTCGGAGTTTAATCGTCGTGTAATTATTAGCCTGATGATAATTAGTCTCGTGGTATGTTTTATCCAAATAAATAAGAACGTCGTAGGGCATCGAATTGGCTAATAAGTTTCGTCAGAAATTCGATATGATAATATCGGGTAGACATTTAATTCTGACTTGTAACTTATTGGCCAAGATAATAAAAGAAATACGTATTAAGATAAAATGACGAATAGATCTGGGCAACCTGTCCGATGAAATTAATCGCAACTCGTCGTACGTTCGAGAAAACTCGCAACGGCTCGTTGGCAACCCGCTCGTTTCGGATTATCCCGACAGAGACCTTTCTCTCTCTCTCTCTCTCTCTCTCTCTCTCTCGAAGGAGCGTGAGCTCCAGCCTTCGGCGTTGATTTTTACGATCGATCGAGAGGAATGCCGGTGCGGATCGAGTCTTAGGAATCGATTCAACCTCGAGAGCTTGGCCCACGCGACCACCGACGCCTAACCAACTTCTATACACCCGTCGTCATTTTCTTCCTTCGAAAACATCGTAGCTCGATCATTTTCATTATTTCGTAACGATTAACAACGACGTTTACTTTCGAACGAACACATTGGAATTGGAACGAATTCATGAAGAAAGAAGAAATTTTCTTAACGATGCTACTCATCGGCGTATTCGTTGAGAGGATACTTGATAATCGATCGGCATCGATCGATATTCGCAAAATATCTTCCCTTGGATCCGTTTGACTTTTCGTTCGGAAAGAAAACGAATGCCTGTAACTTTCTTAGCGCGATGCACGGAACGCGGCGCCCATTCACGTTTCCATTCACCGCCTGTCAGAACGTTACGACGTTAACTCTTTCAGTGCTGATTACGTTATTGACATTCAAAAGCGGCCGCGGTGTTCCTGGCGGGTGCTCGTTATTTACACGGTTACGCGGCCAGCAACCGCACGGCGCGACTCGAAGCCTTTTATTATTAACGCTCCTTTTCTTTTTCCCTGGCAGTTTCGTCGTAACTTTTGCAATCGAATATATCGTCCAAGGACGGTGACGGCGGCAACTGCGCCAACAAACCAGCCGCACGTTACTTGCGATGCGATTTACGACCGATTGTTTTCCTCGATAATCTACGAATTGTCCTTTATTTCCATCTCGAGGGATACGGTTCCTCCTTCCTTCCCTTCTTCCTCTCTCTCTCTCTCTCTCTCTCTCTCTCTCCCTCCCCCCCCCCCCCGTCGCTATACTTTTCCTGCCACTCGTTCGATAAGTATTCCTACGATATATCGATATATTTTTTTTGGAAAAGTTGCCTCCCTTCGGGACGTCTTCGCGTTACGAGGAAAAATCGACGATACGAATTACGGTATTTTGTTCGAGAGATTTTCCACGTTTATCGAGGATTATGGTCGTGCTGATGGATAGGAAAGTAAGAGGTCTCCCGCTCGTCTCGAATTGAAAATGTGATCGTACTTTAACGAGAGAGGAAAACGGAGGAGGGAGTAGGGAGAATGATAAAAATTACGGAGGTAGGGGGGAAAAGAAATAGTCGTTAGGTATTTCTTAGATCGGTTCTAGCAACGATCGTTCGACTACACAGGCTCCCACGATCGGTTCATGGTCTTGGAAGCAACGGAGATCGGCTTAGGCCGGGCTACCTACCCACATACGTTAGGCGTACTTTGTATCGGCCGCATAATAATGTCTATACCATTGCTTTCCGTATACAGGGTGAGTCAGAGAACTGGGACAAGTATTATCTTCCATCAAACACGAGACGTAAATTTTGGCCGAACGGAACATTGTCGATGTTACGAAAGAAAATGGTGCACGTAACGATGCTCTAAAGAAGATAAAGAAGGCAAAGGGATATTCTCAGAGTGGGAGGAAGAATTTACAAAGAATAGATTGCTGAGCATTGCAGACAAGTTTCGTATAAATCGCCGGTAATATCCTACGAGAACAAAACGCATCTTCTCTCTTCTGGATCGATACTTGGATAGAAGACCAGTGATCTTGCGAAAACTTGTTCGTAAGAAATTTCATACGAATTCAATTTATATTACACACGCACACATTTATATTATTATTATTATTATATACATAATACAATTATATAACTACTCTGTAAATTGTACATTTTCCAAAAGTATATGTAAACTTGGAGTACGTAAATATATGGATATATCATTAAATTCATGTAAAACAAAAGATATGTTATGTACTCTGCAAGATAATTCATATAGATAAAAAACAAGTAAATATGAAACAAAAGATCACTTTATACTATTTTATAAATAAATGTTTGTAAAATCTTTAATGATATAACGATATGATAAAAACCTATCGTTTCAAGAAAAAATTGTCTTCATTACTTAACTCGAAACCTATCGAAGAAAAAGGGGTGCTATAAATTCTTCTAAATTAGCTGCTCCAAATAAGGGTAGAGTTACTAAGCAAACGCAAAATAACAAATTTTTAGATGGCAACATAACGTATCAGAAAATGGTAAGATCTAACGTGCCACTTCTTCGAGCATGATACAATTTAGGATTTACAGGGAGAATTTTCAAGCTTCCCGTAAATTGAATTTTGGAACAGCAGAACATAACTTACCAGGAAGCGGCACGATTCTGCGTGTTACCTCTTTACACGTCAAATGATTCTGTTACAAATTACGATTCATGGGGAAAATTTTTCGTGTTGCCCGTAAATCGAGTTTTCGAACAGGAGAATATAACATAGCAGGTGTTGGCACGACGTGTTCCTGTCAGAAATCCACATTTGTATAAATATATTTACATAAATGTTTTTATCATATGGATACAAATATATGTATATCATATGTTTAGTGTATCTAGGCGTTTGTGCGCATACATTGTGTAATTATTTCAAATACGATAAATCTATAATTTAACTATTCTTAATGTTATATTTGTATATGAACTATAATGTTATTACGTCTACATGGATATATCGTAACGCAGACTTTCTTTCCTCTTCCTTCCGTATATTCTTTATCGAGAATGGTCGAATTTCCCATCAGCTGTTCGTCAAAAACTCGTTATACCTGTAAAATTGGACCCTGTAATTTTTAGAAACAATTATTATCTTCGGTAAATTTATGTCGTACGACAAGCGAGTCGTATTTTGTCACCAATATAAAGCATTATTTCGTGTTTCGGAGTGTTAATTTTTCAAAGCCGTATACTTAGATTAAAATCAAAGAGATTTGATTTGGGATGGGAAACGTAGAAATCGAGACATTCGTTCGTGTAACGGGGGAGTGTCGTCACGCGTTTTCTTTCATTATACGTTACTCTTCGTGAAAGAAGCAAGTTTTTTTTTTTTTTTTTTCTTTTTTCAGACACGGTAAGCGTAAGCGTTGTTACGTAAAACATATATTTCATGATTATATTCGGAAAAGTATGAATAACAAAAAGGGAGTTTGACGCGTTGGACACGTCATTGGGGACATAGGTGCGCATTAGTAGTGAGAATGGAGAGAGAGAAGATAATGAAAAAATGAAGGAGAAAGAGAGACGCAAAATCGGGCGCGCGTAAACGCGCCCTTACGGTCCCACGGAGCCTCGACGTGCTTCTGCGGCCTTGCCGCGTGAAAGGCACACGGAAACCGTCGCGTCCATCTTGTTACGTAAAGCCCGACTTTTCATGAGATCGCCAATATCTCGCAGAGATGTATGTGAAGGCTGCGTTTCCCCTCTGGAGAAAAAAAACACATGCTCCGTTTATTATATTTCGATTGAAAGTATAATTAAAAGTAATTTATATTCGTATGACAATTATCGATTTCATTACCGAACGAATATAATTGATTAAAAAATTATTAAATGTACGAGCATGATGTAACCGTATGCGCGTAGATATAGTTATATTAATCTTGTGGATATAATAGAAAAATTACATAAAATAAACGTCGTTCTCTTTTTCTAGGAAATTTGTCTTTTCGTGAAAAAAAAAAAACAAAAAAATTAAATTATTGCATATACGTTACACGTACATAAGTCAAAGTACTGTGAGTATTTTGATTTGTATCGTAACGCGAGAAGTCGAGGAACTCATTGCCAGGTGCAAAGATACGTTTATACAAGACGACCGTTCGCGATCAGCTGTAATTACGAACGCGTTTCGTTTTCCTCTTCAACGCCGATTATGAGAATCAACGAAGCGAGCTTTCTCAGAAAGTCTGCTTCGACCTGACCACATATTATCGTACGTAGCTGCGTATCGTGCAACACTGGTCGCGTTTTTTCTTTCTTCTTTTCTTTTTACACGCGCACATCCGAAAGAAACGAAGAAGGAGAGGTACTTACGAGTGAAAGCTAATTACGAATCTCTTGCTTTTGAATTCAACTACTACCGTCTTGCTAAAACCTGAAATTTGACTTACTTGTTTGAAACGAGTAATTTCCTTTTCACTTAATACTTGATGCCTATTGCCAGTATCGTTTCCAATGACTCCTTCCTACGAGTTATATACGAAATTTTTTCTTTCCTTTTAACTTTAATCTATTTTAAGGGCCGTATGTATGGTTGAATAACGAAATTAGATATCAAACCTTATCGATATTCGATTACGAGGAACCCGATCAGAAAGTATAAATACATTCGTAAGTATAAAAATTTCACATAATAGATATGAACGAAAGATTATATTATATTTCGAGTCACCGGAAAATAGCAAACGCGAAAAGGCGTGGAAAATAAACGACTCGTGGGCCGTGACGAGGCTGTTGCGACACTTCTTTTATTTTCATTCTCTTTTTTCCGCGAGTCCCGCCAACTCAGACGGCACGGAGGTGCAACAGACTCTTGCGAAAATGCTTGAGTGGCCTGAAAAAATAAAGCACGCCGATAAGCTCGCGCTCGCTCTCTCGCTCTCTCTCTCTCTCTCTCTCTCTCTCTCTCTCTCTTTCGTTGGTTGCGTCTGATAAAGTCACTTTATCGTGTTTGCACGGTGCGATAGCGATGCGCAAAAATGAGGTTGAAATTACAAAACTGCACGAGCCACGAGTACGAAGAACACGAGAGGAATCGAGGAGAGGGGCAACGACAGATTGATAAACCGTCATGGAGATTGAGAGAGAGAGAGAGAGAGAGAGAGAGAGAGAGAGAGAGAGAGAGAGAAGGGGAAGAGAGGGAAGAAGGAAGGACCGTTGCATCGATGCACCGACGACGAGGGGCTCGAGTAATCTGAAAGGCTTATAAATCTGCATCCGGTGTAGAATGATCGATAAGAAGAATTATCGGCGATTCTTACGAATCTATAACCTTTTACTCGTCACTTTTATATCGCACGTAGAGACAATGTTTCAAAATATACAAAAATTATATTTATGTTCTTTAAAAAATGTCAGTGAGAATTTCTCTGATGAGACGATCCAAAAAAGAAATGTCATCATTGGCGAAGATGGACGACGCGAGGAATAAATAAAAAAAAGCAATGATATTATATCTCTCGAGCTCGTTGGAATTTATCGAAATAATCTGCTAAATATAAAATTTCATTTCGAATACTATTTCGTTTGGTTTTACATACGATTTTAAAAGACAAAAGTCGAGGGTTTCGTCGAGTGGCCTCGGTCTCGTATTAATTGATCGAAATTAGAGCGAGCACACTTCTCGGGTCCGCTTTATTGGCAAGAGTCACCGACGGTTCAATGACCGACCGTTTATTCGACTTCGACCGATGACGCATTCGTATGTTTCTTTTCGAATAACAACAAACGAAATTTGTCTTCCACAATCTTCATCTCTAAATTTGTCTTCATTTTGTGTAATAACGAAACGATATATCATTATCGAGACATGCACTTTCGCGATCTACCTTTTACGGGACGATATAAATTTACCTAAGTATGAATATAAATAAACGTCGAGACGTATGTCTCTCCCCGTCTATTCGTAAAGTGCCGTGCTTATAACGATGACTGACGAGAAGATATAGAAGTGAGTGATGGGAAGTGAGATAGTACGAAGGAAAAATTTCAACTGGACTTTTCAGAGTTTCGAATCCCCTCGCTCCCTCGAGGTTTAAAAAGTTTCTCATTCGATTTCCTTTGTCTTAAACTTTCTACTATTCCACGTAGAATCTTCAGATCGATATATCTATATTAAAAAAAGAAAAAAAGAAAAAAAAAATAGAAAAGAAACGAGGCTTTCTCCTTCCTCTCTTCGTTCTTTTCTATCTTCTTTTTTTCTCTTTTAATGGTCCAAAAAATTTCACACTTTGGACGAATCATTAAAAACTCGTCGAAGGAAAAGTTGGAAGGATTATTTGGTCTCATCGTTTTCAAGGAAGTCTGAGTCCTTGAAAGAGTCACTTAGCTACCTCGTAAAAGGCTTATTTTCGTTTGGTCATCCCGTGACTACTCGAACGAGTCGATTTGACCTCGAGAGAGGCTGATCTCTCTCGAAAATCGAATGTTTGCCGTTGTGATACTTTCAAATAAATGAAAAAGAAATCTCGAGGCCGCCCTTTGGCTCGACTCGAAGGTCGTGGGCGGGCCTAACGATCTACCGAGTCTCGATTCGGTAGAGGTACTCGATCTCGAATAGCCACGAATGACCTCGATGATTCTGCCTCCGCATTCGGATTTTTAACTCGAACATACTTTTATCCTTCCGCAAAATATATGCTGTTGTAATTATATCAAAAATATTTCAAATTCTCGTTAAACTTAAATTATTCATTTATATGAACTCGATTGAAGATATATTTTCGAATACTTTAGCATCATTAAATGACCACATCGGCTAAATAAAGACCGAACAAACAGATTAGAGGGAGAGAAAGAGAGAATCCTTTGCACAGTGGCGTTAAAATCCCAAGGCATTTAAACGGTGAAACGAACGAAAAGCCTATTTCGAGCGTGTACGCGTAATTCGGAATAAATACGTATATCATCGTTAATACGAGAGAGCGGGAACGAGAACGAGAGTGAGAGCGAAAATGAGAGAGAGAGAGAGAAAATCGTTATCCAACGTTAACAATGTCGAAAGTTAGAAGCTTTTCAGAGGTGGAATTCGGATCGTGAACGTACAGAGTGTTACACGTGGTGGTCCCTTATCTCCCAGTTCTCTCTCTCTCTCTCTCTCTCTCTCTCTCCTCTCTCATATTGTCCTTATTACCAGCACCGAGCAACAACGTCGATAAATCCGCGTATACGCCGCTGCCGCGAAACGTATTGTCGCGCGCTCGCGCTTTCAACGCGCGAGTGCACGTGACACGCACACGGACTAAAGCGTGCAAGGATTAAAGCGCGCCCAGCATGGATTTATAAGCGGACTTCGGACAATGCTCGGGCTCACCACAGCGCGTCATTAAACGAGTGGATACGCTCGAGCTTCGTCCTTTGTCTACTATCTTTGAACCTTTTTCTTTGTTTTTTCTTTCTTTTTTTTTTTCTTTCTTCTTCATTTCGATTAAAAATGAAGGACTATTTGTTAAGTAAGATGATTAGTTTTTGATCAGGTACATTCTACGTAATCCTACTTTTCCTTTTCTAATATTAAGTCGATTTTGAAATAAATGTAATCGCGAATAATATCGTTCGTTCCAGTAAAATGAACGTTTCCTTATCGATTCGGGTCGATCGATAATTGATATCGAAATTCTTAATAAAATATATATTTAAATATAAAATAGTGAAATTTTGGACAATACTTTTTGAC
Source organism: Dolichovespula media (assembly GCA_911387685.1). Lineage (NCBI taxonomy): Eukaryota > Metazoa > Arthropoda > Insecta > Hymenoptera > Vespidae > Dolichovespula > Dolichovespula media. Next base: position 4,882,471 of record OU426869.1, read on the forward strand.
CGACCCCGATGTATCCAGATACGTAATGATGTACTTACGTACGCGATAAGAAAAGTTAAAGAATAGATTTGATACTCGATGATAGTACGAACTATAATAATAATAACAACAACAGCAACAACAGTAATAACAAAGAATATAACATATCAGAATCATTCTAACGATCTAAACAAAGAAAACAGGCCATTTGTGAATGCCTCGTGACCGAATTGCAATCGATGAAAAGGAAGAACGCAAGTGCATTTACTGCCTCCTTCTCCTCTTTCCCCTCTACTACTCCTCGCCGATGTGCCACGACCTACGCTCGAAAAGCGTAGGACTTTTCGATACACGCGATGTCTCGAACACGGTTCGTGCTCAGATAAAATCGAACGAGCCATCTTAATAATTCGCTGCTATCCATCCCTTCCATCGTTGCGAAAGCTTGCCAAGTTTAGAAAATAATAATTATTATGTCGATACGCTGTAAAAATATTGTCAATTGTTATTAATTTGAGCAAATAATAATATTATTATTTGTAATAATAACTAGGAATATTAACGGCAGGAAATAATATTTATAATTACATACGTAAACGATAATAATATATCAGCTGTAAAAATATTGTTAATTATCACGCAATAAAGTTGGAAAATGAAAATCAACATTGCTCTTTGCTTTTCTGAAAGAGAATACGAACGTGGGCGCTCGCGTTCAGGTAGACGACTGTAGTAATACCGAGCGACTGCGATACAACGAGTTCGATAGGAATTATTTATTTATCTCTGCCTACCTACTGCGCCAGTTAGCATCGGCATTCCACGAACCGGCTCCTACACAATACGTCGTATAAGTGATTTCAGTTTCGCTCGAAATATCAATTTAATGAAGATGTTTCAAATCATCCTGATACCTATCATACCAGCAAAATTACCAAAAAACATTTAACGACGATCGAGAAAAAAGAAAGTCCAACGTTGTAGTTTTTACTCTTGGAAAACGAAGAGGAAGAGGGAGAGGGAAGCTCTTAAGAAGAAGCTTAATACGCGTCTTTTTCCTTGTCCCTTCGAGGAAGAAGAGGAAGAAGAGGAAGAAGAGGAGGAAGAGGAGGAAGAGGAAGAAGAGGAAGAAGAAGAAAAAGAGCCGACATCCTCGTCCGTCTCTTACTTTCGAGCGGTCTCGTCTTACTCTCTTTGCCACACTGTCAAAAGTGCTCGGCAACTCGAGGCGCAAGGTCAAGCAAATTGGCACCAGCACCATCCGTAAAGTCTCTACGCGAATGTCGCCACTGTTTCGCTCGAAGCCAGCCTGTCATCGAATAAAGGAACGGCTGTGTTCCGTAACGTAGATAACGTCGTGGGATACAGAAATAAACGGATTTTATTCGTTGCTCGAGCGACGCGTAGGCTATTCGAGTTTCCCCATAGAAAAGGATTGAAAAAACGATCTAACGCCACGTGAATTTTTACAAAAATATCGACATATCGTACAAAAATTACGTCGATATGCTCCGACGTATCGTAAAAATTGAAAAACAATGGTGAAAGATCCAACGAGGAAATAAGATCGATCTACGTGAAATCGCGAAGAATCGTACGGCACGTTCGCGTTCGACGAAGTTTATTCCCGAGCAGCGAAGCAAAGCTGCCGCAGAGTCCAGCATAAGCGGGACAGGCTGGTGTCCCAATGGCGTAACTATACGACCCACTAAAACTTTGCCGTTGCATAATCTCGAAGCGTAGAGCGAATGAACGAACCTACGCTTGGAGAATCGTCCCTCTTTTCCTCCCGTCCTACCCATCCTCTTTCTCTTCTTCGTTCGGTTCGCTCCATCTTTTTCCCCCCACCAAGACATCTCTTCTCTCTCGCTGTATCTTTTCTCTTTCAGTTTATCTTTCTCTCTTTCTCTCTTTCTCCTTCTATCTCGTTCGTTCGTTCGTTCGTTCGTTCGTTCGTTCGTTCGTTCGTTCGTTCGTTCGTTCGTTCGTTCGTTCGTTCGGTGAAACGCCAAGCGATAATAGAGATCTTCGAGTCGAAAGCAAAAAGTCTCTTGCACTTTCGAATATGTGGAACTCCCTGCCACTGCGAGAAGCTGCCGCGTAGGTGTTACGCGAGTTAATGGAGGTTACGACCATTTCCGAGTGGCTCAAAGCATACGTTCGTAGGTACCAAAGCGTGTCCGACACGAAATTCCCTTCGAGAGGACGGCTTTTCCCTCGCATCCCTCCACCTGGAAAAACGACTTTATCTCCGACTCGGCGATTCTGTGATCCGCAAATAAATTATATCTTCTTCGGATCTCTTATTCGATATAACTTTTTCTTCTTCCTGTAAGAAAAAAAAAAAAAAAAAAATAATAATAAAAAGATCGCTTCCGAGTAAAGCGATTTGATTTTAAAATGCAACGCGAACGTACTATTTTTTAAGGAGACAGTTTCAAGTGTCGCGAACGGTACTTGGGAATTCATTTTTAACAAGATAATTTATTTATATATAATTGAAGACTATGTAAAAACGATCAAAATTAAATTGAGATATTCTTATCCGTCCTCCATATTTCGTCTTCCAATCTCTGCTCGAGTTACTTAAAAATAAGAACCGAGAGTCCCTAAAAGCTCGTAAAATGTACTTAAAACAGTATGTAACAACGAAAGATAAATTCCGAAAGAAAAAACTCACATAGTTGTCTGAGATATGGTAGAGCCTGAAAACTGATGCACTTACTTACTAAGAATATGAATGATTGATGTTAACGAAATGGAACGAACCAAAAAAAAAAAGAAGAAAAAAACAAACAAAAAAGAAAACACGGAAAGAAAAGGAAAGAAAAGGAAAGAAAAGGAAAGAAAAGAAAAGAAGGTACGAATCGAAGAAAGTAATTTGTAAAGATCGAGTTTCATCTGGTGCAAGACGATAGTTTACGTCGACTTAATTAGTTTGTTGCGAGTTAATATTTTATGGCGTACATAAGTATACCAGGAGCGAGCTTTAAGTTTGCATAGGGTTTATCGCTCGTAACCCATAAACACTTCGCACTTATTGCCAGCGGAGCCGTAATATCGCCGCTTCAACGTTAACTCTGGCCGCGAGCCGATGTTCTGTACAATAATTCGTGCCACTCCCGGGAACACCACCTGTTCCACGAGAGCCAAAGGAACACGGAGCCGAGCTAGTAGAGATGCTCCGCCGATAGCTCGCCACCATAATGAGCTCGAAGCTTGCGATAGCTGAATTTTACAAACCGTACGAGCACCTGCCATTTTTTTCTCCTCTTTCGACTGACTACCACAACCATTTTAACATCGAGGCCTCGCATGGAAGCTCGTTATAAATTTACAAGCACGCGCCATCGTTCCATTTTGTCCCGCGATCTGATCCTTATCGATTCGATTCTACGACTCGCAGAGTTACTTTTTTCATACGACGATGACAACAACAGTTGCTTTGTACGATATTAGCTCCATCGAAAAGTTAACATTTCTTTTTTCTTCTTTTTTTTTCTATTTTTCTTTTGTATAAACAAATTACACGGCAAACAATCTTACGACATCATTCGATAGGAATATCGGAAATAATTATGTTTTTCTTTTAATATCATTTTACCAAGCATATATCCGTCGAATGGACGGAACTCGTCGATAAATACGAATATGTTTCTCATCGAGAATACACGAAATTACGTGGATACGTAGCAAAGACGAAAATTCCAGCATCGTTGAACCTAATAGCAGAACGAAGCGAAGGAAAGAGCAACAGGGAGGAAGTGTGGAGTGGCGAGGAGAGGAGAGAAGCGAAGAGAGGGAGCCTTTCGGCGGTTGCTGCACTGACCAAGAGTACCAAGGCAGAGTGCACAGAGAGAGAGAGAGAGAGAGGGAGGGAGGGAGAGAGAGAGAGAGAGAGAAAGACTAGGAGAGGGAGAAGGGGAGAGAGGGGAGAACGAACCGAGCGAGTATTTTCGCTGGCCTTGACGCAGCGACGGAGGGCGATGCACCTCTCCTGGCGAACACACTGCGAAACCGGCAGCGTGTGTCGCGAGCGGACGCACCACTCGCACAAAAACACGCACGTACACACACACATACATACACTACGGTTACCTACAAAGAGACGTACATCATGTTCAGCGCGTACGCCTGCCTTACAACCACACCTTTCGAACGAAAACGAAGCTACGGAAGAACGTGTACCTATGCACGTTGCATTTCTATAATGTACACGTGTGCGTCTATATGTGGACCCGTGTTGTGGCTATGTGTAAGCGAGGAAAGGAAACGAAGGCCCGGTCCAACTCGCGAATGCTCGCCACTGACCTCACCCAACCAACGAACGCCGACGGTGCGCCTCGTCTCGTCTTTTTCTTTTCCTTTTTCTCCATCTCCTCTCTCCCCTCTACTTCTTTCACTCTCTCCTCACCACTCTCTTCTCTTCTCTTCTCTTCTCTCCTCTTCTCTTCTGCTCACGTGTTCGTACACTGTCTGCCAAAAGTCCCCTAAGAATTCGATCGTTTCTCCTTCGATATCGTCTTTCTTGTATTTTATGCATCCTTCCGTTTGACATTTCGACGTGTTCATTAAATTTCACGGAAAATCGAATTCCTTGGAATTATTATCCTACAGAAACGATCGACAACCGACGAAATCGATCTACATGAAAAAAGAAAAAGTTATACGATGCCATTGACGATACGTTGGAAATAATCCAACTTTCATAGGGCTGATAATGAATGTAAAAAAAAAAGAAAAAAAAAAAAGAAAAAGAAAAAAAAGAAGGAGTTATAAATACTTTAGTAAGAATCATAAAAAGAAAACTATAGATTTTTGAAGGAAAAGTTACAATATGTTAATGCATGGGGATAGAAACGAACGTGACACAAGTAAAATAAGGATAAGAAGAAGAGGTGGTGGTGGTGGAGGAGGAGGAGGAGGAGGAGGAGGAGGAGGAGGAGGAGGAGGAGGAAGGAGAAGAAGAAGAGGACGGAATGGAAGGCGGCTAAAGCTGGCGAACGGCTCGACGACGAAATGACGGAGAGAAGAGGGAAGTGGGGAGGGTTCTGTGGCTCACGGACTGGATCCATGGGACTGGATCCATGAGACTGGCTCCGCTCAGCGTTTTCGGCCCGCGGGAATGTCGAAGCGAGAGAAGGAAGAAACGAAGAAGAGAAGAGGAGGTGGCGAGGAGATGGCGGAGGAGGCAGGAGGATAGGTCGGGGACTTGCTTTATGGGCTCTCCGGGCCCTCGGCCCCCCTTTCTCCTCCTCCTCCCCCTCCTCCTCCTCCTCTGCCTCCTCCTAGCCTCTCCCAGCCGCTCGCAGCGATCGTTGCCCGCGTACGTACGCGTCTTGTTATTAAGCTCGATGCCCACGGTCGCTGCCACCAACCCGGGGATCCGGTATACAAGGTGGCCACGCCACGTCGATCCTAATGATCTTTTTCTACCGTCCCTACCATCTTTTTTTTTTTCTTATTTTATCTTTCGCTTCTGTTCTTTTTTTTTTTTTTTTTTTTGTAAATTCATCGGATAAACCTCCTGCCTCCGTGACAAAAATCCAGTGTTTGACGCTGTAAATTGTTAAAATAATCGAATGAACGATTGATCCGTGCTGTTTCTTGGTTTTTCTTAAAATAAACTACGGTGATACGGAATTGATTCGTAGATCAAAAGCTACGTTTTAGTTTAATGAATCGTTCTCCGTATACCGATTGATCAATCATTAATCAATTATATATAGAAATATATCAAGTAATGATAGATCAATCAGTTGCTCCGTCCAAGGAAAGAATCTAGAGAAATTTTAAATATGGAAACGAAATGATAGGTGTTAGTATGGAAAAAAAGAAAAAAGATTCATATATCTTATATCGATATAGGTGGATTATTAGAGAAGCTAAAGTTAACTTTATTTGAAATAAATTATCATTGTAAGTCGATTAATCGAACGATACATTATTTCTGTCTACTTCGAAGTAAGTATTATTTTAGTGGAATTAAGTGGACCACCCTGTATACGAGTGCGAATCGAGTTTCTTATTAATCGTGCGACGACCTCGCTCAGCGTTTGCGCGCCAATAGTCGAGCAACGTTCCATGATGTCGTTCGAATTTTCATTTCAATCGAATGGCATTCGCGTCTTCTCCATTTAAATGCTTTCTAATGCCTGCTTATGTAAAGATCATTGCATCTATATATGTGTATACATATATATATATATATATGTGTGTGTGCATGCATATAAATATACGTAAGTATACTTAACATCTCGATACTCGATATCAATGTTTTTCTTATTACAAAATCTAGATAATATCGATGAGATAAAAAAGGAAAAATTCGAAATACTTTGTAAGCATTACACATCGTTTTCCTCTTTTATTCAACGCAGTCTTATGAATGGAAGAGTTTCACGGAACGTAAATAACGTCGTAACTTCGTACCTAAGGTGAGTTATTGACTTAACTCGTCCCGTGTCGATACCGAGCGTGCTCGACGCATCGACGATGCGCACTTATGCGAACGCACGAACGCACGGAAACTTAAGACGGCATGCAAAAAGTGATAGGGAGACCGACCGAACCAGTCGAGGGTATCTTCTTTTTACGAGTACACTCTTCTATAATACCAACTTCCAACGATTTCGATCGTATTATTGCCTTTTCCAATCAGCTCGATCATCTATAGCTCGATATTATTGGCTCGATGTGTAATTCATCGATGAGACGAATATGTTTAATAACGTTTGCGTGATAAGTAGGCCAAAACGTATAAAGATATGTCGGTCGATAAATCGAACGAAATTTCTGGATACATCGAACGTGAACTAAAGATATTCCGATCGATTGATTGTCATGAAAATTATTTTTTCGTATGTCCGTAAAAGAGCATGCAACCATTTGGATTTTGTAATTATCGATCAAAGATAGTAAGACGCCGAGCCAAGTCCATCGAAAGAGAAGATCGAAAAGCAGGTAGGTGCATCGAGTTACGACGTGCCGTTTAACCTGCATTTGCAAGCGCGTAACTGCATTGCACAATGATCGAGACTTTACGAGCTAGAGAGGCGCCTCGCGTTCGTACCTCGCCTATCGAAGCCGTTCGTCAGTCGTTACGACTTGTTTATCACGGTTAAAGATATATTCCGAGATACGTTGAGATCGTATCAATGATTCTCTTGGATTCTCTCTCTCTCTCTCTCTCTATCATTCTCTCTCGCTGACTATTTTAAATTGGCGGGAACTTTGAAATTTCCAAGGCAAACCCGTTATTTCCCTCCTTTCTAAACACAAAATTGATTCTTCCTAGCATACTAACTTAAGCCGGATAATATGAAAAAATAATAAATAAAAGAGAGAAGACAAGAACGTTTTACTTGGCAACCGCCGCGAGAAAAGCCGGCGAACGCGTTAGAAACATATAATGAGAATTTATTTTATGCGCCGTTGATGAAGGAACGGAGTCTTTGAATTTACAGGCCATAACCGTGGCCATTAACGACCTCGTAAAAAGAAGACTCGCATTTATTAAGAAAACGTTGGAAGAGTCACCAATCCGAATTATCCCTCGAATTGAAAGGGAAGGAAAAAAGAAGGGGAAAATAAATAAACGAATGAATTCATTAAATGAACCTCGAAAGAGACCGTTATATATGAGAGGTCGTTCATTTCGAGGTGAGTCTTTTCGATCGATCGATTCCTCCGACGATCGAGCGTATTCGTCCCCTTCGAAATCGTTTTCCCCTTCGATCTAACAACGTTTTTACAACGCCCTTCGAACTTTCCTCGTATGGCTGTCCCTCGTTCGACGACTTTTAAATGACTTCGACCTTCCCTTCTCGAGTTTCGAGTATAGAACAGAAGAAAAATATAAATGATTCTTTTTACCTATCTCTATGGTCGTCTTCAATCATAGACATTACCGTTCAGCGCTTTTAAATTCGTAACAAATTTTTTCAGAAGGATCTTTCCTTCGATGGAAAATTTTCATTTTCAAGAAAGACCCCCTCACCGAATCGCCGTCGGAGGGAATCGGCAGCTGTTTTCAGAGCGTCATGGTCAGCGATTCTCCTTCTCCTTCTCCTCCTCCCCCCGCCCGCTTCCTCGTGTCCCGCGATAGAACGTTAATTTTACGAAGGGGGAAAACTTGGCTTTCCCGCGCTCGCTTAGGAATATTTTATCGTTTCGATTGAAGAAGGACGAAGAAAACGTGAAACGCCGAACGAACGTTCTTCTTTCATGTTGTAGGCAACTATTTTATTTCCTTCTCTCTCTCTCTCTCTCTCTCTCTCTCTCTCTCTCTCTCCCCTCTTCTCTTTTAAAATACTTACAAATTTAATGTTCGAACGTTTCAGATCTATGGTATTATCATCGTTATTATTATCACTTTAAAAATAATTAAAAACAACGACCTATTCTAATTTTATTTATACTTAGTATGTGCAGAAAAGTTGACAGATGGGAAACATACCCTTGCGTATTTCGTTAAATATCTATTTCGATGTAACCTCAATATTATCGATAATAACATTCTTCGAGGGTTTGAATTATTTAAAGATCCTGATGATCTCAGATTCGCTTAAACAGGAAATATAAAAAAAAAGAAAAGAAAAAGAAAAAAAAAGAAAGGAGAACGTTTCGTGAGAATCGAAATCTCTCGCTACGCCGATTCGCCGAGTTATAATTTTTAGGAAGCTAGGCGAATCGCGTTATGCGTCGGTAGTTTCTTATTTATGAAATTAGAGGAGGATAATTGGCGTGGGGGAAATGATACAACTTCTCCTATGTTCCTCTCTCTCTCTCTCTCTCTCTCTCTCTCTTTTTCTCCCTTCTTCCGGTTTCTAGTAGCTCTGATTCGTGCGTGGAAAATGGGCATACTAAATGAGGAAAACAAGGAGTTCACTCGCGATACCTTCCATAACGTAACGTTAATAAGTCCTCGTGCAACATATAACGTGGCTGTCTACACGGTCTATGACACGCCGAATTAAAAAAAAAAAAAAAAAAGGGAAAGAAAAAGGATGACGATAAGAACCGTAATTAATTCCCGTTTCAAAGTTTCTAAGGTTCTACATTGTACGGAGAATCGAAATCTTTAATAAATAAAACAAACGATTGTATCGAATTATCTGATCGAAATCTAATTAAACTCTCTATAGGCATAAGAAAATAATTACCGTAATGTGTAATTTATAGTTTGTAAATATTATCCAATCGTTGGACATGAATTTATTTTGCAACGAAAAAAAAAAAAAAAAAAAGGAATGAGAGAAATATCTGAATTAGCCCTTTAAATTTCCTATTTATTCTACAACGTGGAACTTATACCGTGCGAACATTAATCTTCGGCTATAAACTAAGAAATAAATTTATTCGAAATAAAAGGAGAAATAAGACGTGAAAAATCATTGGTATATTCCAAACGAATTTTTGTCTCATATCTTAAGAGAAACGATAAAACATAAAACTCGTAGTAAGGAACCATAAACCATCTAATATCAAACGATGGAGATAAAAAAGATAGAGAAGGGACTCGATCATCGCTTCGACCTCGCAATTTCGATCCACGACGCGGGTCGTTGCTCCGTCGTCGGCACGTCGTCGTCGTCGGTACGACGTCGAAGGTAACGCGGCACGGCACTGTACACAGAGAGAGAGAGGGACCAACCAACCGAGCGAACGAGCGAGCGAGAAAGAGAATGAGATACATAGATAGAGTGCGCGAGCGCATGAGGACGCGTACGTATTATGCACATAGCCACGCGTGCATCCCTTTGACGAACGTAAGCCGCGATTAGGGGTGCTTCTGTAGACCACACGACTAACCAATACCCGTGTATACAGATAAATATATGTACACGGATATATGCGTACATACATATACTTATATATATATATATATAAATATGCTGTGTATACGTAGCTATATATAAAACTTAGAAACAGCGGAAACATTGTGCGTGCGCTTGCCCGTACTGGGATCGATGGAAATAATTCGTTGCCTTTTTTCGTGATTACCATTTCAGTCCTCTCTCGTTTGCCAATAGTGAGAGTAAGTGAGAGAGGGAAAGAGAGAGAGAGAGAGAGAGAGAGAGAGAGAGAGAGATGGAGGGAGGGAGGTTCCCAATCGACGGGAAACCGCCAAGAGAAACGTGCGCAGAGGGCTTGGGGCATAATAACGCGTAATGGACTAGCCTCGGACGATCGATTCACCCCTTTTTTTCGTGATTTTCTACGGCCACCATCGTCCTCTGCATCGCGATTACTCGTCGGCGCTGATAATAACAGAAAATGGATATTTTTCTGATACGCTCTATATCTTTCGATGAGGTCTTCTACTTTGATTTTTTTTTCTTTTTTCTTTTAATTTATGGAGTTGGTAAATTTAATACGTTGTTTGTTTTATCATGGAGTTTTTAGAATACTTCAGTGTTAACTTTTGTATCCATTAGTGGATACAGCCAAAAAAATAAAACTACATTAATGTATCGACGAAATTTTTATATCTAGGAGATTGATTAGTATTTCTATTTCTGATAAATTAATATACCATACTTTTCTATATTCCATAATTATTCACGATATTGTATCAACTTTTATAATCGATTATTAAGTAGCGAAGACGAACAAATTTATCGTAAGATTAGATCGATCTAAAACCTTTTGTATAAAAACATCAAAACGATTGGAGATATATGAAGAGTATCAGAAATTGTACCTTTCCATCGTCCAAGTAATCTCGATATTATGCTCGTCGTCGACGTCTTTGCTATTTCTTTATTTTCTGTGGATTTCTAGAAGCCGATAGGTGCCTAGTACGTGTTCACTTTCTTTTTCGTGCACGCGACACGCATGCACGTTCATGCGGTTGGCTCGTTGCTGGTCGTGCGATCGGATTACGAGCAATGTCCTAAACGAAAATAAGGAGAGAAAAAGAAATAGAAATGTGATTAAAATTGACTTTTCCACAACATTTTTTTCAATTTTCTATCTTCGAATATTTAACAACAATTAATTCAATAATACATTCAACAAATTTACTGATCATTATCGAAGCCGAAAATAAAAAGTACAAATAAAATATCTCAAAATGTAATCGTGAACTGGATCAAAATGTAATTCATCTTCGTCGAAGGGAAAACGTCCATACAATCGACAATTTCAAAAGGGAATTCTTTGAGCAAAATACATCTACAATAAATATATATATATATATATATATATATATATATATATATATATCCAAAGAAATCCAAGATAAAAGTAATCTGACTGTCGGAGATTCGTTCACCGAGGAATCTCCAATTTCGCTAAGATAGTTTGAAAGGTGTGCCTTCCTCTCGGGATGCTCAGCGAGACGAGACATGGTCTCGCGTACGAGCACGTAGGAGCTACCTGGTACCGCGGATGGACGTTCCAGAGAGAGAGGAGAGAGAGAGAGAGAGAGGGAGAAAGAGAGAATAAAGTGAAAAGAAGGAAGAGAGCGAAGGAGAGGGCAGAGGATTTCGCGTACGAAAGAGCAGGAGCGTGAGAAGGCAAGGACCCGTACACAATGCGTGTTCCGTGGAATAAACGAGCTCTCTTGACGCGGGTTTGAGAGAGAGAGAGGGAGAGAGAGAGAGAGAGAGAGAGAAAACCAGAGAAAGGGAGAAAGAATAAGAGAGAGAGAGAGAGAGAGAGAGAGAGAGAGAGAGAGACGAAGTAGGCCTACGGCCACAGAGGAAGGTGGGGATGCCGTGGCAAGAGGAAAAGGAGGAGGAAGAGGAGGAGAAGAAGAAAGAGGAGTAGGGAGGAGGAAGGTGGCCGAGAAGCAAAGGAGAAGGGAGGACCGACCGGAATTTAGGGTAGGTCAGCGCACCGCGTCGCCTTCCATCCCTTCTCTCTCCTCTCTACCGGAGCCTACCCGACCTATACCACTGTTGGTAGCCTTCTCCTCTCTACTCTTCCCCCTCTTCCTACTTCTTTTTCTCTTCTCCCCTTCTCGACAACGTTTCGGCCTACGCACCCCCTTTTCTACGTAGGTACGACTTGAAATTCGTTTGGCCCTGAACACGCAAAGGTTCGTTATAACCATTTATCCGACTTTTCTCTTCGATTTATTTAATTATCGCCAATTTTATTCGTTGCGCTCGCGTTCATGGGGTTGATTTCATTTTATTTGGTCAATTACATTTGTTGCGTTTCTTTTCGACGAGTTTTCTCTTTTTTCCTTCTGCTTTTCTTTTATTTATTTATTTTTTTTTTCTTTTTCCTCTCTTTACACTTTTCCCAATCGTTAAGAGGGAATACATATAACAGTAGAAACAATATTTATCGATAAACGATTATTATGCAAATTCATTTGGCTAATAGTAAGTACTTGACGAGACTATGATTCTATATCATAGTCACGGAAGGATAGGCGCGAAAGTAACGCATCGTAACGAGTCACAGATAAGAGGCAATATCGACACGGCTTTAAGAGAGATAGAGTATACGGATGATTAGAGGACAAGCGGAGTCTCTTCGTAATGCCAAGATGCATCGAACCATGAAAAGTAAGTAGATATAGGTAAGTACCTACGTTCGATAGAACGTTAAAGAAAATGACAGTAATGGAAGCAGAAATAGAAACGATACTAGGACGATAGAAGATGCAGGAGGTCTTTCGAAACAGGTATAGAACGAGAAGTCTTGAGATAGTAAAAGAGGAGGAGCGTCTAGTTCTCTGTTTAGAAGAAGGAGAAGGATCGTTGTGTGGTATTGGACGTTTTTTGGGACTGCCATTCCCACCGCTATGGTGGGACCACTTTTATACGTCTAAACGTAATCAAAATTACAAGTTCGAAGATAAACGCAATTTTTTAAACATCAATTGGAATTTTGTATTACCCATACTTATTACCATATACCAAAGAAGAAAGATATCAAAGTAAAACTAAACATTACTATTATACGAATTATTAAACGAAACAATTACGCGTAATCAAATTATATCTGATCCTAGCCGTTTTTAAAATCATTATACGAATATTAACATCGGCACGATATAAAAGTACATTTAGAATACTTGCACCAAGCGTGTCTATCAATCCCCAAAATGATCGACTAAACATTATCATCGGCACGATACGAAACAACAACAACAACAACAACAACAACAAGAACAAAAAATGTCGCCGTCGGAACCTTGGAGAGCAACGAACTCCCTCCCTCGTGTATCTTCGCCGTCCTTCGTCTTTCCTCTCGCAACGTAGAGGAAGAGAGTAAGTGAGTACTTACATACTGAAGAACTAAAAAGAGAAAGAGAAAGAGAAAGAGAAAGAGAGAAGGGATATAGCAAAGAGCGGCAACTCAATTTCTCCTCTTTTGGTACCCAAGTTGAGGCTCCAGTGCCCCACCACAAGAAGGCCCCGGCGAGGCCCCGGCGGGCCCTCCCGAGAACGTTACCCCCTCCCTTTGTCCCCCTCACTACCAGGACGGTCCTACGGCCATTGATCCCGACCTTCGCGCGCCGAACGAACGCGATTGCCAACGAAAGCCGACTTGCCGAACCGAACCTGCCGCAACTTGCGCACGGTTTTGCCCTCGGTTTGTGCGCTCGGTTTTGCGCGCTCGGTTTTGCCCCACCTCCCCTCCTTTCCCTTCCACGCAGCCACAGCTGCCGCACCCCCTTCTTCTCTTCTTCCTTCGTGTCCTCCCCTCGTCCCTTTCTCTCCTCCACCTCCTCCTCCTCCTCCTCCTCCTCCTCCTCCTCCTCCTCCTCCTCCTCTTTCTTCTCGTTTCCTTCGTCCCGCAATACTCTTCTTCTTCTTCTTCTTCTTCTTCTCCTCCTCCTCCTCCTCCTCATCTTTCTCGTCCCTCCTAACTCCCCTAACCTCCGTAATCGAGGTGCACGTACGACTCGGACCGACTCCTCCTCCCTTCCCCCGTCGCCCCTTTTTCTGCCATGACGTGCCGCTTGATTCGCGAGGGACCATGACCAAGAGCCGGTGGATGGCCTGGAGAAACATCGCTTCGGTTTAAAAATAACTTTCTTGGAAGGCCCTTACCCATCTTTTCGTATCTTACCGACTTCTCTTTTATCTGCTATGCTTTTTTCTTATATACATATATACATATATATATATATATATATATATATATATATAAATGTACTACTATCTAATTTAATGCTGATAGAAGTAGCTTCATCAAAGAAAAAACAGGTTTATTGGGTTAATTAATAAGTATCGTATATCTATTTACTCGTATAATTTCGAAATATGTAATATTTTATATCCGAATGAGAAACGTTCTTCCGTGAAATTTCATTATTCTATGGTCATAATAAATTTACGTGCTAGATTATTTTCCAGAAAATATGAAAAGAAATATGATATTTTGAAAAGATCAACTTCCTTTTTATTTTATTTCCATCAAAACTATTAGACGAATTGTAAGAAAACCGATGAACCGTCTGCGTCCTGCGCGAGCAAACAACAAAATTGCAAAGAAAAAAGATCAAAATGTTCTATTTCCAAAGTGCTCGCTTCAATCGACGCTAGTAGCCAAAAAACGCGAACAACGTTCACGAGCGTGCATCAAAGAGATCTCAGAGCGCATAATTGAAATGAAACACTCCCTGACTCGTCGCGTAGCACGATTTTCGAGATACTTCAAAAAACGTGGTTTCGCATGAAGCGAAAGGCTAAAGCTGGAAAGGTACAAAAGACGAAAAATCCATTTTTAAAAGCAGTCAGCCGTACGAACACAACAACAAGGCTACATCAGAGAGCTCCAAGCTTTCAGCATTGTTGCACTTTACGTCGAAAGCTATGTGTCACAAAGAGCTACGTGTTTTTTGGCAGATTTTTTCTTTTTCTTTTTTCTAATGTGAAAGAAAAGAAGAATAGGACAGGTAGATGAGCGAGGGGTAAGGGAAACGAATGATCAGTTCGTTTTCGAGAATCGATACTTTTAATTACGTTTACGTACTCTTCCCTTATTCTTTCTTTGCGATCCAATGGTAAGCGTATGAAATATGAAAACTGGAATGTACAAGACGAAATAAAATAAAAAGCGCGTGATTCATAGATCTCGTATAATTTACATGGAATTGGTAGGTACTTGTGTGTATCTCGTTGAAACAGCCGAGTAAATAATTTGTAGCTACACGTCTTAATGGAAGCGAGAAAGAGAAGGAGAGTGAGAGAGAGAGAGAGAGAGAGAGAGAGAGAGAGAGAGAGAGGGGAGAGAGAGAGAAAGAAAGAGAGGAAATTCAAGGCAAAGAGATTTTATCGTCTCGACATGCACGAAGGGTGCGTGTGATTTCTCTCGAAGAAGTTTTACGTTGCGATCTTGGAATTTGGGCCGACGCCAAAGTATTGCATAACGATATAAATCGTGTGTACGAGAGAACACGTGGCACGAATCGAAGGAACGTCGTCGTCGAGATAAACGATTTCACGATCTCGAGCGTAGTCTCGAAAGGTTCGATAATTAATTTAACACGCGTTTTTTAATTAACACTTCGGAGGTTAGCCGAGTGTGAAACGATTCTTTTCAAGTGACACGATTATTTCTCCTAAAAGCGATTCGTAACAA
This sequence comes from Dolichovespula media, assembly GCA_911387685.1. Lineage (NCBI taxonomy): Eukaryota > Metazoa > Arthropoda > Insecta > Hymenoptera > Vespidae > Dolichovespula > Dolichovespula media. Next base: position 4,898,002 of record OU426869.1, read on the forward strand.
ACATCTAATAGAACATTAAATGAAAGAATTAATGTCAAATTATAAATTGGATAATTCATTTAAAATTCGTTTAGATGAATATTTCAAAGGAGATAGAAACAACGTCTCAATTTGCAACGTGCGATTATTTATGCAGATTAGAAGAAATAGAGTCATATATTGAAATGAGTTCCATCTTATGCCATTAAATTTCATTTCTCGATTCACGAACGAACACAGTTCGACGGTGTCATGGACTGGCACGTCACGGCCGACGGATTTCGCGTGCGTTTTGCTTCTTGATTCTGCGAGGTTTCGTATCCGTGCGTGTTATCTACACCACTCTAATAACATTTTTAGCGATGCTGCTACACGCAGATTCGTTTGACAATGACCGAGGCCGTACACCTTTTGCACGTATGGTCTCTAAGGATATTTGTTATTCTTTTATCAAAAAGATTACATCGACTTGATTCTTCTCAAACATGAATTATTCGAGAACATTTCTCATATCTTTCTCGTATCGATCTCACATCTTTGCGTAACTTAGGCAATCATTTTATTTATATTACTGCACATTTAGCAAATTTATTGAAATCTTTGGAAAAAAGATATTATTACGTCTCTGAGTTACAACGGCAAAAGTCATAAGGTACTGACGTTAAAGTCGAGTATAGATGTTAAAAAAAAAAAAAAAAAAGGAAAAAATTCAAGCTAATATGTAATTGATTCGAAAATAAGATTGAAAAAAAATATTTCAGATAAAATAGTTGAAATAAAGAGAACTCGCTTTCGCAAGATGGATACGCATGATCGCTCGACTCACGCAGCCGAGCGTACGCGCGTGTGCCGTGAGCGATCGTCGGCTCGACTAGCAACTCGAACGATCGGAGGAAATTACAAGTTCGACTGGGTGGAAGAAGTAGAAGTCGGAGAACGCTAGACGCGCCGGAAACGAGCGACACTAGGCTGTAATCTCGAAAGGAAAGCTCGGAACGCGATTCGACGGCTCGTCGAGAGACAATTTTAACGAGCTGCGTCGTCTTCGCTTCGCACACATGGACGAACTCATGCTAAACGTTAAGCATCGATCCATAAATCATATCCTTTATCATTTTTATATTAATTATTACTTATCGCCAAATGTAATGTAACAAATTGTTAATGATAATAGATACATAATCGATAAACGTCATCCTTACAACGTACAATTCTTTATAAATATTTTAATCCGAACGAGCGGACAATAGGGACGCGAAAGAAATTTTAAATAAATGTTTACGCCCAAATATGCGTTAATCATTCACATTTATCCCAAGAATTATATGATTATTTCGTTAGAGTAGACCATCAAATAATTTCGATATCTGTTTCTCGAGCTACGAGAGCAAATAATATAAAATTTACATAGGTACATTTCGTATTAATTAATGGACACTTTTTGCCGCGAAATATTTCGTATCTATGGGAATAGATTTAAAGGGACAAAATAAGAAGTTGGAGAATTTAATCTTTTCGATCGGAAGTATACAACTTTCGAGAGAGAGAGAGAGAGAGAGAGAGAGAGAGAAATCGTCCTCACGGCAAAAAGATATGAAATCTCGTTGAAAGTAGAAACCACAGGATTCCATATCTCGTTGATAAAATTCGACTGGAGGTGATGTCGAAGAAGAACGTATTAACGACGTCGTTTCGTCAACGAAAATGTCTGCGTGGTCGAAGTCGGCCAACGGTACCTTGTTCGACGTACATACATGCATGTAAATGATAGCAATAAAATATCCGCATATTTATACAAGATATACACCATACCCCCAATGTACGCGTATTCGTATATTTTATGGGTCGTTTAAGAGAAGGAAAGGAAAATGTTTCTTATCGAACTTACAAGATATTCCTGTCTTTTTTACTATCAAAACGAATCTTATAGTTTTCGATTACATATACGAAGAGTAAGAGACTCATTTTATCTAGAAAAGAGAAAAGAAAACAAAAAAGAAAAATACCAGAAGAAGAAAGAATGCATACTTCGATGCGTTGATGGTCGTTCGTTAAGCGGAACGTTCAAGAAAAATAATAATTTTTGCGATAGTTCGATTAAATCTAATTCTGCAGATTTATCGTAATTAATAATTACATGCAATAACTAACCGAGTTTTAAATTCGAGAGAAACTAACAACCATAACGACATCAAACTGACACCACAATAAAAGGCATTATTCTATATCAAAGAAAAGTCCTTTGAACGCTTCAATAAATCCAATTCTACGGATTGATTTCAACGATATACAATAACTAATCGAATTTGAAGTTTAAGAAAAACCAGCAAGTATCTTTCGCGAACGATCTCAAAGGAAACTCTGAAGAATTGAGGATTGTTGAACGTGACTGTACCCGAAGTTTGCTGGCCCGCCGAAGTGAGGTGTGTACCTACCTGCCAGGTACGTTCCCTCCCTCTCTCTCTCTCTCTCTCTCTCTCCCTCTCTCCCTCTCTCCCTCTCTCCCTCACTCCCTCTCTCTTTTTCTTATACGTTGTACCTATCATTCTCTCTCTCTCTCCCTCTCCCTCTCCCTCTCCCTCTTTCTCATGGCAGTCGTGGTAGGTCAGTATACCCTAAGCAGAAGTATTCGAAGGAGCAACGTTCAACGTCCAACCAAGCGAACAGCCAACCAGCCGACGCGTCGAGGGACAAAGAGCGGCCGCCGGCCCAAAAGAATAAATAAATAAGAGAGAAAGAAGATGCAGTAGTGAGTTGGATAAAGGGAGAAGTAGAATGCATCGCGATGGACGACGCAAGGAATAAAGTGGTCGTGGACCGAGTGGCCGCCATCAGTGCCAAGGACACCGACCGAAATCCAAGGGTACCAACAAGGCCAACCAAGGGCCCGGCCCACACCGTCTCGTGAATTTACTTGCTTGGCTGCTCGCCCGGTCTCCTCTTTCTTCTCTACCTCCTCCATTCTCCACTTCGCCGCTCAGATTTTCTTCGTAATGCTGTACCTAAGGTCTTGAGAGAACGAGAGAGAGAGAGAGAGAGAGAGAGAGACAGAAAATAAGAAGGTTTAGTCGTCGAGACGTTCCGATAAAGATGATGACGATTTAACACGCCTCCTTCAACGTTTCTTTTTTATTTTTCTTTACTTCTTTTTCCATTGGAATAATTAACGTTTGAGAAATCTTTCCTATTTTATCAAACGAAATTTTGATACTATCTATGGTATTAAGCGCGATGACTTTTTCTTTTTCTTCTTCTTCTTCTTTTCTTTCTTTTTTTTTTTTTTTTTTTTTTAATAACTCACCGAGCTAAAACGTTTGGGTTTTCTTTTCGTGAATGTAGAGTTTTTTTTTATAAAATTTGTTGCATTCTTCCTAGATACATGTTGCGTAATAGGGACAAAAATGATAACGTTAGAAAAGAGTTACCATGTCTGTATGATCTGACTCATTGTGAAATATTTCTTAGATGCGTTTCAATTTCTAGAATGTTCATTTCATTTCGGTTCAATTCATACGAAATGAACTTTCATCTTATAAGAAATATCTACAGTGAGAGATTGCGAATTTAAATCGTTCCTTATTGGCTCGTTCCACAAGACTTTTTATTGCTCGAGGAATAAACATTTATAGTATAACTCGCTTATATATCCCCTTGGGTGGTTCGTACTTATGTTTATATCGTGTGACTCTATGGAGACGGATCTCGAATATGTCGGTCTCTTCTCAAAGCAACTCCTCTTCCTCTCTCTCTCTCTCTCTCTCTCTTTCTCTTCTGGAAATCGTCACCGGAAGGCACGATAAACATCCATGACACCGCAAATGAAACGTAACGATGTATCGAGGGAACGCAGAGACAAGAACGTTTCGACGTAATCGTATGAACCCTCCTTGTCTCTGGATAAAGTCATTGATGGAATAGGTCGAATTATTGAAAAATGTAGTTTCAAGGAAAAGAGAAATGACAGACATATTCGATAAAGTCTTTCATAATTGAAAACTAAAGTGATGGAGATATTTCAGATTTTAGGATCAGAAGGCAATAGTATCTAATAAAAAGAAGAAGAAGAAGAAAAAAAGAGAGAACGGAAGAGATAAAAGCAGATTCAAGAAAAATGGAAATGATGGACGTATTCAATAAATTCTTTGATAATCGGAAACTAAAATATGACAGAAATATTGTAGAATGTAATATAAAAATAGCGATAAAAAGGAAAGCTCAAAGTCTAATAATCCGAAGCATTATCCTAATTACTAAAGTCTTTGAACGTTCGATCGGACATACATATCTCTATTGATAAGCACGTCTCCGTCTCCGTCTCCGTCTCTCTCTCTCTCTCTCTCTCTCTCTCTCTCTCTCTCTCTTTGCACTGTTAATTGGCAGCGACGAAGACCACAGACTCCTTCGTTTCTCCGTATATCCGTCGTCATTGAAAAGAAACGAGGTCTTTGGTTGGTGCCATCAGTAGCATCGATACTACTGCTACTGCTGCTGCTGCTGCTGCTGCAGTGGGTTTCGAGTTTCGAGGTAGGCCGAGTGTCGACCAGGTGGATGACCGCAGGTCGTTCGCGAGGGTTGATGACTCGGCCGAAGGAAAAATCCGGAAACGAGGGTGGAAGGCCCGGCATAGTCGGCAGCCATGGGTAAGTGCGTACGAGAGAGAATGCGAGAGAAAATATGTATATACGTATATAGGCAGATAGGTGTATTATATACCAAGAGACACAAGTTGATGCAGACGTTGGGAGAGTCTCGTAGAGTCGCCTCGATCGACGCTGCCTCCGCATGGTACGCCAGAAAGACTGAGAGAGAAAGACAGAGAACAGTTTTGCCGTCTCTCTCCCTCTCTCCCTCCCTCCCTCTCTCTCTCTCGTTACTCGTTTCGTCTCTCTCGGTCGAGCGAGTGCTCGGTCGGTCGGTCGGTCGGTCGGTCGCGCGTTTGCTAGCTACCTAGCTAGCTAGCTAGCTAGCTAGCCTGCTTTCTTTCATCCCCCCAGAAGGATGATCCTCGACGGGGTGGAGCCACCCACGCCCACGCAGGCCAAGCATAGGCCTACCCCAACGTAACTCGCAGTGCGTATACCTACCCTTTAGGCTGCCGCTACCGTTACCGCTACCGCTCTGCAACCACCCCCAATCCCAACGACGCATAGGGGGCGTGTACGAGCCCCCGTGCCTCTTCCTTCCGCTCTGCACTGCTTCGTTCCGTGCCTTACCGTTTACCGTGCTGCAGAATGCCTGCGAGCCATTCTGCCAACCAACCCTGCCAACCAACCCTGCCAACCAACCCTGCCAACCGAGCCTGCCACTCCTCGCTTCGTCTATCTCTCTCTCTCTCTCTCTCTCTCCCTCTCCCTCTCTCCCTCTTTTTCCATACTTCTTTCTCTATTCCTTTCTCTCTCCCTCTCTTTCTCCCTCTCTCTCTCTCTCTCTCTCTCTCTCTCTCTCTCTGTCCCCTCTTTCTCTCTTTTTCTTTCTTTTTAACTTTCTTGCCTTTTGCAGGAAGACGAACCACGTGTGCAACGCTTTTCATGGCTAGACGAGCTCTCGATGTCATCGTTGTCGACGACAGTGACGACGATGAAGGAGTTGACCCGATGGATAAGGAGGAGGTGGGAATAAGGTCAGGTCTAGTGGACACGGAGATCGTGTCTCGCTTTGTGCTTCGAGTTAGAGGTGTCTACGTTAATCCATAGGAGACGTATGATGGATGGTAGCTTTTTTAATTCTAGACGAATTGTTTTGAAAATGAGCTACGTTTATGAGCCGCGTTAAGAAAGATATATCTAGTTGATCATATTTAATCGGTTATATACCAACAGGAAGCATTTAACATATTATTAATTATCCCGTCTGTGACTGAATCATTTTCTAAGAGATCTATTAATCGATAGATAAACTATTCAATTGTTTGATAAATAATCCATTGAATAATATTCGATCGATCCGATGAATCATACGACTTGAGAATTCTCCCCAGACAGAGAAAACTAATCGAATTAATAATGCCATATTAAACGCAGGAAAAGAGTTGAAGTTTGAAAAGCATGTAAAAGGACATAACGCACGGGGTCGTGCCACCTGTCTTTCGAAGTACTACTCGGTACGGTAAGGGCCTAACGCAGCTTATTGGTGGAAACTTTCTCGAACCGGTTGGCACCTGTTCCACTGACTTCTCTCCTTGTCTACAGCTTCTAGCATAATGGAGAAAGCAAGAGAGAGGGAGGGAGAGAGAGAGAGAGAGAGAGGGAGGGAGGGAGGGAGGGAGAGAGAGAGAGGGAGAGAAAGGAGCAAGACAGGCTCTCGTCGTACAATGCCGGTTGGTATCGAGTCCGAGAGACGAAGAGAAGAGCCGACAGGAAATGCGAAGGGGCAAGGAGGACGTATAGAAGAAGAAGAAGAAGAAGAAGAAGAAGCACATCATGGCCCAAGCTACTCCGCGGTATTCCGCGAAGGCCGATCTTCCAAAGACGAAGGGAGTAACGTGCTCGTAGGATTGCAGACTTACGTACGAGTTTCATTGAAATTCGCATGATGCCTCGAAAACGAGAGAAGGCGTGGCTCGAACTATCTTTTCCAACGCGATGTCTCCTACGCTCTCAAACGTTCCTTACGTATTGCATTTTCTCTTTCTATTAAAATATTAATCCTATCAAAAAGATTCACTTTTTCAACGAAAGAAATTTCAAACTTTCCATTAAGATCCGAAGGAAATTCCTAATTGCATCAACGAAAAATAGCTCAAATTTTGATACCCAAAGGTAATATTAATCGTAGATTAAATGAAAGAAAGAAAAAATAATTGATCGCTCAAAGATCTAAAATTTCTTTCACTAACAACGACACAAAACTATCGACTGTTCGTTATCCCGATAAAATGAATTACGCTACAAAAGATTATTATAAAACAATTCAATAGTTTCACGTAAGAAACTTATCAAGGTTGAAGTTTAAAATCTAATAAGCTAAGAATTATTGTCCTATCTCGCGTAATAATTAACGAACGGATAATTCAAAAGAAAACTGTCTTGAATTATAAATCGTAAAGATCGAAAATATAAACCTTTTCTGAATTTACGTTTATCTATCTCAAAGTTACCCCAGAAGCGATCCCATAGAGATAATCAAAATTCCAAAAATGATGAATACAAACGATCGATTAATAAATTCTTTAGAATGAACTTAGCTCCTTATGGTTGATACCTATTCTTCGAAACCACAGCGGGCTTTTGCCCAGGTCTCCACCTTCAAAACGTGTTGGCCAATAGGGATTACAGTCTAAAGGAGGCTCCTCCTCCTAATAACGTCATCTAAAGTCAGGTCTAAGTCGAGTTTTTTAATTGGTGCGTCTTGGAGCATTCGCGACGAAAGCTTGGCGCACTCGTATTATTTTTTCTCCTTTTGAATATGTATATGTGTGTGTGTGTGTGTGTGTGTGTGTGTGTGTGTGTGTGTGTGTGTAAATGTGCGTCCATGCGTATACACACGTTCCACACCTACGTATAGAAAGGTCAATAAAAGTATAAAAATAAAATTTTATCAGAGATGTACTAGCTACAGTTCAATTTAAGCCCAAACAATTTTTCGACTCAAAATCAATCTGATAAATCAAAGAATAAAATCAACGATAGTTATCAAAGAAATGAACCCAATAGAACTGGTATTGTCGATGAAGATCAAACATAGTGCATACCTAGTAAGAAGGTAAGGTAGGGTTCCTCGAGGGGCCCTATGAGAAGGAAGATCGTGCCAAGGCATTTTTGTGTCGACGCAAACACACTTGGCAATGTACGAACGGGTCCCTCTCGCGTAACACATGCTCTGCACGCACATGTTCTCTCTCTCTCTCTCTCTCTCACTCTCTTTCTCTCTGTCTCTCTTGTTCGGTAAGTACTATGCATCGAAGAGAAAAAGCAATAGCAGGAGCAGCAGCAGGAGCAGCAGGAGCAGTAGTGGTAGTAGTATGTTAGTGCAAAGAAGATAGAAAGAGAAAGAGAGAGTGGAACGTAGACGAGAGAGACGAAGACGAGATGATCGACGACGAGGCAAGAGAGAAGAAGAAGGGGGACAGAAGTCGCCCGTTATTTTTATAGCGTTACGCTAGGTTAGAGCCACGTCCGACCAACCAACGCTTTCAGGCCCAACCTAACCCAACTACGTTGCTCTGACTTCGCTCTGTCCCTTTCTCTCTTACTCGCACACTTGCTCCTTCGTACGCAGCCCTTTCCCATCTCTCCCTCTCTTTCTCACTGACTCTATATTCCCTCTCCTTTACCTCCTCATCCTCCTTCCCCTCCCCCTTCATCCTCCTCTTCCATCCTTTTTCCTCCTCCTCCTCCTCCTCCTCCTCCTCCTCCTCCTCCTTCGTGTCCCCCACCTGCAAGGCTGCGTTCATTTATAATGCACGCAAAATTTCATGCAGAGGCGCTTCGCCTGCCTTCCAATCCTTTGATAACGTAGCAATGTGTACGCATATATGCTTACTCCACGTGGACGAACACATAGATACATACATACACAAGTATAACCGGCCAGCCGACTATATTTAAAAGCGGCATAGGCTTTAGCTCCGTCCGTCCTTCTATCATCTTTCTAGTCCTCTCTCCCTCTCTCTCTCTCCCTCTCTCTCTCTCTCTCTCTCTCTCTCTCTCTCTCTTTCTCCTAGCCATTTTCTTTGCCTTCTTTATCGTCATGCTTGTTGTCTGTCTCTGTCTTTCTTTCTTGGCTAGGTAACGACAACTTCCGGTGGCCACGCTTCTACGACCAAGATGTGTCTCGTGAGAGTGGTTTCTTAAAAAAGTATACCTCTTGTCGAGTTTATTCTTTTATATATATATATATATATAATTGTCTATTTCTCTCTCTCTCTCTCTCTCTCTCTCCCCCCCTCGTCTATTTTCTTTCATGGTGGTCTCTGGCAAAGTCATCGTACGTAAGTACACGTCGACGTCTTTTTATGGGAGATATCAGTGCCATACGCTCGCGATAAATCTTCTTCGATTGGCAACGATAACAAGTAGAACGGACTAAACTGGTCTATCTTGTTCCATCGTGTCCAAAGCACAATTATTATACTTATATCCAAAAATGGTGATAACTCTATTTGAAATTCACGGTCATATCTCATCATTAAAATTAGCCTATATCGAAGCCGATGGATCGATCAAAGTATCGAGTCAATAAACTAATCGCTTTTTCGGATAATAACGAGAGGGTTGAGCTGCGAAAAGAACGAACACCGATAACGAATCAATATAGTTTTATCGAAACGGATGGTGCGCGTAATCCGCGACGAGATACGATCGTTCGTCACGCGTTGACGGTATTTCCCTCGGAATTCTCTCTCTCTCTCTCTCTCTATCTCTCTGTATCTCTCTATCCATCTATCTCTTCCTCTCTCTCTCTTTCTATCTCCCTCACACTCGTTCACTCAGCCGCATGGTCACTTCGCGTTCCACCCACGCGCGGTAACATCTCCCTCGACCGCTTGATTGACAACCGTTTATTTTGAGACATGTGCGCAACGATCGCCGAACTCATCGCGAACGAAATAAAATGGATATCGGATATGGCTAATTAATACCGCTCTCGCCTCCGATACACGAACTATCTATCTCCCTTTTTCCCTCCCTCCCTCCCTCTCACTCTCTCTGCCCCTCTCTCGTAAAAGCTCTGATTTTTCGATTCGATCTCTCGATATCTCTATACGTCGACCAACTTCGTTTCTCCATATTTCTTTTATTCCGATTAAAACGCGAAAATAAATGGATTCTTCTATATTTTGTACCAATCGTGTTCTCTATATACACGGGTAATATGATTCTCTAATTAGGCAATCACCTAACAATAAACTCTTATTTTGTAATATATGGTTAAATACAACAACAAAAAAGAAGGTTTGTTGTGAAACGTTTTCTTGTCAGATAACGATGATAAGGTTTATTATGATCGGTAATTAAAATAGGAAGGTTAATTAAATGTTTAAAGCTACGTCATTTTCCATTATTTTCTACGTCTTTTACTATCAGAGCTCTTTTGCGCGAATAAAAACTCATGAAAACGAATTTTTTACTGTTAATATTTTACGTCCTAGGACAAGCTTCGAAACAAGCGAATTAGAATTTTGGCAACAAATTCTTGATGTATGTCGATCATATTAATTCCGCAATTATTTATCTCTCTCTATCTCTCCATCTCTCTCTCTCTCTCTCTCTCTCTCTCTCTCTCTTTGTCCCTCTCCCTCTCCCTCTCTATTAGCTTGTCCATCCTTGTCGGTCTCATTCGTTTCTCTCTTTCGTTCGTTTTCAGAGAATTGAAGTACCACCTACTCAACGGCCTACCTCCATTATTATGCATCGGCCTCGACGACGACTACGACGACTACGACGACGATGGCGACGAGGACCTCAATGCAAACCGCACCGACATTTAATTCAGTTCAGCTCTGTATTTCGCGCCTCATGATGTTCCATTAAAAGCCGAGACAATAACCTGACAGCTCTGATCGGCACGTCTCCACAGAACGTACGCATGTACGTTCAGAGAGTCTACGAATACCAACGCTACCCTCTCTCTCTCTCTCTCTCTCTCTCTCTCTCTCTCCCACCTCTCTCTCTCCTCCTTCTGTCCGCTGAGAAACCGACTTCCGGTTTCGAACGTCGCTCAACCCTCACACTCTCTCTCTCTCTCTCTCTCGCTCTCGCTCTCTCTTCCCTTCTGCTCCCTTCTGGATTAAGAGATCCCTATGACTCGTTCGAAACATTTTCGCAACGACCATCTCTACGTTTCCCATTACTTCTTCTGTAACGATCGATTGACGGCATGCCGAGAAAGAGACTACGCGAAAATTAAACGCGTCCGATATCCAGGACATTGGTGTATCTATTTTGTAAATGAGGTTGATGTTGGGGATTTTAAATCGGAGAAAAAACTTGTTCTCGTCATAAGTTAAGATTATTATTAATGGATCGATTGGTAAATGGCGTCGGAATTTTGAATTATATTTTTATTATTTTCATTTCCTTATTATTTTATTATTTGCTCACGGATCATTGCAATAGTTACTTACGGTACGTCACAAATGTTCACATTAATATTCAATGTTTAATTCATCGAAGTTTAATCGTCGTTTAATTCAAAACGTTCGTTTACCAAAAAAGAAATCCCCTATATGTAAATTAATACTTTATAATTTATAATAATTCTTCTTATTTTGTCTCGTTTAAATTAAATTAAATTTTTTTTTTCTACTTTAGATATCTGACTCTATATGTGACGTCAAAAATGTAGTCTTTTATCAACGAAACTTGATAGAGTCAAGTAAATTTTGTTTGCAAAAACGTATAAGAGATTAACGAATGAGACGGATAATAGATTACACACGGGAAAGATGTTAACGAAATAATAATACGTACGAATAATGAATGAAGACAAGTAAAGAAAAAATGCTTGGGAATAAGAGGAAAAAAAGAGAGAATGGAAAAGAAAGGAAGAAAAAGTTAATTAAACCGGATAAAGAATGAGGAATGTGTTCCATGACAGTTTCCTTCCAGTTTCATTCAACTGAATCAACCTTTCTAAATTCCTAATCAAGTTAAAAAGTAAAATGAAAAAGAAAACATTCTGGATCCATAAATATTCTAATCGCTAAACTCTTGAAACCAATATTTATAATGCTTTTCACGTAGAATCTTCTCAAATAAATAAGATTAAACGTGAGGTGAGAGAAGGCACACGAAGTATCGGCTCGATTGAATTTCGTTGGCCTTTAAAAGGGTATTAAACATAAAGAGTTATAATCCACTTAGGCTATGCCGACAAAATCCTGGCAAATAAAATCATCGTAGCTGGGCGGTCGGGGGTACGAGGAGTGGAATGGTAGAGGTCGAAGTATGCGTGTGTGTGTGTGTGTATAAGAAGCGCATATGGGTCATAGCCCGGAAGGTAAGAGAGAAAGAGAGAGAGAGAGAGAGAGAGAGACAGTCTCCATGCTATCGTATCGCCATCCTCGTCACCGTCATCCTACTTTTTTCTCTTTCACCGACAGAAGCATACCTCTGACGTCCCTCTACAGCCCTTTCTATCTCTTTCTCACTCGGTCCCTCCCTCGCATTACCACCACCACCACCACCACCACCACCACCACCGCCACCGCCGCCACCACCACCAGCAGCAGCAGCAGCAACCACCACCACTGGTAGCAACACAGCAGCACCAGAGGCACACTGGAAGAGACCCCTCCTGTACTAACGTCGGCTTTTCTCGGCGAAATAATTTCCCGGAAAATTAACGTCTCCGGGTACGTGGGCGCGTAACACGCGTATGCACGCATCCACGCACGCATGCATCCCCGTACGCATGGGGTGAGCTCCGTGTAGGTAAATAGAAAGAGTAGCGAAGGGGTTGATGCCGACGGAGGAGACGATGATAACGACGAGGCGGACCTAACGTAGTCTGAAAGAGAGAAAGAGAGAAAGATAGTGTGCGGCGATAGTAGCAGTAAGAAGAAAAAAAAAAAAATGTAAAAAAGTAACATTCGAGAGAGGAAAATGTCTATGAAAGAAGAAGAAAAAGATACGGAAGGAAGAGCGAAGCAGAGATAGGAAGTCGAAGAGAGAGAATGAGAGACGGAGAGAGAAGGGAGGGAGAAGGAGGGAGGAAGAGGAGGGAGAGAGAGAGAGAGAGAGAGAGAGAGAGAGAGAGATGACAGTCGTGCGTGCGAATAGGGAGGAAGGAAAGAGAGAAAGAGATAGATATAGAGAGGGAGAGAAGCTGAACGAAGAGACAACGGGGAACACAGAGCGTTATAAGATCGATAGCTGATGTGATACCAACCCAACCCAAGCCGACCCAACCAACCGAACCCAGTCCAACCCTCGGTTCGTTCACCCCCGCGGCACATTCGCGCCATTATCTGTTCCAAATGTCGTCAACGACATCGTTTCATTTACGAACAGGCCTCCTTGCCTTGCCTTGCCTTGCCTTGCCTTGCCTCATCCCCCCACGGTCCCCGATCTCTCATCCCCTACGAGTAAACTATATACGTAACGTCGACCCGAGGCAGGGATACTCTTCTACCGTCTACCCTCTCACCCCTTTTCTCCTCCTGCTCCTACTCCTTCTTCTTCTCCAGCTTCCTCACGTCGACTCACCTCTCCTCCTCGCCCCTTGTTTTTAAGGTTATGCCTTCGTCAAGCATTACGAGCCATTCCGGTGCTCGCTTACGTCGTTTCACGAAGCCCTGATTCCGTACTACTTGCTCCTTCTTCTTTTCCTTTTCCTTTTCCTTCTTCTTCCACCTCCTATCCTTCTCTTTTCATCGCAACCCTTCGGTCGTTCGCTCTAAAGTATCCGTCGTAAAGGTTTCGTACTTCTCGCTGAATGTCGTGCTGGGTGCCTAGAATCCTTCGTTACAATCGTTTTTCGACTTATGCGAAGAAGAAATAACCGAGGGACAAAGAGGTTCGATCGAAAGAAAATTCTAAGTGTCATCGGCAAAAGATACTTTTGCAATGACAACTAATAAATTTAAAAAGATCATTTGACACACCTCGGACCACGGTTATTATCATCTGTTACGAGATTATTCGATTCTTTTCTTTTTTTTTAACTAAATAAATAACACGAAACGCGTGAGATTTGCGATGCGTTATGATCTATGTCTCAGATCGTACTCTTACCTCGAATAAGAAAACAGTTTGATCGCCTAATTAACTCGAATTTTATCGAAAGAGACGGAGGGAAAGAAAAAATAAAATAAAATAAAAAAGGAGAGAAATAAAAGAAACGAAAAGCATGTAGTCGAGCCGAAAGAAGGAGGCAAATGTCGGACTCGATTTAATTAAAGCTCCGATAACATTAAGGTTAAAAACAAAAGAGATGTATGAGGATACTAGCGACATGATAATCATCCTCACGGCGCTGTAAAGTATCCGTACTATTGCACAGACGCCATTCAACGTGAAGCATAACTCGAACGTGTTACGAGCTAGTCCGAATGAACTGCGATTATACGAGGAGAATTTTAATTAAACGAGTGGAAGTAAGAGCATTCACTCGGGTATAAATGCCTTTACTTTGTTACATTCTGGTAGTCATTGATGTGAAAATAGTCATAATGATCGTCAAATTCTACGATAGATCTTCCTGTAACACGGACTAAATCTATACGTATTTGATGTCGCGCGCGCGCGCGCACGCACACACAAATATACGTTAATTCCATTGGTGAAAAAAATATTTCAGATGTTAGCAAAGTGACAAGTTTTGGAATGAAAGCGAAAAGAAATATTAAAATTATGAATATTTTTGTAACGATTTTGAACTAGAAACGAAATAAACGATTATACATTCATATACCGCGATGTAACTTGGATATATACCGGTTCTGCTATATACGATCGATAAATAAAATAGAAAGAATGGAGAAAAATCATGGTAAGAAATAAATAAAAATGAGAGAAAAGAAGATCGATCGGCTATCGCATTCGAAAGGTCCGTGATATCTAACGAAACGAATTTCTATCGGTCGGCAGCAACTCGGCCGCGTTTGCGTAATAAACGCGGTGCATTTGGATGGCAGCTGCCACTTGGAAAACTCTCCACTACCTGGTTTTACGCTCCGTGCACACCGCGGCGATAACGCGCGAGCGGAATGTACCTTCGACGCCCACACACTATCGCGTAATATCGCGTAACGCGTGCAGAAATATTGTACCCTGGTACGTTTCTATCTGTATCTATACGTATATACCTATCGAAGAGGAGTCTTCGCGATACCATTGATCCTTGACGTGTACCAAAGGATGACCATGTAACGTCCTTTACGACCACCACATCGAACCTTACGATGATCTCGGATGACAAGTTTATTTTTCCTTAACCTCTTCTTCCTCTTCTTCTATGCCTCTGTTCGCAAAGATTGGATAAAGATTATCGTTTGATCTCAAGTTTTATGATTCGAAACTTTCGATTCTAGAGAAAACCAATTTCAAATTCGATGGGTAGATTCTACGTTCGGTTCATCGCATTTGAACATTTCTTTCGTCTAATAATCGAAAGCGAAAGAAAAGCTTAATAAACTAATTCAATTATCGTCAGCGATGTAGTCCATCGTCGCGATTGATTCTAATAGTTATGAATACGAAATAAAAAATAAAAAATTTATTTACAATGAATTTGGGGGAGAGGAAGAACGGAAAGGATCGCGAGAGTTCAACGTATCTTGTGCATCTCTTACGTAAGTCTAGAAGAGCGAAGGGAGAGAAATAGGAGGAATTGAAGATCGAAAAGAAAACGTCGCGGAACGGTCGCATGCGTGTACGGCACGTGTGTCAGCCAATACGGATCGCATATACAACGTACACGTGCGTCGTCGAGAGGAAAACGCGTTAACGCGATTTTATCATTTAGAGGTTTCGCGTGTACGCGATTTTACGCATTGCACGCATTCCGCGCAGCGTCGCGACGACGTTGCGGTTTACGTAAAATAATTTAGAACGAACGTATCCTGCTTTTTCATTCTTTCTTTCTTTCTTTCTTTCTTTCTTTCTTTCTTTCTTTCTTTCTTTCTTTCTTTCCTTCTTTCCTTCTTTCTTTCTTTTCTTTCTTTTTTTCTTTTCGTAAGAGGAAATAACTTTTGAAATCGTCGTCGCGTTTATCTTTTACAAGAGGCAAAACGATGAATTTGTTCTCAACGATAGTCGTATAACGCGCGCAAAACTAAAATATACACAATAAAAATAAAACGTAAACGTCTTCGAAGGAGGATAGACCGAGTACTTTGGCGTTATTAAATTTCCGAGGAATTCCTTTGAATCGCGAGTAGGATCGTTTCGCGACGTAAACGCGTTTCGTTACAAAGTAAACGCGCGTCGAATTCGCGATCGACGAAAAGTATGTGAAAGGATGCTAGGAAAGCTTCGTTTTGGTGAATGGTTCTTACGAAATGCGAGTCAAAGCGGTTAAAACGATGAGGAAAGGCCGAGGTTGTTACCATAGTGTCTCCTAAGAGAAACTAATAAGGTTAAGAATTTGAGGACCTTCCGGCGGTATACCCGCTGCGTTTGAAACGCAACACGTACTTCCTCAAACTTCAAACTGAACGTTACATTTCACAAGAAAAATGAATGCCGTGTGTTTATTACGTTTATATCACTAATTAATGAAATCCGTTTATCCAACACATAATATCGCTTATTTCGTTAGGATGCATTGGATACGATCACGATTAATCTTCTATTGTCCCTGTATTTAAAAACGTACAATTATGTTGTGCTTAAACGTTTCTCTCTGAATTAACGTTATTTGAAAAATGACAAATAAAATATAAATAAAACATCTTTAGGATTCACGAAAGTTTCCTCTCCAATTTTTTAATAAAATCGCTTGAAAATTAATCCGGCCATTCGTTAGAAATAAAGAAGGACGAGTCTTCGAGTACCATGAAACTTTTCCGTCAAATTTCGAAAGTGAGATCAACGAAATTTGAAAAACTTTCTAACAAGAACGTTGAAAGGTCCCATCGTATGACCAAGAAAATTATTATAGAACACTTTCACCTCGAACCTGAAGATTATCTCGTAATATAGTAGCAGAAATTTATTTTATTACAGTCATTTAATGAAAACGTTCCTGCCATTTAATTAATCTGCATGTCTATATCGAAACGCGTCATTTTTCTTTACCGCCATTTCCGGCGGAAACCTAAATTTAGTGACACCACTTCGTAGATAGGGAAACCCTTGGACAGGTGCGTGGTCCGTTGATGGAGCATCGAGCGGACGACTCTGGCCGATCCCATCCATCATGGAAATTGAAGCTCCGACGATGTGCATGCATCTCCTGATCGAGCAGGAGATGCGAATTACGAACCGACCTTATCGTTAGCCAGGAAACTTTCATGTTAACGACCTGTGTTCTCCCTTATTCGACGTTTCTCTTTCTTCTTTCCATTTCTTTTCTCTTTTCTTCTTTTTTGCTTTTTTTCGTTTTCCTTCTTCACGCGATCAACTATTTCGTTAGTACAATCATAACGAATGAATTATTATGAATTAAAATTGTCTTCAAAATCTATCGATTACTTTTTCCTAGTTTTACCACGAGGAAGTGAATCATTAAATTGTTTGATCGTTACGCATCTACTTGATTATTCATTTAATTACTTTTTTTATCGTATACAATCGAGCAGGGACCTTATTTCGAATAAATTCTAGTGGTTCGACAAGCTGCAAGATCGAAAAGATCGAACCAATTAACGAGCTCTCAAAGGTCGCGTGACTTTCCGATCGCCGCATCAACATAATCGACCTTCGAAGTCTTCGCCTCGCTCGATCTCAACCCCCTTGTCTTTTATCGTCTAATTAAATGATATTATAATTTAAATATATCGTCCATACACCCATATATTTTATACTTTTGATATCCTATCAATGCAAACGGAACTACCAAAAAAAGGATCAGAGGTCTAGATTCCTCGAGCTAGTATTCCAAACGGATCCAAAAAGAAGGGGGTGTCTATCTCCTAAAAAAAGCTTTACCGAGAGAGATCGGCAGGTTTAGGAGGATGACTGGACAAGGGGAAGAGAAGGCAGCCAAGAAGGCAGGCAAGAAGGTAGGTAGGTAGGTAGGCAGGCATGCATGCAGGCAGGCAGGCAGGCAGGCAGGCAGGCAGGCAGGTAGGCAGGCAGGCACAGGCAGTCTTCTCTAAGGCAAGGCAAGGCAAAGAAGAAAAGAGAGAAAGAGAAATAAAGAGAGAGAGAGAGAGAGAGCCTCAGGCACACACCGTCACGCATTCACCCTCGTCCGATCCCAGACCTGCCTGAACTCTTTTTCCCTTGGTCTCTCTCTCTCTCTCTCTCTCACTCCTCTTCCTCCTCCATTGCCATCACCAGCAGCAGCAGCAGCAGCACCAGCAGCAGCACCAGAAGCAGCACTAGTACTACTACTACTACTACTACTACTACTACTACTACTACGTTACTACTACTATCACCACCAGTACCAACACCAACAGCTTTCTCCACATCCACCTACTCGACCCTTCGACTACTCGCAATCTCCCCTCTCCCCTTCACTCTTCTTCTTCCTTCTCTTCCTCTTCGTCCCTCTCACGCAGAAGCTTCGAGCTCTTCGGAATCCCCTCGCTGCCTCCTCCACCGTCTCCGTTTGCAGCACGGCGAGCCGTACGTGCCGTCTGGCCCCTCTCTCCTCCTCCTCGTCCTCCTCCTCCGCCACCTCCACCTCCTCCTCCACATCCACCTCCTCCTCCTCCTCCTCCTCCTCCTCCTCCTCCTCCTTCCTCCTTCCTCCTTCCTCCTCGACCGTCATCCCTTCTCTCCTCTCCTCTACTCTCCTCGTACGACCCTGCGCCCAGGGGTGAACGAACCTACTAAATGACGGCCATGAAAACAGCCGAAGCTCGGCCACGAAGGATGAAGGAAGGCACAGTCGAAAGATCGTTCCTTTTTTGGTCAAAGTCACATCATTTTTCTCCTTTATATTTCGTTCGCCCGTGTTTCTCATAATTTTTTCTTATACGATCCGGTCGAGCGACGTTTAATCCAATTTAATTTAATATTTGATATTCCTCACGAATCGTCAGATTTATCCTGATTTTTATTTGTCAAAAATAATGATTATTCCGGATGAAATTTATTCCATTAATTCTTCATATTGATCATTGTGTGAATAAACGTATGTGTTTTGTTACCATTAAATAGTATCGATGTTAATACTTTTACGAGACTAGTCAAAAAGTATGTCAATGAAATTGCGAGATCGTCAAAGATCATTTTATTCGATGATTTGCGAATATAGAACAGGTCAAATATAAAAGAAATTGTAGCAGTTCGGTTCTGATTAGAAATAAGGATGCTTTGACGATCACCATCGCAATCGTTTTTTAATAGGAAATCTCCGATCTTCTTCTTCTTCTCCTTCTTCAGCGAGATTTTCAAAGTCCCCGACAAAATCGAGCTTCCTATTCGAGAGTCATCGAATGGGTTCTCGTACCGGAAGAAGTTACCGAGCGGAAGTTCGATTCTCAGGATCGATTTCGTATGCCGTCAGAGTGCGTGCGTGACGACACATCGACGACGACAATGCGACGACGACGTAACGAATCGCGAACTACGAACTAACGCTTCGTCGAACACAAATTTTCTTCGTTAACACGTTGATTATTATTATAATGATCATCCATAACCCGTCATCTGTTCTCTCAGTTTGGACATAGCGATCACCGATTATCGGCGCTCATGGTCGAACGATTAAATTTAATTTTAATAATGAAATTTCACATTAATTTCGCAAATTATATTTCATTTCAAACACGATTAAAGTGAAACGACGTAGCAATGGCCATCAAAGTAAAGAAAGAAAATTTTTTTTAATAAAAATAAAACGCGAATGACAAATGAACGGATTAACCCGAATGGATCATACCGGAATAAAGGAAAATGATCTCAAAAGAATTTCGCTCTCCTTTTCCTTAAAGTTTCTATTGACGTCACTCGTAGAAGCGCTTTTTCTTTTCTCTTTTGCGTTTTTCCAATATTTTTATAAACTTCTCGACGTAACGAGGCCTCACCGCGCTTTCCCCCCTTCTAAAATAACCGATAATGTAAGTAATCACACGTAAAATTTATTTTGCGCTGAACTTTATTTTTAATCACTGCCGAGAAACAGAATCTCTCTCTCTCTCCCTCTCCCTCTCCCTCTCTCTCTCTCTCTCTCTCTCTCTTTCTCTTAGTAACGGCAAAAAAGTCGCGAAGCGAAAGGGCGTTTTTTAAATAATACGCTCTAAACATCCGTGGCACGCCTTTAACAACTTTGTTGACTGATACGAACAAAATGCTTTGCCATCTTCGCCTGCATATATCGTTAATTTTCTTTCGGTCCATTTATTCTCATATTCCAAAAAAAAATCTCTTTGACCACTTAACGCATTAAGCACGGATGACGGGATAATTTATATTTTTTATGTGCCAATCAATCAAGAACAATTATAACTTTACAACGAGTGGTAAAGTTTCTTTTTAGGTGATTTCGCTTTCTAAATTTATATATTTCTAATTATATACAAAATTAATTATTTTTTGTTTTAATAACAATTATTAATTACGAAAAGACAAGAGATAATATTAAAATATTGAAATTAATCAAATATTGGGTATAAAATGAATTTGACGAGGTAAAACTTTTGTTTTAGAAAGTTATCCCTCTTGTATTATTTCGGTAAATTTTCGGAAGACTCCTTTAAGTCCGCGATAAATACCTTTTGACATCCCTTGTACGAGGTCGGAGCAGAAAATTCATTAACCATGGAGAACGTAAGTCGAATGTAAACATTCCATCCAAGTGAGAACGCCAGAGACGGTCCCTTTATTCTGAATTCTGCTGGCTAATTTCGAATATATTCGCATAATCTTCCATAGTTTGTTCGGTTAATACCTAGATTATTAATTCTACGTAAACTTATAATAATCCCAAGCGACATAGTCTCACATAGTAGTAACGGATTGAGATTGGACGTAGCCACTAATTCGAATCGTCCAAATTTCCTGAAAATTTCCGTCAAGATCCTGTGTAGTCGCTATTAGTACGATATACCGTATAATTAGAAACAACGTTTAGATTCGGAATCGATGATTTATTTGGAATTGATGATTTATTGTGTTACTTTGTATTATCGATTACCAGATTTTATTTTACGTAAACTAAAGCAAAATCTATTCAGTAGATCGTTTCCATGTAACCGTTGCCATAACTCATCTTCGATGTAATATACGGAGATATTTGCGACAATTGACGCGAAACGACATTACGTTGATAATCCTGCTTCATCGATACATATGTATCAACTAAGCATTATCAACGTTCATCTCTATTATCTATTCGCGTAGGATATATATTTTAACAATCGCATAAAATATTTTAACATTTAATCGAATAATCTCCTAGTGGTTATAACGGAATATACTAAAATCTATACATAGATTCTATGTGTACGGTAGTAAGGTACCTAAACAGAGAATGATCATCAAACCAAAATCCGTTCATCAGCTCCTTAAGCTTATTGCTACAGACAATGTTACCGTATATGCGGTAGAGACTATCGAATATACCTACCATTGTCTATAGACATTGTCCAATTATCACTAATACCATCAAAGACGATCATTCGAAACATAATAATTTTCCATCTCGTTTATTATGTCAACTAGTTACCAAGGATAAACTTTCAGATAAGTACAACAGAATTGACATCTCGCAAATACGATAACTCGTGAAAATTGATTTCGAATTGTCTGATAAACGTGCCATAAATATTCTCGACGATGCTAAGGCTTGATACGAGGAAAATTTATTCGGTGGCATCCAGCGAGAAATATAAGTTACATTTACTAGGGTTGCGAGGGAGGTGAGGGTAGGTGATGGAAGGGGGTAGTAGAGATACACGGTCAGCTCTCGAGTCGATTCATACACGTATTGCAATGTAATGCAGTACTGCAGCATTGCATCAGCGGGACGAATACTACGAGTCCCTGTATTCAGGACTCGTTTATAGAGCGTTAACAGGCACGAGCACCCTCTAACTAATCTCGTCGATGTTTTCTCTCGATTCTGAAGCTGCCAGGTAATTTGAAAAATCGCTGCCGTAGGATAAGGGCAACACGTATGTCGCGTCCTCGACATTCCCTACGTGCACTCGAGTCCGTCAACAACGATTTTCCGTCGTCGCAGTCGCTCGAGAAGAGACCCTCCTCGATGCCGTCTGCGGCTTTAAAAAAAAGAGAGAGGGGGGGGGAGGGGAAAGAGAAGAGGTAGGACGAAACCATGCCTGTAAAATAAAAATGAGACTTGGTCCCTTTTGACTCGCATACAGATTTAATTACGAAAGTTACGAGGAAGTACTGTGTACTTGCCTTCACAAACCATACCCTTCTTCCTGGAAATGGCAAAAGAGCCGATTGGAGGGAAGGGAGAAGTTCGATGCCTACGTTCGCGTCTTTCTACATAGATTTGAGTATTCGAGAATGAAAAAGTTTCTACGCTCCCTTAATAAATAATATTTTGCTTGACTGAAAAGTTCTGTTGGTTAGATTTCCATGAGATTAACAACGACCTTAATTAAACGTCGTCCGATACAAAATAATACAAATATATTTCATATAAAATAACGCGAAACGGGAAAGAATAAAATTAAAGCTAAATTTTACCTCGGTCTCGACGTTGACTCCGCTACGACTTGTCCGCGACTGACTTTCTGAACAAATCATGACTAAGAAACGAGCCACGAAAGAAAACAAAGGACGTATCGATCACACAGAGACACACTACGATCAAGGACATAAACATTCGTCTAAACGTTCCTCGATAAAATTTAATGTAACCTTACTGCGTTGTCAAATATTACTTGTAACGATGAAATGCCACATTTGTTTATATTATCATAATCTGTATAAATATAATATCCCCATATGTGAAATATTTTGATCCGTGTATAAAAGAATGGTACAACGTTATCTCTAATAATAATGATATTTCGTAGTATAATCGAAAAAAAAAACGAGTTTTATAACGCACAAATGTAATTAAAAAGTCGAAAAGGAAAGAAAGAAAGAAAAGAAAAAAAGCGTTGATATACGTTCCCCTTTCGAAAATGTATTTTATAAGTAACTATCTCGTTTTTAAAACTTGGATAGGACGGTGAACGGAGATATTGCAAAAGAAATAATTATACGTGATAATATGAAAACGTAGACGAAATTTCGCGTTATCACCTTCGATGTGAAAATGAAGATGGCCTTTTGAAGGGTTAAAACGTTTTTGTGCTATCTATAGCCTGGACCGCTCGCGCTTTTCGGTCTCTCTCTCTCTCTCTCTCTCTCTCTCTCTCTCTCTCTCGGTTTTTCCCTCTTTCTCTCTCACTCGCTCCTTTTCTTCTGAAGTGGCACTCTAGCCGAAATTCAGTTTATTCGAGCACCACCTCTTTAAACCCGTCGTTCGTGCTTACACCTTGATCCACCTCAAAGAGACTTTCACCGAGCTGCTAAGCTCTCGAGAGCCGAGTTACATTGACGCTCCATCGACGAGGAGTCTCGCCGATGACGACGCTCGGCCGAATATAAAATTATGTTAATAATCTATAATGGTCGCCACCCGTTAACGATACTCTCTTTGTTCTTCCTATAATATTTGCAAATAACGCGTTTAGCATAGTTTTTCAAAGAGTATTGATCGATTATATTACAGTAATATATATTATAAGATATTACATTTTATAATCCGTTTAATAAACAAGATTTTTCCTTATCTTTCTCTTTGTCTATCATCGTATATAATTTTTCATATAAAATATTTCGAATGAGTGATATTTTTATACTATTAACTTGGACAAACGTCCGTAAATAAATGTTACAAACGACTAATCAGCTCTACGTTCGACGTTTACGAGAAATACTTAATTACGTGTGCTGTTTGTAGTAATTATTAATTATTATTGGTACGAATGTGTATCAAAGAGAGAGAGAGAGAGAGAGAGAGAGAGGGACGAATGAGAAAACGTAATAGGAAAGATACGTTGAACTGTACTCGAAAGTAAAGGCTTTGAAGAAATTCATTCGAGCTTTTTTACGTTAAATGCGTAGCAATTAATAAACGAGAGAAATTAAAAGCGTGTGTTTTATCTCGGAAATCTCGCAAATATTCTCCTTCGTTCGTAACACCTTTTCTCTCATTATCGACATGAAATTAATTCTCCATAAAACTCCTGTCCATATATATTTGTCCGACAGATCACAGGAATTATCTCAATTTTTTTTTTCTTTTTTTATATGCAGGATTATATGAAAAAATGGATCACAAAACGGAGAGGTATTTGAATCTAAATTCCTAAATTTTCTAAATAGAATTCCTAAATACTCTTGCATATTAATAAATTTGTATACCGTTTGATAATATTTAATTAACGATATTATTTCTTTGATAAGATCTTATATCTGAGAGATCTGGTATAAAATTCAATAGGAAATATTTCAAAGGTGAAAGTAAACTAGAACGATTTAGACGATCGGACGCACAGAGATTCCATCTTTCCTACTAAAAATCTCTTCTTTTTGTCTATCAAAGAACGTTTCAAGAAAGGTTTGCAGTAGGTAACCGTAAGGAGGCCGGAGAATGGGTACACGAGGTGAATTTCTTCGAAAGCGAAGCGGCACGCTTCTCGTCTCGAGTGGTCCTACAACGGAACCGACGACGACGACGACGACGACGTAGTCGCAAAGAAAGACGGAAAGAAGAAGGGTGATGTTACTGGTGGTAGAAATAGGTAGCTTGTTATCACACCTTCCTTGCCTTCGGTCCAGGTCCAGTGAAAGGAAGGGGTTGGAGAGGGTACAGTGTGTGTGTTTGTTTGTGTGTGTGTGTGTGTGTGTGTGTGAGAGGGTAGTAGTCTGCAGACGGGTCGAGAGGGAATCCAGCGGCACGACGCGTACGACGTGCTGTGCGCTTTCGAGGGTCGGCATCAATGAGACAATGAACAGAGCGTTTGACCGCGCGTGCACGCTAATAACGTGGATACCACTCGGCTCGTCCTCTCGGCATACTGTCGTACCATACTCAAGGAGTCTTCGAGAATACCTACTAAACCATCTAAAAGCATTCTGATATCCTTCCATTTATCATTAATATCCGCAACTTCTTTCAGGATTCTTTTTACAAATATGAAAGGATAATTAAAAACGTAAGTTTGATAAAGGAGAGATGAACTTTTTTCATCTTAAGTAGGTATATAGCTGAGTAAGGAAGGAGAAGTAAGAAAACGAAGAAGAAGGAAGAAGTAACGATCGTGCAAGGAAGAGGAAGAGGGTCGTGACTCTAGTAGCCTACATCTGAACGTGCCCATCTCCATCTCTCTCTCTCTCTCTCTCTCTCTCTCTCTCTCTCTCTCTCTCTATTCTCTCCTACTCCATCCTTACACCTACCTCACTACCAATACACTCAACTCCAGCTTCCGTTGATGTTACCTTTAACGGTTCTTAAATCGTATAGACCAACCTTTTGATCCGATTTCAAGGTTAATCAGGAAGTTTTCAAAATCATGAAAATGATAATTATCGAAAAGATCGATGCAACTAGTAATGTCATCCAATTAGTAGCTCGTCCAGCAAGGGTTATCAATGATCCAACGACACGTTATTGGAATGTCACGCATTGCTCGTTCGCCATTAGCGACGATTCGACGTTAACGCTCCATAGAGATACGCCGGATTAACCTTCGCTCCATAAAGGGCCGCCACTCTCGTTGCTCGATGCTCGTCCTTCTGGACAAAAAGGGCTTAACCCTTGCACGGTTATACGGGACCCTCCTTCTCTCCCTTTCTCTCCCTCTCTCTCTCTCTCTCTTTCTCTATCCACCTATCCATCTATCTATCTATCTATCTATCTATCTCTAGCTCTTTCTCTCGAGCTCTTTATATACATAGAAACAAGCGACGTATTCGTAGAGTAGTCAGTGATTTCGACGTGGCATCGTTGACCTTTGTCAAACAGTTCCTATCGTCATACAGAGGGCTTATGGCAACGAGTAATAATGAATTCGTATGTCGAAAGAGCATACGATTCTGAATTTTGAGTCGTTGCTGATACATCGCATGGCTTCCTATGGATTTGGCAGCTAGCCTTTTGATTTACATAGTATACTATAGATAGATGGATAGAGAGAGAGAGAGAGAGAGAGAGAGAGAAAGATTAGGTTCTTCGCCATTAGCTACTCGTTGTTGATTTAATTGCACACTCCCGATCACGTCTACAATGTTACAAATGATCCTTGTTACACAACCACGTTCGATAGTCTGATGCAATATTCGTTCAATGTTAAAACACTGCTATCGAGGTGAAGAAAAAAAAACATAAGAAAAACTAATAGCGTGTTTAGTATATATATTTACGTTTCTTTCTTTATCACCATAAATCGTAAATATACGCGCTAAAGTGTTCATGCTTATATACTAAGTTCTCTTAATACCTATGAATTATATTAATCTTTGAAACTTATAATTATATTAATTGGAGAAGTGTGATCGGATACTTCCTAGCCCTCTTTCCAAACTTGGTTATTAGGTATTACGAGTGAATTTAATATGTACGATGAATACTTCAACTTTAGGATATTTACAAAATTTTTCACAGTAAAATCTGTACAATATCTGAGTCGAAATATCGTTCTCGAATTATCAAGAGATCGAAAAAAAAATGATCAAAAAGATACACGGAGAAGATAAATTAGCAAGGTTGTCCGATCCATTTTCTGACCAAGCCCAGAAAGTATTCACGGACTCGACCATGAACGAGTACTCGTCGTACATACTAAAAAGCGCAAAACCTAAAAGAAGAGAGTGAGGACAAGGAGAGGTACCAACGAAGAGAGTATTCCTTGTATCTCAGTCTCCCGAAGAATCGAAAAACGACCGAAAAACTCGCTTGACTCGGCCGTGAGAACACTCCGAGTCTCTTACATGCATCCACACTCTTCCTCTTCTTCTTCTGCTTCTGCTTCTTCTTCTCTCAACTCTTCCATATCATTCTCTCTCTTTCTCTCTCTCCCTCCCCCTCTCCCGCTCCCTCTCTTTCACTCCAATATCGCAACTGGAAAAGTTTGGCTTGACTATATGTCGGCACTCTACTATGACGTATCGCATGGCCCGTCTTTACGTTCGTACACATATATGCACAGAGAGATATATAGAAACTTGAGGAAGAATAAAGACAGAGATATATGTATACTCGTGTAGGTACGCACGAGGTTGGTGTAGGTCCAGGGCCCGGCTCGGCCAATGAGGGGCCGGGAATTCGTGGCAGAGCGTCGTCGAGGCCGGCCAATCGCAGGGCCCCGACTGCCTGAGGTTACTGACCTGACCAACGCGTTAAATATCCCATCCTGAAAAATATCGTGGCCTCTCTCTTTCTCTCTCACTCACTCTTTCAGTATGGAGCAGAGCTGGCTCGGTCGAGGGGAGAAAAAGAGTGGCGTGCGTGGTGCGTGCGTGCATGCGTGCATGCATACAAGTGAAAGAGAGAGAGAGAGAGAGAGAGACGATGAAGAAAGAAAAAGAGGAACGGAGAAAAAGAAAGAGAGAGAGAGACTGCGTACCCCCTTCGTTTGCACGACTACTAACTCAACATCGTTTTCTCTCTCCCTCCCCCTCACCCTTCCTACCCGCTCTCTTACTCTCTCTCTCTCTCTCTCTCTCTCTCTCTCTCTTTCTCTATGCGAATGCATACATACGTGTATGTACATGTGAAAGAGAAAAAGAGAGATAGACAGCTCCGTGACTTCGTATTTCATTGATTAGTATTGGCCATTAAAAGGGCGCCTTTATTACGCCGCTCTCCTCGCTGTTGAGCGCGAGCCAGACGCGAGCCTTTGCCTCTCTCTTTCTCTCCTCTCTCTCTCTCTCCCTCTCTTCTTCCCTCTCTCTCTCTCTCTCTCTCTCTCTCTCTCTCTCTCTACTCTTCTCTAACCCTTCTCGACCGCGTAGGCTTCGATTAGCGCGTGCTTAACGCAAATGCGCTCGTCCAGCTATGGACTGCTATAGAGAAAAATGCGCTGGATGGATGTTAAGTTTCTTTTTTTTCTTGATTTTTCGATATGAGGAAAAAGTATAGCGGTTTTCGTGGTTGTTGCTCGGCTTTGTTTATGGGGGAAAAAAAGATTTTTAAACGTTTGGATTACTATATCATCGATAAAGTTTTTTTCGCTCCGGTGCACAATCAAAATGAAAAATGAATAGTGGAAAAAAGGATTGAG
Source organism: Dolichovespula media (assembly GCA_911387685.1). Taxonomy (NCBI): domain Eukaryota; kingdom Metazoa; phylum Arthropoda; class Insecta; order Hymenoptera; family Vespidae; genus Dolichovespula; species Dolichovespula media. Next base: position 4,925,789 of record OU426869.1, read on the forward strand.
GAAAAAAATCAGACAAGCTCAAAAGGAAAGACATTCTCAACGTCATTCAAAAATGACGAGTTCGACCCTTTAGTCTCTACAAATCAAGAAAAAATATATTTACATTGTACATGGGTAATTAGAGTAACGAACTTAATCAAAAAGATTTAAGAATCAAACGTCTTTCAAGCTTGTCACGAACATTATCTTAAAAAAAAGCAAACGATTTCCACTGTCTTTATCCCTTTTCTCCAAAAAATGAACCCTCTCTCTCTCTCTCTCTCTCTCTCCCCTATTCCCAACGTTCGTTTCTAAGTTCAGCTCCGCGGTGCAATTGCACTCGAGTGCGGTCGACTGCACGTTTGTACGCGCATAACACACAGCCGGGGCCACTAAGGCGGCCCAACCCTTGTGGACTTTTGTATCGATTACCCATCGGTGTTGGGCGAGGTTTCGCCCACCCTCCCTCCCCCTCCTCCGTTCGTTTCACTCTCAACGTCGTCGTCGTCGTCGTCGTCGTCGTCGTGGTGGTGGTGGTGGTGGTGGTGGTGGTGGTGGTGGTGGTGGTGGTGGTGGTGGTCATCGTCGTCGTCGTCGTCGTCGTCGGCCCGACTGTAATTTTAGCGCAAATATTCTCACGTTAATTGGAGCGATCGGGCGATCGGTGATTATCACGTATCGCGTACGCTAAATAATTTCACGGTGTCGTCGTCGTTCGAGAAGACGACCTCTCATAGACCATCATACTAAGTCTTCGTTAACGTTTTCTTCTCTTTTGACTTAATTCGCCTTTTCGCCATCGTTCGTTCGTCCGCGCTCGAAACTTTAATCCTTTACGTTCAAAGCTTTTCTCGTTGCGTCTGGGTTCACATAATGCACATTATGTTCTTCTACAAACGATTTACGTTTTAATGATTTTCTACAAAAATTGCGTAAAGTCTTTGAGACAAAGTAGTTAGGTGCTGGACTAAGGTACGGACGAAGGGACGATTAGATTTTTCTAGGGTTATCGAAGGTTTAGACATACTTACGCGAGAATGCTCATAAGTTCTATCATAGTTTCTTAGTTATATGTATAAGGGAAAATTTGCCAAAATCGTATCACTCTTAATATGGATTTATTATGTAATTTAACGTTAGAAATGACATATATATATATGTAATTTATGTATATATAGGGAAAAAATAATAATTTTAGCTATTACAAAAATGGAGTACTTTTGATAGCAGGTATTTCACAAATTTCACAATCTATTATTAGCATTTCATGTGGTTGATTGCATTTTTTATTCCATACTAAGATACGAAAATAATTTTCCTTTTTTTTCAATTGTTTACGATCACTCGAGTTTTAATAATAATAAAAAAAGATATCGATGAGCGATTCACTTTGAATTCGAGATATTTGACTTCTCCATCTCGATGTTTTCAATTACAATATTTAATAAATTCACGACGGGCTATACTCTCCGAAACTTGATACTTCGCCTACGCGTATATACTAATCGTCTTTTGGTTAGCACTCGTGGAAATTTCCAAGGAACACTTTCTTCCTTTCCTTTTCTTTTATGCACACTACTCTCTTCTCTCTTCTTTACGCTCTTTGAATATCGAGTTCCGTCGCAACGACGATAAGAACCGATAACACGAGCTCGCATGAAGAAATCCGATCTTATCGATGTAGCCAAATGGTAACCGCCTGTTGAACGAGTTACTTTCGATATCGTTCGTTTCAACGAATTTCAGTAATTATTCTTCTTATTTTTTTCAATTAAATAATATACCCTACTCATGTTCCATATCTCTTACAAGTCATACGAATCTCATGCCGAGTACTATAACGTTCCTCGTAATTCATGGTTTGTGAAATTTCATGGTATTCGGTACTAGACTCCGACAACGTAAATCGAGGAACACAAGCTCGACAGTCACGATACCCAATGGACCAACCAGTTTCACTTACCGGAAACACCCATGGAACATCGGCACCAGCGATGTTCACACTTCCGAGTAGATAAGAGAAATTTCAGAAATATCGAACGTATTCTCTGCTATACAATTTCAAATAATCGATAACTACATATATTTCGATATATCTGATAACTGTGATCCTATATCAAAGTACTTTATCCATTAATCAAATAGGTGTGATTTTTAATTATACAATACTTTTCATCCTTTGTGTCAGTTTATAGCATTTTTCAAATCTATCTTGTTTTGTTATTCTAACTGAAACACCAAACTTGTTATATATATATATATATATATATATATAATTTTTTTTTTCTTTCATATTTTCTATGGGACATACTCGAAATATTATTGTCCAGCTGTCATGCAACAGGTGATGCTGTGAGCAAGAAAAGGAAGGAAGAGAAGAAGTCCGTAGTTTGTTAGAAAGGAAACGTTTGTTACTTCTTTCTTAATTCGTTCAAATCAAAGAAATATAAAAAAAAGAAAAAATGAATATTTATATCATAAAAAAAAAAATGAATAAAATCGGGACTACTAGAAATTTCATTACGACGGTGTTATCTCTTGTGTTAGAATTTCCATGTTTGTATAAACGAGTAAACGACTGGACTAATTCCACCGAACATTATCCTCTAGTTCTCTCTCGTTTCGTCATTAAGGAAAGGAGGAAAGCTTCGACATTAAGAGTCGCGTCTAATGACATGCAACGAGTATGGCGAGCAAAGTGCGATGCAAGTAACTGCATCGTATAGACGCATCCGTTGCCCCGGTAGGCCGACTTTGTAAGCCGATTATCCACCTAAATACGAAGCCAGAGCGGTGCATGTGGCTTAAATTGATGTTGTTTCTGTCTCTCCTTACGTTTCCTCCTCTCCCTCTATCTCTATTTTATGTCTATTCAGTAACTTATTTGTTTATACCTTTCCAAAAATTGTAGTTTGTAATTATTCTTAAAAATCTCTATGTAGAAATCTAATTCGTAACTATTTCTTCATTTCCATTTAAATCTTTTTTAAATACTTCCAAACATCTATATCTAAAAATTCCAATGAAACACAAATACGAGAAAAATCATGTACGATCGTGTTAATACCTAGAGCGTTTGCGAGGATCAACAAAGCGTGGTGGAAAAATTAGGGAAATTGCTTTCGCTCGATATTTCATCGGACGAGGAAACAATATAAAAAGTGCGAGAGCGGGGAAAACAAAATATGACAATCGAATCCGACGATCAGCGAGATAGAGGATGGAGAGGGAGAGAGAGGGGGAGAGAGGGGGAGAGAGAGAGAGAGGAGAGAGAGAGGATTTTCCCTCGAAAAAATTGTGAACCGTGCCCGATGCTTGTCGGCCATATGTATTTCATTTAAAAGCGCGACTTTGACTGACAGCTTGCCCAAGGCGCCAAGTTTCATTTTTTTAAGAGGATTTATTATCGTTTGACACTATGTCTTTCTCGTTAGTTTCTCTTTCCTTTCTCTCTTTCTCCTATTAGAAAATCTGCAAATCTATTATAAATATCGTAGGAGAACGACCGGTAATTTTATACCATCTCTTTCCTATCGGTTTTGAATCGATCAAACAACTTCTTTTTGTTATTTATCAAATTGAACGCAAGTCATAAATTTCATTAATACGTTGTCGCCACCCAAAGATACGCGTACTAATAAGTTGAGAGGATTTACCGAAAGAATTTAAAAACCGTAAAGAGTCTGAGCAAAGTCGAGCGAAAGAGAGGAAGAATGAGTAAACGAAGGACGACGAAAAAGAAGAAGAGAAACGAATATGGCGTTAAGCTTCGAAGGCCAGAACGAAAAGTTGGCGAAGCGTCGATTTATAGCCTCGACCTCTCGAGACTGTTCGCTCGAGATCGAGGAAAAGACGAGCAAGGTCGGCGAGCGTTCGAACGAAGAAAAAAATATTTAAAATATAAAATCGAAAAAGAAGAAATAGAAATTCTATAATTTGCATTTTGACGTATCTATGTTTACTTTTCGACGAAGATAACGATCGGGTCGATTGTAATCGATTCTTCAAAGTTAGAAAAATGTCACGTTAAGATAACTTTCGATCTTTCGAAATAGATCAAACTAACGTAAAATATTATCTCTTTCTTTCTTTTAGTTTATTAATTATTCACGAGCTCGTCGTGTTTCTCGAAACAGAGACAGTACACAGTCTCGCGTCGTTCTCGATCGATTTGTAAACTCTAAAGAATTTAACATACGTATTTCATTGTTCTATTTAATGTATAGTTAGAACATTAAATTCGATAGTATTTCGAGTATTAAGTTGGCCGATAAGTAATGAAATTTCCAACGTATTTTATTTCCAACATATATTATCAAGTACAATTAAGATGTTAAATAATAAATACTTGGAGATGTGATAGATTAATTAGAAATGAACACGAAATAAAGAAAATGTTGGAATTACCTATCGGCGAATTCAAACTAAATTGTACAGTTTCCTTGGACAACGCATATCGGTTGAAATATAGTTATCTGAGTTATAACGCACGTTGGACATTTACGCGTTCCGATGGTGCTTCTTTGGTGTCGTAACCATGTCGTAATTACAGGCGCCGCATATGTTTATAGATAGCCAACGACGATTCTCCTTTGCACGCTGTTTACGATCCAGGAAAACGCGTTTCTTATTTTTCCTCTTCTTTCGTCCTTCCAAAAATAGGACACTAAAAAAGTAGGTCGGTGCGCTGACGATTGAAATTTTGATAATAAAACTGTTCCAACGCGGATGAACGATCCGTACTCTTCGTCGTACGTTTCTCATAATAAAGATAAAAACAACGTACTCGTATTCGCGATGTAAATGTTTACAAAACAGATATTTCGGAGTATTTACGTTCGAGTATTTTGATACCTAATAACTCAAGCTTGATTTGTATCTATAGAAAGAAATTTGTATAATGTGAAACTTGTACAGATCGGATCTTATCCGAATTTATAATATTCTATCTGTAAGCTCAATTTTGATCGTTCCCATAACATCATTATTTCATCGTAAACTTGTGATAAAGAAGAAAAAAGAAAGAAAGATAATCCGAAATGGGTTAACCCAAACGATGCTGTGTCCTTGCCCGCATAAAGTTTCCCCATTTTTCCTTTCCTTTCTCGTCACCGACCAGCAACGTTCGTCGCTTATTTCACGAGGAAATTTTGTGGAGAGAAAGCATTACTTCCTTCCAAAAGGTCCTCGCGGTATTACCATAGAAACCGTCCGTAAGGTCGTAAAAGGTTGCGGGCGAGCGGTATAAAGCGTTTAATACGCGACTCTTGAAATTCTATTTGCACCGACGACGATACCTACTTTCAACGGTGAAGTCCGAGAGCAGGTGGCGCCATTGCACGGCCGAAACGGGCCGCCTTTGTGGAACGCCTCGACCACGCGTGGACTCTAATCTTTTTTGTCTCTCTCTCTCTCTCTCTCTCTCTCTCTCTCTCTCTCTCTCTCTCTCTCTCTTTATCCTCGTAAAAAAGGGACAGAGAAAAGCCTGTCGACAATTTCGTTATCTTCGCTCTGTAAAAGTTCACATCAAAGTTACTTCAAAATCCTACCAAGATTATCACACTTACCAACTCCTATTTCATATCCATATTCTCTTGATAAAAAATAATCAAACATCGTCTACGAGAGTTGGTCCGTAAAGCGCAGATAATTAAGACGAAGAAGGAAAAAAAACTAGTGATTTGCGTAGAATCGATACCATGGTCGTGGTTTTAGTTGAACGTCGGCCGTTTAAGCTACGACTGACCTAGCCCAGTGCCAGACAGTCTCGGTTGAAGGGCCGTCCTCCTTATCTTTCGCAGACACCCGGTAGACTCTCGAAAGCTTATGTAGCATATGTGCTGTGTCGCGTACTGAAGGACGTTAAGCGTTTCCGCCCGGAGTTCCTTCGCGATCGATCGAAACGAACGTGTCGAGTGTCGTATGAACGCACTCTCGTGAGAAAGTAAGCGAGAAAGATGGATGGATGAAGAGAGAGAGAGAGAGAGAGAGAGAGAGAGAGAGAGATGGAAAAGACCACCCAGACGCGAGAACGAAGCCAAGACTCTTACCCCAAATACGACTTTCAACCGGAAAGTTCGCCGAACCGATGACGCCGAGCGTGAAAAGAGACTCGTGAAATGATCGATAATATCGAACGACGAGTATATACATTGAAAATGAGTACAGTCTATATGCGATAGAAAACAAAGGTCAAATATTAAAATTAAGAAACGATACTGAATAATATTGGATAATTTTAGATTGTATCAAGCAGACTTAATCATATAGGCTACTACTAAAAAATTAAAAAGAGAAAAATGGCAAGAGAGGCGCTCTCGAAAGGATCGATAATTATCGAGTAGATGTAGGTAAGAACAAATGTTGGGGTTTGAAAGCGATACTAAATCCTATTAGATTTAATTAAAAAAATCAACCCAGACAGAAGCACGTTTAAGTCCCCATAAAAAAAGAAAAATGTCTCGTCCATCGAGGTAGGCCATCAACGTCGCCATCTTCTTTCCCTCTCGCCCTCTCTCCCTCTTCTTCTTCTTCTTCTTCGTCTTCCTCTTCGAAGGTGCTCCGTTTTCAGTCTGGTGTACTTCTTTCTTTCTTCTTCGAGATCTGGCCGCAGCGAACGCGTTACTTTAGGTCAGTGCCATCGTCCCCTCCTCGTTCAACCGACTATACCTCCCCTCTCCACTGACCTCCTCGTCGCACCTGTGCGTACCGCGTTCAGGTGGAAAGAAGACGAGTCTCACAGCTAAAGGGCTCTCTTCTGTTGGAAAGAAGAAAAAGGGGGAGAGGTAACGAGTGGTTTAGGGAGGGGCAAGGAAACCAACGACGGTCCTTGGCCGGTCCTGGACTCTTCTTCTTCTTCTTCTGCTTCTTCTCGATTCTTGCACGACTTTTTGGGCCAAGCTGTCCCTCCTCCCCTTCTCTTCTTCTTCTTCTTCTTTTTCGTCTCTCCAAAGAGAAAACTGCGTATCAGCTTCTCTCGCTGTATCCTTACAAACGTTATCCATCTGGCGCCCTCTTGTGCTACCTTTAGGACCAAAAGAAAAATCCTCTTCGCATGGCTGAACATGATTTGTCAGGAATTACCTATGGTTATTTGTGATTTCTTTTGGTTTTCCTCTTTGAAATTCTTTACAATTCGTTACCACAAGTACTGTGGTACTCTTCAAGGTAGAACGAATAAATTGCAATACCGACTTATAAAATAAATATTCATAAATTCGTATTCATATATAAATCAACGTAATCCATTAGGAATATTTCCAATACATTGCTCGTATCAAAGCGACGAACCAAAAGGAATATTAGAATGTAACTGAAAAATGTATCTAAAAAACGAATTAAGAAACGTATCGACCGGGTCGACTACTAATACCAAACTAATACCTGTATAGGTAAACTACACTGAAACGTATGTACGAATAAATCCTCGACGAAGAAACTACCGACGATGAAAACTTTTTCGTTAACGAAGGCAACGACGTTATTATTGTTAGCAAAGCGATAAATGTTATTAGCGGTAGTAGTGGTAACGGTTGCAGTCGTAGAAGACGGTGGTGCATGGCGGTAGCAGCTGTCGTTACCCAGAAGCGAGCTTACTCGTGACTAATCCTGCATGCCGATTCACCGTAACCTGGCCTACGAAGCTGCCCCTATATAGGTGCGATTAACGCGTGTTGGGTTACCCTACCTTGTCATCCAGCTGCAAGGAAACCAAATCGATAGCACGCGTGCCGAGCAAAGCCGACCCACTAACGATCGCGATTTTATTAGTTTTACTTCGTGTATCCACGAGTTGCCGGAGATACTTACGACGATTGAAATCGAAAAGATCCTAATATTTATCGATTATACTGATCAAATTCTCAAACATCTTTGATATAACACGTGTCATCTTCATTCAACGATTTGCGAAGCGTAAGCGCGTTCGAGCTGTCAAATCTTCAAATGTTTGTTATTGCCATCCGTTCCCTTGCCATTCGATCGGAAGATCGTGTAAACTTTGAAATCTAAACTGTCTCTGATCTTGCTTGATCGCAAAGTCGATCTAAACATTGTATTTCGATGGGAATAGTTAATGTTTAAAACCATGGTGATGGTTTATGAGTCTTCGGACTTGCGCGTGATATTATTATTTAGCAGGTGACAAAGACAGGTGCTCCTCGTATGAAAACCCTTCTGCCTAGTGTATAAATCGATGCACCGATAAATCGCATGAGTTTATTTGATTCTGTATCCAACTATTTCGAAACGTATTATCATTCTTATTGTACGTAATAATGAATTATTAGACGAAATAAAATTAATTGGATATAACAAATATATGTATACGTACATAAATTCGTATAAAAAGGAACTTTTCAATTGTAAAATAGGTTCCAGATGAAGGAAAAGAAAAAGAGAAAGAAAAAAAGAAGGATAAACGGAAAGAAGAGAGAAGAAAAAAAGAAAAATCTACTCGAATAATAATGAATGAATTCTTTGGTGGTAGATTATTAGTCGAGTAGGAGTAAATTCAACGAGGCACGAAGAGAACCGGAGTAGTAGTCGAGCGAAATTAAATAAGTCTTTCTTCTCCGTTACGAGCACGCGTCGGCTTTGCGTGATCCAGAAATTAGCGTACCGTACAATACACTACGACTTCATAAGCGTTTAGCGTATCCCGCACACGTTTCTGGAACCCACGCATTTTCCTCCTTTTCCACCTTCCGTCCAGCGATGCGCAAATATTTTCCCCATTTCCTCACTTCTTTTTCCATCTTTTCAAATCATCTATGGATCCTCGATTCGTAATACGAGGATCTTTACAATTTTCACTCTCTCCCAAGCGTTTTCTTTTATATTTGTCTTTTTCCAACCCCTAAATAAAATCGTCAATCCCAAGTCACTCGTATTCTCTCTGTACATTTTTTTTCTTTCCTTTTTAATCTTTTCTCTTCTTATACATAACTTTAATATCGTCATATACATAGATACTAACGTAACGAAATACTTTCATTGTATTCTTTTGGTACCCACGGGTACTCGGCAACGAGCATCGCGTCTCGATATTAAAGTCATATCAGCAGGGAAACGTCAGGCTAATATATCCATCCCCCGATGGAGCCGTTATACGGCCAAGAGTTCAAGTGAGAGAAAGAAAGAGAAAGAGATAGAAAAGATATCTACAGAAAAATAAAAGAGAAAAAAGCAACCTTTTTCGAAGCGATTCGAAGCTGAGGGAAGAAATTAAACGCGACGAAAAGGCGAAACTCTGCGCCAACTTTTTTTTACTCCCTCTTTTCTCTTCTCTTCTCTCTCTCTCTCTCTCTCTCTCTCTCTCTCTCTCTCGCTCTCGCTCTCTCTTCCTCTCTTACTCTTTCGCTACTTTTTATCCTTTGAAAGGGCACCAACCGTGCTGCGGGCGGGCGCTCGTAATTGTGTACTTTGTGCTCTTCGATCAACGTTCCGCAACGAGTTATCATACGCTGGAAAAACGTGGATCGATAACGGCCGCGTTTTATGTATGAGAGAAACCTTTCTCTCTCCTACGCCTCTCTTGCTCTCTCTCTCTCTCTCTCTCTCTCTCTTATGTTAAACGTGTCCAGTTGCGTCTCACGCGTTGTCGATGATCGGTAAACGAGAGAGAATGTCTTGCGATTTTTTCTAACCTACTCAACACATGCTTGCGACGATCAATCGATGTTGTTATAATATATCGCGTGCAACGACGACGTTAGCAACAACGAACTGAAAAAAGAATATCTACGTCGATACAAAAAATGAGGACTTTACAGTCAGTTTCGTCGTTAAAATGTAGACGACCTATATATAGAATATATACATATATATAAGATGAGTTTATTGAAGGAATGGAGAAATGAATAAATATGTCAAAGCTCAAATTTAAACTAATTTTGTATAACATTCTTTCTTCTTCGGGTATGAAAAGAATTATTTTATTTGAAACTTATATTATAATTATACTATACTATATGTCACTTTTATTGTTAAAATGAGTTCATACATACGTATGTATGTATATATAGTAATATGACTACCACAATTTATGAATATTTTAATAAAGCTAATGAAAACCAATTCGCAAAAGAATTTACTATCATACATAATTAATTAATAAATATTTACAATTTATAAATTAAAAAGGGGAAAAAGTATAAGTAGAAACAAGTGAAAAAAGAAATGTAAAACATAGCAATGGCGTGTTCGATCAGGATACTCTTCGAAAATGTCATAATTAAAAATTCCGTTAGATTTCTGAAGAGTGTTTGAGTTTCCCTCTCCAAAGATTATATAGTATATACCCTTTTTTTCCCTATGTTTTATCGATCCACGTTAAAAAAGACTTTTCCTTCCGCATACGTCGTTTCGTCCCAATGGCAGACAAAACCGCCGTGGCATTGTTCGATTCTCTCTCTCTCTCTCTCTCTCTCTCTCTCTCTACTGCGAGAGAGCCCCTCTCTTTAATTTTCATGTCGGATTTCGAGGGCGAATGACCGAGTCGGCCGTGCGGCCATTCACGCACGCACCCTCGCGAGTTCTGTGTATCGCTACTTGAAAAAATCTCCCACTCCCTCCCTCTCTCTCTCTCTCTCTCTCTTTTTTTTTAACTCCCCTCGATCCTTTTTTCAATCGAAAGGAAACAACCGTTGTAAACGATGCACGAGCTCGATCGATCTCGATCGGCCAAAATACCGAGTATCGCTGCCTCGAAAATACCACTCATTCTACATATCGTTTTGGAAAGTCACACAGTTTTATAATAGCTTTTATTTTGTTTAGAGTAATATCGAAAGATTTTCCTCAAAACGTTGACCAATCTTGTAGTTTTCTTGTGAAAAAATGAGATGAAGAGAACCATAAATTATTGGATCGATTCATAAATGTCGTTATACATTTTCTTTTTTCATATCTCTTTAATATTTCCTAATCAAAAACATTTCTTAGCTTGGCCATTTCGTCAATTGTTGATAATACGACATTGATACATAAGAAACCGTTTAAAATATATATACCTAATGAAAAATTCCCATATAATTTGACCAATTTACATAAGAATTTCTAAACGAAGTAAATATTTTGTAATTTTTCTAAAGTCGAGACAGAGACTTCTCCCTTTCTCGAACCTTTCTCGAAGGGTTGTGCGTTTCGACGAGCTTAGAGTTTCCAGGACCTACCCCAAAAAACTCCGTTAGGCCTCTCGACAGAGGCGGACAAAGTCGCGTCGCATGGACAAAATATTTTCAGGCGCATGCTCGATCCTAACCTTCCTCACTAAGCACGCGGTTGCGTTCGCATTGCGTGCCACCACGGCAAAGTTATTGTCCCAAAGCTCGGTGTACAGTCCGCGACAAAATTACACGCTTCTCTGCCCTCAACCCTTTTCCTACGAAACCTTCCACTCGTTTTTTCCTTTTTTCTTCTTTTTTTTTCTTTTTTTTTTTTTTTAAGGGTGCAAGCTTTCCTGCCATTCCAATTTTACTTAGACGACTCGTCTAAATCTATACGCGTTTCTCTCTAAGTAATTCGTTATTTTTACGTTTGTCCTTATTTAATTCTCTCCTTCCTTTCATTGGTTATACAAGCGACCAGCTTTTTGAACAATAACAATAGGATTGCCTTCGTTCAAAATTATAATTATATCTCCAAAATTAATAATTACCGATGATAAATCAAATAATTATAAACGCAGACAAATTTTATACTTCTTCGATGATTCATGAATTAATTGAAATTGACTTAGAAATCATTTTTGAAATAACTATACAAGGAACGATTTTATAATTCATCATTCACGATATATTTATAAATTGATAATCGTTTGAAAAGTTACTTTTAATGTACATATATTCCAACGATTTGTATATCCCGTTCGAAGCGAATTAAAAGATACATAAAAGTACCCACATGAGTGACTCTCGAAATCCATAAGAGTACTCTTTTCATACACGAAACACCAAACATAAAAGAAGATACCTATTTCAACATGCAATGATTTAAAATTTTTACTGAAAACAAAAAAAAAAAAGAGAGAGAGAGAGTATATAAAATCTACGTTATTACGATTCACGCTATAATGAAAAAAAAGAAAATAAAACGGAGAAAAAATAGAATGGCAAGAATGCAAGCTCTTCGTTTTCAATAAAAAGTCGGATGTTGTTCATGGGGTACATATCATAAATATTAAGTGAGATATTTTTTTGCAACGATCGAAGGGAACATCGCTAACTATGTGTACCGCCTATCGCGTTTGATTTTTTTCTTTCTTCCGCAAAGTTTCGTCACTAAGCCTCGCCGAATCCGATTAACTTTGCTCGCCATGGAAGAAGCCAAGAGCTTATTAACACCCGGGACGAGGTCGAGCCTGAAACGCCGATTTAAAAGTAACGAGTAAGGCGACTTCGAATTCGTTTCGAAGTACCCAAAGGTTTGCGATATTTAAAGTTCATATAATACTTTTCATTTTATATTTCATTAGATTTATCAAAAAGTTCTTTTCATTTTCAATGGATCTTCAAAATTCTATAACATATCTCGAATTTTCATTCACGAGAATAAATCTAATTAAATAATAATTAAATCGTACATATAATGATATCTCTGAAAGAAAATTAAAAGCACGTAATCGTCTTTGAACGTGATTGACAGAAAGGCATTGAAATTATCTCTAGTCTGAGAAATGTCAAATACAAAGTTTTCAAGTACATTTACGTGAAATGTTTTATGAATTTCAAAGTAGATTCGATAAATAAAATCTTTTAAATAAAACATGCAAAACTTTACGATAAACCTAATAAAATTCTAATTTCACTATTAATCATAAATAAATCCATGGCTTCAAAATACTCCATGAGTAAATTCATATATACTCCGTAAACATAAGATGCTCGTTCCGTAAGTACTTTTCTTTAACCCAAACAATTTCCGTGGCCATTGTAAAATTGAATGCTTTTGATATAGTCGAGGGCATTTTATTCGCCGCCTGCACTTTTAGCCCGTACGCATGTACGCAAGGTCATTGACGCGGTACACTTTTATCGTTAAGTATGGTCGGCGATGAGTGGTTTGCACGCGGTTGAATCTCATTTCTTCTTTAGTTTTTTTTTTTTCTCTTTTTTTCTATTTTTCTTTTTTTTTTTCATTCCTCCGGTTCAGCGTATAACTCGTGTCGGAATTGAAACGCTTCGTACGCGAGAATGTTATAATAACGTTTAAAAAAAAAGAGAAAAAATAGTCTTCCAATGGAACTGAAATAGAATTTTTTTTTTTTCAATGGAAGTTCTCATTGATAATAACGAAACTTCCTCTCCTAATGTCCCATTTGAAATATTCCAAACATTGAATATATCCATTCATATATACATATATATGTATGTATGTATGTATATATATATATATATATATAAAGTGAATAAAAATTCTTTTTACATGAATACTTTGGAAAAATTTTGCAAAAAAAACAAACGAAAATCAGGTCGTTATTTAGACATTTGTGTTTAAAGAACGGACGTGTTCTAGATTCGCTAGAGTACCTATCCGTTCGTGCCGTTACACTGACTTTTACATTACGAAAATACGATTAAAGCCAGAACGTACATTTTAATAATTTAACGGAAGCGGCATCGACCTCTTACTTTTCGAGCGAGTCGAATAAACCTTGATATATAACACGAACGCATCCGTGTGTAACTGCCAAATAGAGCAAGTATATATATTTATATACATATATATGTATATATAATATATATACAGGAATCATTAATGGCAACGCCACCGACTTTACACTGCTTTATCTCGAAAGTAATATTACGTGCCTTGAACTACTTGTATTTTCAGTACATCCATTCAGACATTTTAACCCACTTTCCGCTTATTCAAGCAACGTCTCCGATCTTCCACGTGTGCGTTGTGTCATCGTACTCGCCTGTGTTCGTTCGACCGAAGGAAAAGATTCTTTTTCTTCTTCTTCTATCGATATAGAAAAAAAGAAAAAAAAAATAATAAAAAAAAGAAAATTTGCAATAAAATAAAGTAAACGAACATTAATTTCCTCTGGGAACTTTGTTAATGTCGAGAAAAATAAGTAATCATTGGGTTGATTTTCGGTGACATTTCAAGTATACGTTCTTTCTAATAAAACTAATCGATTCTTCTGTATCTTTCAATGAGAAAAGATTTTGTTAAATTATTAGAATAAAATGAGAAAGGTATAAATCGTTTTCTTTCACAATGTAAAAGAAGAGACTATACCAAAAGTCAAGTGACTCTGGCCAATCGGGAAGCCAACTGAGTTCGGAAGAAGACGTGGCTGGTGGTTCACTCATATTCGGTGAGTGACCTGTAACCACGTTTCAACGACTAGCAACGCCAAACATTTATATGCCTACTGCACGACCTGAAAATATCGTTTGCGATGTGGGCGCGGGCCCTGACCCTCCTCAACGACCGCATTCATCCTCCTTTTAGCATTCGTCGTCGTACTTGTCATCCTCGCAATATTTCCTATCGTACAAATATTTTTTCTCGCTATTCTAATATCGTTACTTACTTTCTATCTTAATTCAATATTACCCATTACATTACGTATGTACGTACTTAACCATTCGATTGGCCAATAAATAAATCACATTGAAATAATGTCTATTTCAATTTTCCGAAACAATACTACGTTATATCGTTATCTCATTCAAATATACAAAATTAACAGATTTCAACTTACTTATTGTCCAATTGAAAACTTCGTTACTATTCGTAGATATTCACTTATTATCAATCATTTATCTTTCTTCATTCTGACCATCGTCATTAGAAATCGTTAACGAAGTTAATTTTTCATATCTTAAAGAAAATGAGGAGTAGGAACAATAGTGATGAAGAGGAAAAAGACAATGGTAAAGAAAGAGAAAAAGAGTTGGAGAGAGGGGTGGGGGAGGAAACGAAGGAGGAAAAGATGACCTCGATCAGTAAAGTCAGTGATTTGACAAGATCACTGTAATGTCGTTCACGTTAAAATAAGATATTTGCCTTGTTTCAAAGACGGCTGTATTATACGTACGGACGCACACACACGCATTTGTATACATATGTATATATATGATTAGGAAGAGAGAGAAAGAAAATGTACTGGCCTATACTCTTCAATATACATACGTGCACATGTGCTCGCCTACGCCGAGTTATGCAGCCTACAAATTTTCCGGTCTGTTTGATGAATCCCAAAGATTTAACCGGTGGCAGCACTTGCTGCAAAAAGTTCACTGCGCAATACGTGAAAAATTGTTGTTTTTGCGTTATCAAGAAATTCCGTAAAGAAAAAGAAAAAGAATTTGATAAATTCGAACGAGTTAACTAACTTTATCTAAACGTTCTTGAAGATTTCTTTTATAACCTTTGATAGATCAAACGTATACTTAGTATTAATTATAAGTATAAAATGTAGAATCGAGAGAAAGAGATACGTACACACCTATGTAAGTAAGTTCTCCGCTACTTTCCACGTATTCTAATCGTCCACGGAAACCTTTAGACTTTTCGTCGCCGACTTGTTGTTGCCCGTTACGTTGATCGAGAGATACTAATTTAGACAAAGGTCCGTAGTGTGTCGATTGCGTAGTAGAGATGTGAGCATTGTTTTGCGTCCTCGTACGACTTTGTCCTTCTAGATTGTTCCTTAGTCACCTATAAGGTCACGAAATATTTATGATTGAAATCAAAGTTTAACGATATGTTTCGGCCTTGTTATTGTGTCCTTTTTTCTTCCCTCTTTCACAACATCCTCTTTCAACGCAATAATTTCAAGAGTAGTTTTTTCTACACGATGATTCGTTCTTCCCATTTTATTGAATAAACATTGATTACGTATGTTGCGTAAACATGATTCGCATTACGTTTTATTAATAAATCTTATCATTAGTTTTAGTTTGATTTTTTTCTCAGATTTCTATATATCAATTATCTTGTTTTAATTTTATAGAAAACACGTTGAGCGTTGAAATAATTTTGCACAAATCGATATATTTATGTAACTTTTCTTTTTTAAATTGTATCTATTACAAATCTATATATGTATATAAATCACATAGAAATATAATAAAAACCAATCCCAAAGTTACTAGGTTTCACTTGCTACGTTTTAACAGTTTAACGAAATCCTTTTAAACCTAATTTATAATCGCACGAGTCAATCGAAACGCTTACCAAAATTCGCTTGCTCTCGAACTATACTCTCTCTTTTTCTCTCTCACTCTCCCCTCCTTCCCCCCCCCTCTCTCTCTCTCTCTCTCTCTCTCTCCATCCCCGAATTTAATCCAATTAGAACACATGAATTGCAATAGTACTTGGGGAAACAGAGATGACAATTCTCGATGATACCCGGTATTAACTGTCGAGAGAACGTCAAATTTACAATCCGCCCGAGCAGTTCGTTATGCGACGATTAGAATCATGAAATCCGCTTAGAAGATCTCTACCGATCGAGGACATAACTAATGGTTCCATTTACATAGCTCATTCAAATAGTCCAAATATCTAATATTGAAAACTATATCAAATGTAATATACATCTATAACGTCATGTTACTTTTAAATAACACAAATAAATCTGTAAGCTATCTTTTTTAAAAATAGTATTATTTGTACGATATTTTATATCGTATTACGAGTCCATTTTTCTTTATTTCGAGATATATATTTTCGTTGCATTCGAGTCTTGCATGAAGTCTCTATCCATTGTTACGTTTATCGTTAATGCTATAACTTTCACGTTATGTACTTCTCTCGTAGGCAAAAATACAAAAAAGAAAATTAGGTTATGGAGGATTAATGGTAGAAAGAAAAAAAAAAAAATCATAGAAAAAGAGAAAGAGAAACGGAATTTCACACCTCTCGACAAACGATATAAGAAACGACGAAGAAAGTGAAATGTAGTTGGGGTGGAATACGTTTGGTAGTCCCGTTTCTTGAAAATGAGGGTCCTGAAGGATTTAAGAGGAGCCGAGAACGTTCCTCAAAGGATCTCTTTTCTACGATGGCGTCGATCCAATCGGAGTAGGTACTTCTCTCGAAGGCGCAAAAACCGCATCGTTGGAAGCAGCAATTAGCTGCTCGCCTGGGCAATATACGACGTGCTTACCTTTCAGAAGAGCAATAATGAAAACGTCGTCGACTGCCGGCGGGTTCTCGACGAGTGGTGTAGCCTCGATTTCGTCGACCATTTTCGAACAATACGAGATATCGCATGAAGGTGTCGAAGTATGTACGATTCGGTTAACGTTCCTACTTGTCGTCGTCGACGTAGTTCGAAAGCTGAAAGACAAGAAGAGAGAGTGAGAGAGAGAGAGAGAGAGAGAGAGTGTGTGTGTGTGTGTGTGTGTGTGTGTGTGTGTGTAGGCGGAATAAATACGTTGATCGGAAAGATCGAACGACCTCCCTCCGAGAACCGTTTTGTTTTGCGACTCGAGTAACCGCGTTTCGCATTTCCTGAGTTTCCGGGGAGTCCTTCTGGATCTGCTTCCTCTCCAGGGTGCTGCTCCCCTATTTACCGTTTTCTCTTATAAGGCTAGAAAAACTCGATTGTCGGACTCTACGAACAGCAACCGATAAAAGGATATATCGTATTATCGATTCCACGAGCTAAACATCGAAATAGTTCTCTTCGAAAAGTTGCATTCATTTTTCAATTGCATTTTTATCATATTAACATAGTTGAAATATTTTATTGAGAATCTCTTCTGATTTTGATCGAAAATGTATGTTTGATAAAATGGCTCGTCCTTGAAAATTACAAGCTCATTCAGTAAAGAGAACTTATCGATAAAGCTAATATTTCTAATTCCTCGCTTTTACTCGACATTTTTAGAAATTCAGGTTACGTTAAATTATCGCTCGTCAACGTGCGGTTCCGTGTTTCGGTCTGATTCGACGGTTAGTCGCGTGTGCCACGCACGAGATCCTAGAACACGCACCGTAGAAAAAAAAAAAAAAAAAACTCTTCTATGATCGCGATACAGGATACTACGCTGTTTAATTTTAGACCGTTAAAACGTATTTCACGCGATCGATACGTCATCCGCAAAAGAGGTAGCTACTAACAGAACGCACGCGTATCGTTCATTCTCTGTTATTAACATGCTGAATGCCGTGGTGGGGAGTAAACCGATGACCGCCACTCAATTTTGCACAATTCCTACCAAATATTTTGTCAATACGTTTAAAAACAAAAATTATCTTATGCGATCGTTATCGCGAGAGAACACTGCAATTCGGTATAGGAGAATAGAGTTTCTAATTAAATGTCAAAAAACACTTTTATAAAACGAAATGTTTCTTACAAGAATAATGTCTAATTTAAAAGTAATGAAGAAGGAATTTTCTCCTATAAATAAAATAATATCGAGATTCAAGATGCGTTTTCACGCGCTAGGATCGACCAATGTAAAAAGTATCCATTAGTAATTTTTCAGTCCCGATGAAAAAGAATTGTCCAATAGCAAGGAAAACTCTTTCTTGCTTTCCCCTCGCCCCTCGACGTAACGACGATGTCTTCGAAAAAGGGGCGCGATCGATCGCCCGTTTAAATTTTCATTTTCACCCCCTCCAACAAGCAAACAGCCCTTCTTTCCTATTTTACCCTCATCCCCGACGGACACGAGTATCGACCCCCACCGTAATTAGTATATTTACAGCAGGGCGAGGCGCCGCGCGGTTCGTCGAATACGACTGTGTACGTGAGGTTTTCTCTTTATATTCTTCTCTCTTTCTCCTTTCTTCGTGTCTTTCGATTGTCTTTCAATATCCTAGACACACCGTAGACGTTCAATTATTACCTATAAACTCGATAAAGTGCCTCTAAGGAACCTCTCTCTCTTCTTCGATAACTTTTTTCTACTTACTATCTTCCAACTATTTCTATAAATATCATCATTTCTTACTTTAAGGATCCCACTTAAATTTCATTAACGCAAGCATAGCTTTCGATCTTAATCTTCGAAGGACATTTCCTAACGCTGATCTAATTGGTATGGCAGAAACGAAAGATCGACAACGTCATCGCATCGAAGTTTCCTTCGAAGTGGATTCGCGTTATAAATTGCGGAAACGCGTGTGTCCGCGAGAAAGAGAGCGGCCTCGCGAAAGGAGAATTTCGCACGTTCGAAGCATCAGAATTTAATTACGGAAATGGAAGCAGCTTGTAACTGTCGCTTATGCCGTGCTAGCTCTGTCAGAACGGGGAGCCTCGCATTCTCTCTCTCTTTTTTATCTTCCAAACACGACGCGCTTATGTTCTCTCTGTCCTTTTCCATTTCAAACAAACCATCGAGGTTTCGACGTCGCTGTCAAATTCAGTGTGTTATTCCATGAGAAAGTATGTATCGATGGTGTCCGTAAAAAAGAAAAAATTACGATGGTCTAAACGTTCATCAGCGTAAGAAACAAATTTTTAATCTTTCCCTCTAACGAAATCGCTAGAGCGATTCGAAGAGCTTCGAGAAGCATATTCTACGTATCATCGCTAATTGTTTTAATTTTTAAATTCTTATAATTAATTGACCCAACATTTTCTGGAAATAAAATTTCAAATTAATCAACTGTAAATATATCATAAAGCTTCATCAAAATAATATTGAATAATTGACTCTTTTCTTTTTTTCTTTTAAATAAAAATGTATGCATCCAGCACGCAAGTATAACGCGAAAAATCGATCAATAAGATCAAATTACTTGACTCGATCTCGATCTCGATTTCAGAATAACCACCAAATATGAAACACGAGGACGTAAACTCTACGTTCTTTCGGCCTCGCGCATAGCACAAGCTCATAATCGGATTTAAAGTTGGCGCGACACGTGCGTTCATAAAACAATAGAGAACGAGAGGGAAGAAAGGAAGAGAGGATATAGTAAATCAAGACACCCCCGTTGCATCGAACGGTTTCACTCGATTTGCTTTGCTAACGCTTAGAAACGACGACGTAGATTTCGATTGGAATTATTTTTTCTCCCGAAAGTTATGTGAAAATTTAATGAGATCGTGAAAAAATAATGTTGGAAAATTTCAAGAATTTGAAGAAAAGCCGTGGAAAGAAAAAATAAAAGGAGGAGGTTCGTCTGCCGAGAGAAAAGTACAAAAAGTAACCGATCGAAAATCCGTAACACTTGTACCGATCAGAACTCGAGAGTCTTATTGCATGGGCAGAAAAGCATAAAGTTCGTGGAGCGATCGTAACGAAACCGAATTGGAATTTTCCGATGAGTTATGCCGCGCTTTTTCATCGAGTTGGGGTTACCATGAATGCGCACCCTCTTCTCGTGCTCCGATGTATTCATAGGATCATAGAGGTATGGACGTGATTTCCTCTCTCTCTCTCTCTCTCTCTCTCTCTCTCTCTCTCAACGTTTAACCATCGCACTCGCGGGTCCTTCGCTCTCACGCTGTATCCGTCTCTGTGTAACAGAGACAAGCAGAGAGAACGTACGCGAGCGATCAAATAAAAGCCCATGTTTTTTCCCCGATATTGAACCCTAAGCTAAGCCTAACCTGCCCCAACCTCCACCTACCGCAACGTGGCCTGCCGTACGACTAAGGGGAGTGATGGAAGAGGGTGTAGGGGTGGCAGGTAGGGGGAAGCCACCCCAACTGCGGTCGTTGACCCCACGCATCCCCCCCTACCAGTTCTACTACCCACCAGTCCAGCCCGAACCCACCCCTGAGGGCCGACGACACTGGTGCCGTCTCACGGAAAAGTATTGCACTCGCATCGCAACCCCTTTTCAGAACTCTCTCTCGCTTACTCGCTCACACATACGTATACACATAGATATACTTGTGCCGAGGCCGTTCGTCTTTTTGCCGAGGTACCGAGGGGTACCTTCGCGATAACGACTGCCGCTCCGAAAGCATTGGGGGTGGAGAAAGAATTTCAGGTGCTCCCGAATACCGTTGCGATTTGTCGTTCGTCGATCAACCGAGTCCGATTACTCCTACCTACCTCCTCCTTTTTCCTTTTGAATCTCGAAGGCTTTTCGAACGTAACGTACCACCCATCTAGTAAGGTATTTCTTTGATACATCGAGAAAAGCAAAGAGAGATCGATATTCTCTACGATTTTTACGAGGGTTGACAATTTTCTAGAAAAAATCGACCAGTACTCTAGGAATAACGAACGATCTTTCCAAGGAAACAACGATGTTGTTCCATAAGTGCGCTGCTCTCAGTTCGATGCAAGTTTTTAAAAGGACTCCAAATGTCTGCCCTTTTCAAAGCTCTATACGCAAATCCTTACAACTCGCACACCGGTAGACGACCGTCGGAGTCTCTCACGGAAAAGTATTGCACACTCCTGGCAACCCTTTTCAGGGTTCCCTTTACCATTCTCTCTCTCCCACCGTCCAGGGCCTCTCTGCCTTTCTCTTTTCCCTCTCATTGTCTTTCTCTTATGTTTGTTTCTCTCTCTCTCTCTCTCTCTCTCTCTCTCTCTCTCTCTCTCTCCCTCTCGCTCGCAGGCTCGCTCTCCGCCTCTCCACCCCTCTTATTTCCTCTTCTTAACTCAGTGGAGCTATTTTTTGAAGACAATTTTAGGTACTATAAACGAACGATTAAAGTGTAATGCAGATCTATACAGATCGATCTTATTGTCATCTTAAGCGAATGCAGCTGTTGTTTTTTTTTTTTTTCAAGACGATTTCAAGTATTCCAAAGTTACGATAAAAATGTGATTCCTCTCTTAGATGAGTTCGTCTCTCTCCCTCTTTCTCTCGCCTTGCCTCAAACCCAAATCTGCAAAAGATTCATCCTTTTTAAGCCATTTTAAGTTCTCTGCACAAATGATAAAGATTTCTTACGTTAGTTTCTGTCTTTGCCTGAATTTATGTAAGATCTTTTTAAACGAGTGATAAAAAAATAATAGTAGAAATCGAATATAAATATTTTATCCATATAGAAAGGTCACGCTAGGAGGTCATAGCGTAATCCCATTTCCTCAAGTCGAGCGAGAATAAAAGAGTGTCTTTGACGATACACAAGGGATCGGCAATATCGCGCGAGAAAAAATCTTAGAAAAGGTTTTATTACCTAGAGCAATGGTCGATTTGTTATCCAGCCGCGCGGATGCGTGTGTGCACCTTTACTTCCGGGTTAGGGTTCTACAGGGTGTTGCTCAACGACCTGTATCGGCACACCTTTTTTTCTCTTCGGCATTGAGCGACGGAACACGCTCGTTCTTTTTCTTCTTCGACAATCAAGAACTCGCTGCTAGTGTCCATGTTGGGACCGCATAGTTCTATATAACGACAAACTTATGCGTATCGAGGGAAACTACGAAATGATAGAAAAGGAAAAGACTCGAGTATTTATTTATGTAAAATATTGCAAACGATAATGAGTACAATTTTAATATATAATAGGATCATCATTTTTTAAGCATTAACTATTATTAAAAAAAAAAAAAAAAAGAAAAGAAAATGACAAATGTACTACACATTAGATAGTACTTTTCGTCTTTTCTGATCTTATTCTCATTGTAGAAACATTGTATAGTTAATTCGTAAACAAATGTGGTATAATTACTATGAAATTGTGGTTAGCATCGAACACGAATGTCGCGAAAATTTCTCTAGGATTCGCGTTAAGTTAATTGGTGTTAAACTCGTAGCGCCATTTGTAACTGGAACCACATTTCGCTATAGTTTCGACGCCAACATCAGCAGTTGTCTCTCGCACATACTCCTGACTTTAACGGTATACACAGTGTAAATGTTACCAAAGTACACGTTGCGTATCGGGTAGACGTCGTTATAATTTCGAGACAAGGGTATTTTGCTAATGCTTATTCGCATGTCGAAGTATTTTCACGTGCATAGCATACGTATCGTAGCGATCAAAGATATATATATATATATATATATACTTGTTTAAATTTAATTAGTATCTTTGTAATGTCCTCCTTTTTTTCTTTTAGAAATCACTTGTGTATTCTTACTATACTCGTTATATATGCATTTATATGTATATGCGAAACGAACGCGAGAGAACGATCATTTTCGTGATATATTTTATCTCTCTGTTCCCTGACGCTTTTCAAAACATGAACAAAATAACGTTTTGTGCTTCACATAAAATCGTATAACCGAGTGGATACTGCTTTTTCGCGTTACGTAATATCGCAATTCGCGTTACGTTGAATTCCGCACAAAGCGGCCAAATTAATTATCGAAACTTTTATTATGGACTACGCGTCTGGTCTCGTAAATAAATTCCACGCGGTACGACTAAATTCGTTTCATTGAAACTTTTATCATACGATAATGCGAGCATCGATCATTTCAGGGGGATAATAAAATGTTCAATTCGAAAGATCGAAGGAACCGAGAATATACTTTTTTTTTCGTAATTAAATCTTTCTTTTTTTATTTCTTTTATCCGCTTTTAATTCCTTTCTAAAATTGTGCAAATTCACGTGCAAGTCGTGTAAAAATTAGGTATCGCGATAAAAAGAAAGGAAAAAAAACAATGTAAGCGTCATTTTAAAAATATTAAAGTAACCTTTTTTTTACTTTTCTATCTCCTTTCATTTCGTGTTGTCGAACACGTGCAAGTTCGTGTAAAAGTTAGGTAGTATGATGGAAGGAGAGGGAGAGAGGGAGAGAGAGAGAGACGACCCACCCTAAATTTGCGTGTCTCGACCGGTGCATGCCGCTCCCCTGAAAGTTTTAACCCTCCGAGGATAGCCCGTACTGACCTACCCCTACTACGTGATTTATGTACGAACGCCATGTAGACGTAGGGGCGACGAGACCCCTCTTCTCTTCTTAGCCCTTTCGAGACACCGAGCACACGAGCACTTATCCCGAAGAGAGGGCTTCAAAATTTCTCCCACGATTATACGTCGTCGCCATCGTCGTCGTCGTCGTCGTCGTCGTCGTCGTCGTCGTCGTCGTTCTCCTCCTCCTTCACTTCGTCATCGTCATCGCGTGCTAACCCGAAAATTCTTATTTTCAAAAATATTACTTTCCCTTGGATATATCATTTACTTAGGAAATATTTATTAACGTTCTAGTATGACAACCTTAATTACTTCCATCTGTTGTTCGTCCTTTGAAAAATTCATTAGAATTTCTAAACTTTCTCTTTGTCATTGGGTACCTTCAATCCCTACTATTTCCTATCGAAATTTAATCATCGATTTCGAGAGAAAAACAAAGAGAGAGAGGAAAAAAAAAGATGAAATAATTTACCATCGGAGTAAAATTCGGAAAAATTTGGACGGGAGAATTGGAGACACTAGGGAAGAGAAGGGAAAGGAAGGGAAGGAAGGGGATAAAGTTCGATCGAAATTTGTCAACGAGCTCATTACAAGCGAACCGTTTAAGATCGCATCTTTGAAGTCGCGCCCGCACTCTCGTAACGAAACTCGGCCGGTGAGGCAAAAAGTGCAGGACGCATTTTCCAAGCGTTTTACGCTGGGCCGCAATTAAATTTTCATCTGCCGAGTACCAGGAGTACCTGTTTATCGTTCCATAAGGAAGATGAAAAGAAAAAATAAAATAATCTGTAAAATGTATCAACTTATGCTTATCATTGGCTCATTCCATCGGGTTATTAAAATATCTACGAATTATCAAATAATTATAAATCAAAAAGGATTTTGCATTTAAACTCTTCATCGATGAATTGACCTAATAATAGAAGGCAAAATAAAGAGATAGATATGTGTAGACGAGATTGTAGAAATACTCACGATGAAAATGTACTTTCCACGAAGTTCGGTCGTTGGTAGGACTAATTTATATCCAATTTCTTTTCGCGGAAGGCACATTTGTGCTGGATGAACGATAACACCGAGGTAGTAGTAGTAACGCACACTGGTTTAAAAGGAATCTGTGGAAACGCGATAACTTTCTTGGAAGAGGATCGATGCAACTTCTTTGTGTCATTTCAGGATACGAGAAGAGATTGTCATTGTCGAACAGGATATGTTCTTTTTACATTTTCTTGGCAGAAAAAAGGAACGTATTTTTCGATTATTACAAGAAACGTTTAGAAAATATATCGAGATAAACGTATCGATCACTTGTATTCGGTTTCCGAGTAAAATCCAGACTCGCATAGTGGCTTAAGAAGGACTTGTTGCTTTCTAAACACGAGGAATAGTTGTAGGGTTCAATGGACGTACTTGCCACTATCAAAGTCTACGATCTAACGACTCGATATCGCATCGTACTCTTATCGATCATCAATTTTGCGAAACGAATGAAAAATAACAAAAAGCCGATATAAAATCATCGTACTTTGCCAAAGAATTCCATTGGTTTCTTTTAGAATATATACATGAGAGAAGAGATCCGTAGGACTTTATAGAACAGTACGGTGAAGATAAACGAAAGAAAAACTGACCGTTCACCCCCTCTTCCCGATCTCCCATCCATCCCCCCGTTGCTAGAACCACGAACTCGCGAATTGTGATAGCGAGTAAGCGTATCGATGTAAGTGTGCGGCTATGATAGTATTGGTATCGGCCTCTCCTTCAGAAGAATTCATCCCTTAAGAAAATACAAGCAATAACCTCCGGATCCTCATTGGAAGCAGGAAGGTGTAAGAGAGAGAGAGAGAGAGAGAGAGAGAGAGAAGGGGGAAGAGGAGATGGAGGAGGAAAAGAGGGTGAGAAAGGTGGAGAGAGAGAGAAAGAGAGAGAGAGAGAGAGAGAGAGAAAGCAAGGAGAGGGATAGCTCGAAAGACGTTGCGTAGAGAAGGAGGCGTCCGAGGGGCGGCGTAGGAGAACTACGCCATTAGAGGTGGAGGAAAAGGTGAAGGTGGAGAACTCGGAGGGGGTAGTGTGGGTTAAAGGTAGCGGGCCAGAGCCTCACTTTATTTTTATGCAGTTATTGATCTCCGTAGAAGCCGACACCCGGCGTACCCACTCACCTCTCCCTCCCCCTTGGCCACCCCCTTACCTCCTTCTCATCGCTGCTCACTCTCTCTCTCTCTCTCTCTCTCTTCCTCCCTCCCTCCCTCTCTCTCTCTCTTTCTCTCTCGTTCCTCCTTCGTCTCACCTCCCACGCAGCCTTGCGCCTCCGAGCCACCCCCTCGTGCGGTGGTGCGGCGGCGGCAGCGACGGCGGCGGCGGCGGCGGCGGCAGCGGCGGCGGTGGCGGCGGCGGCGGCGGCGACGGGTAACTAGCTTATCAAAAAATGGGCGTTGCCGCGTCTCACTGTCTCCTTCTCTTTCTCCCTCTATTTTCTTCTCTCTTCAACCTACATCCCTTTCTCTTTCTCTTTCCCTCTCGCGCTCTCTCTGTATATGTGTGCAACAGAGAGAGAGAGAGAGAGAGAGAGAGAGAGGCGATGCGCTACATCTCTCCGTCCGATGCATCTGTCTCTCTACACAGCGTCTTCCATTGTGGCCCGCACACCTGCCTCGTCGCGGGGTGGCCCTCATTGGCGAATCGACGCCGGTGGATAGACGAGGCTCGTCGAAGGGGCTGCTGGGCCGAGGCTGCGCTCCCGTCGTGTTACCTACGCGAGAGATGCTTCGGGGGTAGCTCGTCCGATGGTAGAGAGAAAGGGGTGAGACAACGAAATAAGATATCGAAGAGTGAGAGAGCGTGAGAGAGAGAGAGAGAGAGAGAGAGAGAGAGATAAAGGTGGGGACGAGACGATAGTACTATCCCATCCTGCCCAGCCGAACCACCACCATCACCATCACCACCACCCCGCATCCCCATTTTCTTCCAGGGTGTGTCCCATGCTTCTTCGATTTAGGGTAGGTTCGGGGCCAACCGAACGTCCATATTTCTCTCTCTTCCTCTTTCCTTCATATATTTACTTTCTTTCTTTCTTTCTTTCTTTCTTTCTTTCTTTCTTTCTTTCCCTCTCTCTCTCTCTTTCTCTCCCTCTCTCTCTCTCTCTTACTTTCGGCAAGCTCTTAAGCCGTCTTTCCTTTTCTTTCTTTCTCGACTATA
Organism: Dolichovespula media; assembly: GCA_911387685.1. Taxonomy (NCBI): domain Eukaryota; kingdom Metazoa; phylum Arthropoda; class Insecta; order Hymenoptera; family Vespidae; genus Dolichovespula; species Dolichovespula media. The sequence goes on from OU426869.1 coordinate 4,952,719, forward strand.
TATCTTCATCTCTTTTCTTCCTTCTTCGTCTCCCTCGGCACGAACAACCACGACAACCAACCCCTCGCTCTTTTCACCCCTTTACCACCCTTATATTCCTCGCCCTCTCCTGGCCACGCGGGACTACGCAACTGTATGCGTGCGTGGTTGCGTGTACATGTGTGTATATCTATACGCGAGAGAACCGATCGATGCTATATACCCCTCTCCTCTCTCTCATCCTTCTCCACCTCTATCTCCAATCCACCCCCTCTTGGTCCTTAATTACGCGCGATAGGGACGCTACGTTCTTTTCATTTCTTTCTTATCGTTTCAACGCGACGCCTTCTACTAAACAACAATAAAAAATAACTTTTCAAACATCCAAATTTCAAACTTTTCTCTTAACCCTTCCGCGATTCATATATCATGTCATAATTTAAATTCCCGAATGATTTATTGTGAAATTGTAACAAGAATCAGCAATGGCCCAATCAAAAAGTTTCCAATGAAATTAATTGCATTTGCTTTTTCCAATAATTTTCAATAATCGCGCGGCATTATTATATATTTTTTTCCCCTTTATACTTTTTCTCTCTCTCTCTCTCTCTCTCTCTCATTTCACGTCGCAATAGATTTCGGAATTTGTATGATGAGAAATATGGATAATCCATTTCGCTAATTATAACAATTAAACGCATTATTACAGATAATAAAGCCGATATTGTTACATTCGATCGATAACACACATATTACCCCATTCGATAGCTTAAACTTTCCTCTGATCGTTCCTCGCGAAAAAAATAGGATTTGGGATTAGATTTTAAATATATAGATCTTTTTCACACTCCTATTTGTATTGTATATTTCGAATATATCGATTAAACGTTAATAATGAAATTTAATTCTATGAGAAGATGGAAGAAGTTACTCGTCGTCTCGAGAGAAAAAGGGAGTCGGGAGGGTGGGAGGGAGTGGGAGGAATCGTAGATGGTCGAAAATGGGTCGGTGTCGTACTGGCTGCATAGCAACAGGCATCTGTTGCAATAGAAGACGCGATAGATGCGGTAACATCGGCGACTTATATATCCGGGCTCACCACGGCTAAAGCTTCGTGTATGTGTGTACTTACGTTACTTACGTCTACTTACGTCTACTTACGTGTACGTAGAAATGTGTGTATATGTTACGTTCCTAGCAGACATTCACTAGCGGGACAATAAAGTGGAAAGACCAAACTTAAACCTTTCCATTGTTTCTACGCTCAGAAACTTTTTCAAAATCATTTATAAATGAATTACTAAAGTATATTTATATAACATTATCATATATATATATATACACACATGTACATATTAGTTAAAATAAATAAAAATAAAAAAACGTTAATATTTCATTCCATCATAAAGTTGATAGAGTTTACGCTAAAATTTTACTTCAATATATTTTGATATTTGCCTTTATATATTATTACGATCAGGGACATTTTTTGTAATATATAAAGAGACGGAAATTAGGATGATAAGATCCATAGATAAAGAATTAATATTTGATTAAAAAAAAAAATTAACGTGTTGCTTGACAGAACATATGTACATTAGCATTATGCACACGTAGACACGCGTATATATGTACTAGCGCGATATACCGCAGCGTTATCATAACCTAGTGACGCCAAATATTGATTTTGACACGTGCACGTGACGAGAGACTGAACGCTCATCTATATATATATATATATATATATACATACATACATATATATATATATATATATATGTATGTATGTATGTATGTATGTATGTATGTATGTATGTATGTGTGTGTGTGTGTGTGTGTGTGTAGATACATATATATATGGTTTGCGAATCGCTCCGATGCATGTTGGATTCACTCATACGCGCACAAGCCTATTGCTCAGCCCGTCGAATTTGAATTAGAAAACGCAAATCTAAAGTTTAAACTTTTTCGAATTAGATTCCGCGCTAGGACGAACGCGTCACGTGTGTAGGCGATTTAAAAAAATAACTCGCCACTCTCAATGACTTATCTCTATAAATTGAAACAAAATCATTTTATTTATTATGAAATAAATTGATAAGGACAAATGTTATCAATTTATATTGGATACGAATCAAGAGAATTCGTATGGATAGTAATCTATAAATCAGACGAATATATAGATTTTTTGAAATATTCAAAACTTGAAAAAAATGGTAAAAGAAAAATTGATTAGAAAATGATTAGGGCTTACCTATTCGACATGATGTTTTCACGATCGGTTAGTACGAGTGCACGAAGCGTTGTGTAAAAGGAGGTCATGGTACAACCAAATAATAATAATAATATCGGACCTATAAGACCATCGTCCCCATCGCAAAGAACAGCTTGAAATTCCGCCGTGATACGTTATTGCATACTAGGGACATCTCATGTAGGATATATGTACTCCTTCGTTTGCATCATTATAGTTTTCTGCATTCAATCTTATCGATATTCACATATCGTATTATATACATTACATTTGATTATACACACACGCACATTAGAAATTATGTTACCTAATTATTTCTTAATAAATTATAGCTGAGAGATGTTGTTGATAATTTCTTTGTAAAATAATTTGAGCTTATCGCATGATAAAACACTGGATCTAAGAAATACATTTCTATATCATTTGCAAGAATTTTACACGACAAAACGCATTTTGATAAAATACAATTTTGCCAAAACGCAGTTGATTTGAAATATAACTATTACGAATAGAATTATATCATATTACCACGTTGATTCGAGTAAATTATGATAAAAACTCACCTAAGCAAAGAAATATCTCTGAACGATCATGTAACCGATCCTAACTTTTGATTTTGAAAATTCAAATACATTATTCGATCGAATTCGATAATCGTTCGCAGATATTCGACTTTGCACAGATGGCATTGCGGTATACCATGTCCAATCAGAGTCGTATTAACGGCTACCTTTAGCTATGTCGTGAAATGTCACATTGATGACCGTGTGTAAATATGAAAACTTCGTTAATAAAATGGCTGTTGGGAATTTACGATTACCGGCAATCACGGTGAAGTGTAGATATACAGTACGATTATTCATTACATTGTTTGTAAGGTACAATGACTTGTCTTATTTAATCAATGTATATAAAAAATAAAAAAAAAATTATGATTCTTGAAAAAATGCTAAACAAAACAAAAAAAGACAAATCGATCAAAATACATTTGGGACTTTCAAAATTGTACAGTTATTTTTGTTATAAATTATAATTTTGAGTTTACGTTGATCACAGGTAATAGAAAGCAAATCTAACGAAAGTTAAATCTAACTATTTATTAGATATCTTCTAATCTTTTTAATCACGTTGATGTGTGTATCCAATAGGAAAGATCGTAATCGTCTAACCTATTTTTTCCAAAAAAAAAAAAACAAAGAAAAAAAAATGTATTTTAATTGCTATCCATTTTTCAGAAAGAACTCAAGAGACAGCATTCCAAATAATTACTTCAACAATTGTTATAATTACTCTTCCGATATCATTGGTAAAGTATCACAATAGATACTTAAAACATTTAACAAGGATTGCAAAAATATAAATCTATATTAGTTTGTGTTTAATATGGCTTATACTTCACTGCCAAAACTTGTCAACTTAAATAAATTACAGTCAAATAACGTTGAGAAGACCTTATCCGAAGTAAGTATAGAATCAAATATATAAAAGCGATGATATATCGCATAAGAACAACGATTCGCCAATCGTCGAATAAACTAAGTACGATCCATGTATGATTTATTCCTAATGCTCAAATGTTGTTACAAGAATAATTACTATTCGCAGATATTACAGTCCGATCCGGTAAAACGTCTTCTGAATCAGCCTAATATTATTATTAAGACTATTCCACTGAATACTCAACCAAAATCAAATTTTACATCAAATGCAAACACAAATATTGTAAATATTTCGACGAGTACTTTTGGTGATAAAAATAATGGTATCAACACGGATTTAAGTAGGATAAAACAGCCAGACGTTACTGTATTTTCTACTAAATCAAGTAATGAAGAGAACACGGACGATGAAAATCTTTTACCTTCGAAAACCGAAGGGAAATCCGAAATCGCATTGCTCCCTATTCAAAGGAAGAAGAAGAATTGTGGACATTATGGGCCTTGCGAAAACATTACTTGCGACGTCACCGTCGAACAGTGCATAGACCACGATGGGATATCTCTTATGTTAGCTGTTAATATAGATGAAAATGAAATAAATGCACCTGTATGGAAACATTGTAAAAACAGTTCCTGCGATGCATTGAGCATCGATCACGATCGTTGTCGTAGAGCAATTATAAGGCTAAACAGATTCAATAAGTCTAAGATTTGTGACATCTGTGGTATCACGTTGAAAACACGAAAATCTCGAATACACCATAAAAACTGCAAAAGACAGAACGAATATAGACATAATAAAACGGACAGCGCGCAACTTTTAAAAGAACGAATGCGCGAGAGAGAATTACAGATGCTAGAGGATGCAAAAACAAAGAAGCAAGATTACATGGATCCGATAACAGGATATAATCGTGCCATGGACGTTTTAAGAAAAAACGAAGAATTAATTATTATTCCAAAAACAGAATCCTCTCACCAATCTGGCATTGCCATAACTTGCTCGTCTAATGAAATTAATCAGGAAACAAATACCATAGGTAACATCTCTACAAAATATATGCCAAATATACCACCTCTAGTATTTCCACGACATAGCGTAGTTCAAAGTAAAGATGCGGGTTCTAATGAAAATAATATCACGCAAACTAAGTTAACTCATACACCGAACAGCAAACTCGTACCGACCACTTTGGCTACTACAGTCCCAAGCCAGTTTATAAAATTGACTAACTCACCTCAAACCAGTTTACAGTCTATATCATTGAACGATTGGTTATTGTCACAATCTCATGTTGTTACAACCTCCTCGCTCCATTCTAAACCATTTTTAACACCCATACGTGTCGTACCGATAACTAACTTGATAACACAGCCATCGTTATTACATCGAACGCAAGGCATTCCAAAGTTTTGTATTATGGCGGATAATTCGGTACCAGCTTTAACTATACCGGATATAAAGCCCGTTATATCGACAAAACCTATAGATAAGCCGAATACCAATCCCGAAGGGAGTCCTAAAGGAGGTCCTAAAGAATCACACAAGCGTAAAAAGTCAGGAGTGAAGAAAAACTTGCGCAAAAAAAACAGAAAAAAAGACTTGAAATGTAATTATTGCAACAAACACTTCAGCACGGATTGGTATTTTAAAATTCATGTTGCTATGCATAGCGGTGAAAAACTTTTCGCATGTAGATTATGCCAAGAGTCTTTTAGCAATAGGTACGATCTAAAAAAGCATCTAACGAATGATCACTCAAATGAGAACATTAGTTGCAATGATTGTGATTTTACCTGTACTTCATATTCGTCACTTGATAAACACATGAAAACCCATTCTGCGATGGTAGAATCGCACAAATGTTCCGACTGTAATACCACGTTTACAACTATCGACGATCTTAATTCTCATAAACAGAATTGCGATGGCCAAATAGAGACAGATATTGAAACTACTGCAGAAACGGAATCGGAAAGTAGCGAGATTAAAAAGATAGAAAGAAAAGATAATGACGATTCGAACGATGCTTGCAGCGAAACCGAAGAGAAATGTATTAATGGTACTGAGAAAAGTATACTTGACTCGAATAAGAAAGGTATGAAACAAGAAAAGCAAAGCAAAGTTTCATTGGGAGAGACTAACGGTGTTAAAGTAAATGGCGTTTGTCTTCATTCATAATGTGAAATTCATAATTCGTAATTGAGAATTAAAATGAACTTGACGAGAGCTAAGCTCTCAACGTCGCAACGTTTTAATGTTAATCATTACGTCGATGAAATATCTCTATAAATTTACAACATGCGCAGACATAATGAACGGATAAAGTTAAATTTCCAGATCATTCCACGTGAAAATGTTTAAGAAGGCTACGTTAAACTTGATGCTTTTTTCGCAATGATAGAGAAATAAATGATTAATGTAAATGTATAAAAACACATTACATATTATTGCTATAGTTACTTATTTCAAATAGGATTCTGCTGCAAGGACATATATTAAATAACATATTAAAAATTAGTATTTCTTCTAAATAAATCACATATTTTTTCAGCATGAGGCACATTTACTGATGGAAGAAATTCTAATTTTCTTCATTATTCTCATATGGTTTATCGGCTTTGCAGCAGTGGCCCGTGCGATATTTTTATTATGAAATTAGAAAAGTGCAAGTTTCTAAATTCTCTCGAAGAGACGTTATAAGTCGTAAACGTATTTTTGGTAACTTTAAGTAGCCTTTAATAAATTACGGATTAGCCGAGTATTATTTATGAAATAATAACTATAATTATGTATAGATCGTATAAATTTTGTGAACTGTGATAGACGGCCGCCTTCGCTAATATTATTTACCATATACTTCATTTGTATAAATCGTTATTTAAAGATAGTGTTCCTTTATTATTTTCGTTTATACATCTATTACTACGCAAGTTAGTCTTATTTCAAAATGTTACGAGAACGGTATAACATTTTATGAAAAATTTCACCGCATCCCATAGACCAATGTATAAATATTACTGTCATCATATGTCTGAGCATAAAACGTAATTAGATATACATATCATTTAACGCACAGATAAATAGATTAATCGGAAAGATGTTTTTTTAGTTTCTTTTTCTCGTTATTCTGTTTTGCAATATTTTAGATGATGTTTAAATAGCTCTAGTTATGTTAATATGATTTAAAAAATGTATATATTTCGGTGCTATAATTTTACTATTAGAAACTATAATTTTAATTTAATATTAAATTTAATATCACGAGTGTTAAATGTTTCAAATAAGTACATATTGTTATATGGATCTCTCTCTCTCTCTCTCTCTCTCTCTCTCTCTCTCTCTCTCTCTCTCTCTCTCTCTCTCTCTCTCTCTCTCTCTCTCTACACAATTTACATTACTCTTGCCAGTTTCTATAGATATATTTTGTTGTATTGTAAGAACACATCTGTATACCTACGCATCTGAACAAAGCGCGCGCGCGCGCGTGTGTGTATATATATACGCGCACACACACACACACAAATTGTAAAAGATGGCACATATAATATTTTTTTATGTCAAATGTGTAATATATATACATGGATACAAAAGTGTGCTCATCTTTCATGTATGCACTTATATAATCACTTATTCTTGAAAAAGTCTAAACATGACAAAAGTAGTGATATCATAACAAATATAAGCATGTCAACTTATGATATATATATACAAAAAAAAAAGAATCTACAGTGAGAATCTATAATTTATTAATGTATAAAAGTATATTACATGCAATTTCGGCTTATATCATTTCATCGGCTTATATCATCTCGATATATATATATATATATATATATATAAACGTATGATGTAACGAAAGACTAGAGAATTTTGTTAGTAAATATCTTAAAGATATGTTCTTGTCAAACCTAGCAAAGATTTATGGACAAAATTCTTATTCTATTGTAATCACTAGAAATGCATAAAAGTTTATGCATTTAGTATGTTTTATCAGACTTAAAACACACACAAAATATTAAAAAATTTAAAGATCTGATAAAATATTATGTGCCTTCTAAATCATAAATGTTCCTAACAAATATAGTCTGTTTTATTAAATGAATACAAGAAGTACATAATATTTTCCATATAATTATGACTACGATATGTCCACTGTTTTTACTTGTTTGCAAAAGTATTATCCTAATTATATCAAATAAAACTATTTGCATTCTTAATAATTTATTCCAAGTAGATGAGTCGATACAATTAATTATCGCATACGAATGAATATATTGTCGGGGCATCGGTCGATGTTCCTTTTAAAGGTAAAGAAATTGAAATCCATAAATACAAGTGTTACGTCTCACTATCTATACCCCGACATTTTATAAATCCTCAATCTTGTTCTCCTAAATAATATCGTTATGTCGTAGGTCTCCTGTACTATCTCATAGATGAGAAAAATTAAAAAATATATTCTTATCCTCGAAGACAGAAACAGTTTTACTCATCGTGCACGCAAAATAGACGATCACAACTTTTATATCGTCTTACACATTACTTGGATATATTATAATAAGAGGTACCGTATATTCGATATTTTATTATTATATATTGGTTCGCATTAAAGAACACAAAGCTAATTTCATTTTACAGAATGTCAAATATCAGAGAGTACAAGAATGGATACAGAGAGTTTCACAGAAATGAATAGAAGACTGATCCGCCTACCATAAAAGTTAACCACATGTGTGCTTGTTGCTTTGAACTTTTAACAAAATTACTAATAAAAATTGCAGTATATTCAGGGTACGGTTAATACTTATGTTATGGTAAAAGAAATGCAATATTGTTCAAATAGTACAGACCAGTACTATAGATCTTTTGAATGAAAATAAAATGATCGACGAGAGAAATGATTCTAGCGAACGAGTATATAAGGAGAAAGCTACGATGTTCACTTACCGAAATACAACAGAAGACTGATTCCAATACACTCAAAGTCATAGTAATAATTGTGAAATCTTCTTGTGAATTAGAAGCACTTGTTACGAATATTATTTATTTTCTTTCGAAAAGCAAATTGTTGACATTTAGATATTGAAAATATTCGGCAGAATCCGTAGATGGAAATAATACTTTAAATGTTCATAGAAATCTGTTCATAATTGACAATTTAACAATTTATCGTCATAGTTTCATTAACCAATGATACATTTTAACACGTTTCCTAATAATTATTTATGAAGATTTCAGGAAGAAGTCTTATAAATTATAGTATGTAGAACATTCTGAGGACTCTCTTGATTGATATGATCTCATAAAAGTTGATGAAATATTTATAATAATTAATTATTTTATAAATAATATCCATAACGTATTAACCTAAATATCACTGATAAAAAATGCAATTTATTTATCATCCAGGAATAAATTATAAACATTTAGATATTAAAAATGTTCTACAGACTTTCGAGAATAATCTAAGACAGTAATGATTAATAAAGCATAATTAATAACTGAGAAATAAATTATTAAAGTTGACCATATGTATCAATGTATTCGGTACATCTATAAAAGCGGCTATAATCGACTACCATATTGTCGCAAAAATGTTCGATTTGTAATAGGAGCACAGAATAGTAGAGGAGGTCGCTAAATAAAAGGCGGGAAAATACTAAATAGTTGCAGGTTGCGACGCTAGATGGTGCCAGGGGTATTAAAAGATATTCATTATTAAACCTTTAATTACTCTCTCCTACGCTAGATGGCGCCAGTTGTATTAAACGCTCCGCCGTTAATTACGCGTTCCTACGCTAGATGGCGCCAGGGATATTAAACGTTGCCCTTTCAAGACTTTAACTACACGTTCCTACGCTAGATGGCGCTAGGGACATTTAACGCTGCTCTGGTAAGTACATGTGTCTGCGCTAGATGGCGTCAGTGGTAAAGAACACTCTCTTATCGACCTTTAGTACTTGGTCCCAAGATGAACTTTCAAACCTTGTTCCATCTAGCGGTTGTGCGAGGAATTAAAGTTTTAATAATGGGTATCGTTTAATACCCCTGGCACCATCTAGCGTCGCAACCTGCAACTATATAATAGTTTCCCGCCTTTTATCTAGCGACCTCCTCTACTATTCTGTGCTCCTATTACAATTCGAACATTTTTGCGACAATATGGTAGTCGGTTATAGCCACTTATATATATAGATATACCAAATACATTGATATATACGATCAACTTTAATAATTTATTTCTCAATTATTAATCATTTATTATGAACTTTTAAGGGTTCATATTATTCCCCGGAGTCTACAGAATATTTTAAATATTGAAATGTTTATAATATATTTATGGAAGTTATATAAATTATATTTTTAATCAGTCATACATTTTTAGATCAATACGCCATAACTATTGGTAAAAATAAATTTGCCTTATGAACATTTTCATGAACTTTTATTATATCGATCGAGAAAACCTTTGAAACGTTCTACATATTACAATTTTGAATGATTTGTTCTTGGAAGCTCGTAAGATAATTATTATCAATCGTTAAAACTTATCGATCTTAATGATACTTTTACAATAATTATAAAAACTTCCATTGTAAAGAGATTTTCACGAACTTTTAAACTATTATTTGGAACATTTAAACGTTAATAATTTGTTTATTTATAATTAAGTAAATAATTGTCTCATTAAGTACGTCTTATCCATAAAAATGTTTAACAATTAATTAAATACAAGATACCATTTCTTTTACGATACATACAATTAATATATGAAAAAATGCACGTTGACCAAAATTTTCTATTTTTAACTGTAAGTATATCTTTTCAATATCTTATCATTTATCTTGTCTCGAATACGATACGGTTGTGTAAATGATAAGAGAAGAAAAATAGAGAAAGAAATGGTGAAGCCAAATGGAAAGTGGATAAAGTACTTTATGATAAGGAAGAAGCGTGCTCTTTAAAGATAAGGAAACGAGTTGTTACCGCTCCAGACTCATTGGCACCGGTAATCGTCTCATTTCTACAAGTCATTCGTTTTACCATATCGTATGAATTTTTAATACCATAGGTTCGAACAATTATTCGACACTTTCATGATTGAACAATTGTAGATAAGAAAATAATGTAAAATTGTCGCTATGTCATCTTGCTCACTCGACACACTTGGCAATATTACTTGAATTGTCGTGCGACCCGAGTGAACCTCTTTCAATCGTCATAAATTTTCCATCGACGCGTAAACGGAACTTTCTCAAGCATTATCTCTGAAGGTGGACTACGTCTTTTATCGACGTGCGCAAGATGCTCGCGAGATGGGAGAGGGTAGAACGGAAAGATGTACAGATAACATAAGTACTCGCTTTCTACGAACTCGATAGGAGGGGGGGGGGGAGAGAGAGAAATAATTGTTTTCGTGCGATGCAACGGAACAAATAAATATCGCAATCGATAATAAATAAACGCAACATGTACAAGTCATTATAATCGTCGGTCACGTAAAAATAAATAAAATTTCTCGAAAAAATGACGACAATTTCGAGTTTGATCCGGCTTTTGTTCGAGAGAATTTCTAACGTTTTATCTACATCTTTCTCGCGACGGAGTACGACGATGAGAGGCGAGGGGATGGAGAAAAAAAATTAATACGTCTTTATCCCAGCACCAATCGTTGAGAGATTTTCCAAGTAGTACGAACGAATCGTACGCCGTGAATGACGTTATCTCGATGACGCGTGACACTCGATTTATCGTATAAATTATCCGGAGTGAGTGCTCTTTCATCAGTCTATCACACTCCGAAGCGAAGAACCACGAATGAGGTAGAGACAAGGAAAGGAAAGATCGAAGCCTTGTTCTGGCATTTCGAAACTTGGAAGTATAACTGGAAGAACAGTTATATTCGTACTATCTAGTCATTTGAAGCAGTATAAGCCAATAGAATATAAAGGTACGTTCCTTATTTGCTTCCTTCTTAAACGCGTATATATCTATTTGCATATGTGTCATTTTTAAGATATATCTCTCAAAATTATTTGACGATTTGTATGAAAAAAAAAAAAAAAAATAGAAAAATAAAAAGAACAAAACTTTACGTTTCCTCATTGCAGATGTTGATTGGTGGTGCAGTTAGTTACGTAGCCGGAAAGCAAGCAGTCCGTACGGTTTATTGGCGAACCGCGAATAATGGTCGTCTTTTAAAAACCGCCAAAACCTGCATGTTCCAAGGACCACCGAAGCCAGCACCATCCTCGACTTCTGCGACCGTCCCTGACCGTTCTCGTATGGATCTGATCCCACGAGTTATCTTAAACTCGCGAAACTAAATTGATTGACTCGCATCGCGCGTGCATTCGAGCATCATCGACACAAGATGCAACTTGTACATAATTTATATTTAATTAAATCTAAACGTTAATGTATCTACATGTTTCATGGATATCGTAGCATGACAATCGAATAAACAAATTATTTATTTATGTCAACGATTCAAATTTTGATCCGTTCACAGCGAATCTCCTTTTTAAGGCATTATTTTCGTTTTCTCCTTACTTTCGATATGTTATCTCTCTTGAAAATACGAAAGATGATTTTCACGCGGTCCATTTAATCGAGATGTCAAGGACGCGAACATGCAGCGCTTTCGTATCCTCTGACGCATCGAGGCGTCATGCATACGCCTTTCATACGTCGTTTATGCATCGTTTATGGATAGAGCAGGCGATAATCGGACAAACCTTGGATTAAACTACTTTACGAAATTTGACGAAAAGTTTTAATCGTTTTAACGATCTCTACGATTTGAGATCGATCGATCGATCGAAAGGTGATCGGTTCATCGAACAACCGGAGCTCTTTTCAGCGAGTCATTATTATCGCATATTCGCACGCGACCGACGCGTGTTAATCTCGAGTAGCGATAGATATAAGTATTTGCGTCTTTAGATTCCGTTCTCTTCAGACACGTGCCGTTCGTTCTCACGTACGGTTCGTCGTCAGTCGTCGCTTCGATCGATCCTTCTCGTCGCTCTTTTAATCAGAGCGAGAGGCTCACGGCTCGTTTCTTTCCTGTAAATTCGAATTATTCCAGTGAACCTGATACGAAAGGTCGCTCGAAAGGCCACTCGAAAAAAAAAAGTCGATAGGTATTACTGGAAACGTTATGAGTTATGACATAGAGACGTACGGAAAAGTGGCCAATTACAATGAAATATCCCAATTTCATTCCCTACCAGTTTAGTAATAGTTTATAACGTGAGAACTTAAATGCGTCGATCGGAACAACGTTGTCGCCTATGAAATATCTCTGATCGATTATCGATCGATTTATAAGATGAGAGAGAGAAGAAGAAAGCATTTTATGCCGCTTAATTGTTCATAAGCCGCCTAGGCGTTGAGATTGTGTCGTAGAACAAAACCAAAACCCATCTGTGCAATCTATAAAATATTTATATTTTCCACTGTCCGAGTTTAACGCGTTTATTTTATTTGACATTTGACGAAATTGTTCATTGTGATCGCTGTTTCTCTCTCTCTCTCTCTCTCTCTACATAGCGCTTGCATCGACATCGGTTTACACTCGTACGTACGTAATTGCGTAGCTCGATCCCTTTATCGACGAAGGGGCGGAAAAGGAAATATAAAGACGAATTATGTCATCGCCGAGAAAGGAGGTCAGAGACGTCCAAGCGTCCGCGCGTTGCAAAGGAGAATGCGACGCTTCGCGTTGCGAGTTTCCTTCCGCGCATGTCTCTTCTCAATTATTAAAGGTTATCATGGGTGAAATTTTGACCCCAAAATGATTAAAAATATCAAATCGTAATCAATTATACGCGTATACGCGTTATATGTATACGCGTTCAATAAGTATAACAATTTTGTCGCGGGAAAAAAAAATACGATCAACGTCAATTCGCGAGTAATATTTTGTCATTGCGAAAGATAAATGAAGCGCCGAACTTGCAGTTCTGTTGCAATCGTTACGAGTCGTTTTACGATTATCATATTATAATTTTGTTAGATACATAATACGTACATAAAAATACAAACATGATTCGGTTTATCTCGTCGATACATGCATGAACCTTTGATATACAAATGAGTAATGTGCGTTGAGGCTGTTCACTACCCCTGGTGTTATGGCGGTTTACGCCATCGATGAAAATAGGCGTAATTCTTGACCGACTTTTATGAACGATGTATCATTTTAAAAGCAAAGGTTTAATCTAGGATACGTCTTTCTCGAATTTTTAACAAATTTCACAAAGATCGTTACCCGCGAGAAACTTAAAATAATTTTAATTAAAAATTTGGATACTTAAAAAATATCTATCTCGGGGTGGTTGGTCTTGTACGATATAAAGAAAAACGCGCTTGTTATTAACTTCGAGGGTTATCGAGTTAGTATTCTAGACGAGAGGAGAAGCAAGGCTTGTGGCGGGTGAGATTTCGCGGCTGTCAAAAGGAAGTCGACGAAGGGGAAGTCGCGCTGGCGCACTGACTCAACTATCGATTTCGCGAATGGAATAGGTGGCGCACGCTCGGGACATCGATTCGACTGGATACTTTAAAGGGATTGGGACGTGGTTTATACGAGAGGAAAGAGGCACCCACCGAGGATTCCAGAGAATAAACTCGGAAAAACTTTCGAACGAGAACAAAGAGATTGTCAGCTCTCTTCTAAAAGAGAAGACGAGGAGAGAGAGAGAGAGAGAGAGAGAGAGAGAGAGAGAACGTTGCCCGGTGAATTAAAGCCATGCAGAACTATGGCCACGAGGATTACGACTATGGCGTACAGGAAGGAACGATTGGACAGGACGAGCAACATACGGCATCAGGAAGGAACCTTCCTCAGGTCCCAGGAGCCAGGCCCATGGTCGATCCTCAAGCCCAGGGTGAGGTCGACCCTACTCTATATCCCGAACCCAAGGAAGCCACGCACAAGATTAGGGGTAAGAGCGACTTCTTAGAATACCTCTTTGGTTCCGTCGATCAAGAACTCCTCACGGTCAAGACCTTTTACTTCTTCTTTTACTCGGCCTTCGGCTCTCTCTTTCCTCTTATGGGAGTTTATTTCAAGCAAATGGGTATGAATGCAGCTCAGTGTGGTTTACTTATTGGGATAAGACCACTCATCGAATTCCTTAGCGCACCTTTCTGGGGTTCTTTGGCCGACAGGTGAGTCTTCTTCGGATGTTCCGTCGTATAATATCTCTTTTTGTTCATTCTATTCATCCAAAAATATGCCTCTTACGTGGATAATTTATATCGATTCGAACTTGATAGATGGCAAAAAGGTAAGCTGATTCTCCTAGCTTCTCTCTCCTGTTGGATCATCTTTACGCTACCTCTGGGCTTCATTCAACCTCCTGCCACGAGTTGTATGGTCAAAGAGAATTCCACTAGTTTTTTGAAGGCATCCAGCCCGGGACAGAGGATCGTTAAGAGATCGATCGATCTGGACGAATGTTATCATGCTCCAACCGAAGACGAATACTTGGAGGTCGCAGCAAACGTCGTCTTCGAAAGATTGAGACGAAACGCCGACGACAACGAGATCATCGATGGCCAAGCTAATGGCGACGTGATCGAGCAAAATAAGATTAAGAAGATCGACGATAATAACAACGGGGAAGCTCGTAAAGTTTATGATCTTGAAAATAATCGAGTAAGAAAACGCCGAGCTCCTTCGAACGAAGAGAATACTTCTTCCGGAGATCTGAGATACGAGCAGTTGGTATTCGAGGACGATGCCAGCGATCCCAACGCGAAGATCATAGATTTCGAGGCTCTACAACGAAAGAATCGTCCCGCTGATGTGCTCGAATATAAACGTTTTCTCAAAGTGAGTAACGTCGCGCCTTTCATGAATTCCCTGATCAACCGGAACGAATCTGATAGCAGGTATTTTTTCATTATAATTATTTCTCGTAGAACGAGCCTCTTGAAGCAGGCAGAGTACCTAAAAAGGCCTATCAAGGTCGAACGAAGGAAAGAATGAAGCCACCAAAAGAGAAGACGATGGTTCGTCGTGAGATTCGTCAGGATCAGGATACGTCTGGTGTTAGTTTTGGTAACGACGAGGCTGCATGGTCGAGTATGAAGAGTCTAAGGAAACTGATGTTTTTGGAGGATGAAGAAGAGTTCGAAGAGAGGGAGGAGGGGAAAAACGAGGCGTTCCCGGACGCAACGTCAGTAAGAAACAAACGAAATGTGCGAAACTCGGCCGGACAAAGTCCACTAGCCGTTTCCTATGCCGCTAATTATAACGAGAAGGAGAACAAGGGTTGGGTCAAGCCGCTTTTCAGTTCCATCGTATACAGATTACCGGTATGTTTCTTATTTCATCGGTATACGAAAAAGTAGGCCATCGACAATAACCCATTAATGGGCCAAGATTCTTTAATCAACTTGGCTATTTAAGAATGGTCTACATGTAGAATCCATTTCTGCAACTACTACGATTTCTTCCTTTTCCATCCATCCCTTTCAGATTCTCTCTCTCTCTCTCTCTCTCTCTCTCTCTCTTTCGTTATATCAAACGATGGATCTTCTTCTTTTTCAGGATATACACAAAACGTTCTTCCTCTTATTACTGTTAGTCGTGGTTGGCGAGTTTTTCTCAGCTCCTGCTATAACACTCGCAGACTCCGCTGTGATTACTCTACTCGGTGAAGATGCCGATAGGTAAAACGTATTAACGATTGATAAAATAAAAACGCGATGTATCGTTACTCTTCGTGATTTTAAACTTGTATAGGTACGGACATCAACGAATGTTCGGAAGTTTGGGATGGGGATTGGCCATGTTCTTTGTCGGTATAGCTCTCGATCATAGTACGGCTTTCCCAGATCATCCTTGCGATCCCGATGCTAGAGAAAAGAATTATACGATTTGTTTCGCCATCTTTTGCGTTCTTATGGGTGCTGCGCTTATAACGGCGTTGCAGATAAATTTCAAGTACGACGTAGTTGCTTCCGAACCGGTGAGCTTTTGCTTCATGAATAGATAAGAAAAAATAAACAAAAAAAGAGCACAACTGTAGAGAGAACCTTCTCTTAATAGGAAGTGGCGAAAGTACCGGCTGAACCAACCAGGGAAGAACAGCTGCAGAGCCAGCTGTCGCAACAGTTGAACCTCCCAGGCCTGCAGGATTCCTCGGGCGCGATCAATCCAAAGCCGTTGCCTCCGGAAGGCCAAGTTTGTACTCTTTTCGTTTAATTAAAACTCGACGAGAGTATAAAGTCAGGGGGGTGGGGCGGGTTGAAGAGGAGGAAAGTCTATTCCTTTCGTTTTTTTCTCCTCAGACGAAAATGTTTGCTCAAACGATGCGAGAGATTCCAGAATGGGTGACGGTCCTGAAGCAATTTAAAGATCTCAAGTGTGGTTCCTTCCTTTTCGTCGCCTGGTGGATGGGCTTCGGTATCGGACTCATCTTCACTTTTCTCTTCTGGCATCTTCAAGATTACGGCGGTTCGCCCACTCTCTTCGGCGTTGCCTCCGTGATAAATCACATTTCCGAGATCTTCGCTTATTTCTTCAGTTTCAAATTGATTACACAAATCGGTCACGTTAAGGTAGGCATATAGATCGAAAAGATATTACAGCGATACGATTTCCAATAAAAATTGTATTTTCGCAGGTTCTGTGCCTTGGTCTAGCAGGAAACGTAATACGTTTCCTCTACATATCTTGGCTCGTTAATCCATGGTGGGTTCTACCTTTCGAATTCATTCAAGGGATCACTCATGCCGCGGTCTGGGCAGCCTGTTGCAGTTACATCGCCCATAACACGCCCCAACAATTGCGTTCTAGTGCCCAAGGAGTTCTTCAAGGATTACATCACGGTCTCGGAAGAGGATGTGGTGCGGTGATCGGTGGCATGTTCGTCACCGCTTATGGCAAGTGAAAATAATATATAACTCGAAATATATCATTCGACGAGAATATATTCATTGTAACATTTATTCTCCAGGTACTACGACGACCTTCCGAGTTTACGGCCTCACCTGCCTTGTCGTTTTAGCGGCCTTCATTTTCATCAACTTTTACAGGAAAGATACAGGCTTTGTTTCCGACTTACCGCAAACCGAGGATCCTCATCAAGTAGCCGAGGTTACGCATCTGGCGCCTCATGGTGTACCAAGCAACGCTATTCCGAGAGCACTCAGTTCTACTCGTCTCCACGAACTGGCTAATCAAGAATCCGGATATGGTGCGACCTACCAAACCACTGGCGGTAACTTGGACGTGCCTGGAGTTAACGGAGGTAAGGGTCTATAGAACGATGGAAATAACTGATTTAATGATTTAAGCTCAGAATTCTGACTCGTCCGTGGAACACCATCGTCATACACCTAACTCTGCAGCGATTATATACTTCCTATCGTTCTGTTCGTTTGTTAATACATTGGTCCCAATTACCATGTAATAATAATCTCTATAAAATAGTGTAAAATATTATAAATAGATCCGTGACCTATAATATCTGTCCTGAAGCATTATGATCGATCTGTAGGTGCGGTCAACCCAACGAATCCATTCCTGAATGGCGGCGGCGGCGGCGGCGGCGGCGGCGGCGGCGGCGGTAGTGGCGGCGGATATAATTACGGTATGACCGGCAAAGGAGAGGACGAGTATATCCGTAGGAGCTTCAAGGTTTAGTAAAATCATATCAATTAAAAAGAAAAGAAAAAGACAAAACTTTGGAATGACAATTCCAAAGAAAAAACAAAAGAAAAAAAAAAAGAGAAGAAGAAAACTAATAAGACGTTTTTATGACGCTCGGAGAACGAAAAAAAAAGCGACTTCTACAGAAGGCTATACTCTCTGAACACGCTATAAAGTAGTCCCGATCTCGTATCCCTCGATCGATCTTCCATAACGCGTCGGCCTCGATGACACAAAACTATCGATAATCTATCTCTGTTTTAGGTTTATAATGAGGTGATAGGTAAAGAGTTCGATTTGGCAAAGCCACCTCCGATAGAGACCCATCTGCACGCCCAACAACCATGCACCAATCCGTTTCATCAGCACGACTACGACTGGTAACGAGTCAAGTGCAATCGATCCTCGAACAACGTCTCGTTGGAATCCACCAGCTGGATTCATCCAAAGTCCCGCGCATCTTTTACACGAACCGATTAGCTTCGTTGCCGATGGCTGAATATCGAAGAAGAGTTGCTCCTATCGCAAGAACGGGCGAGTTTCTTCTCCGAGAGACCAAAAAAAAGGAAAAAAGAAAAAACGAAAGAAAAGAAAAAGAACAAAAAATCCGAAAGAGGTACGTACGAGGGATCTACGCGCCTTTAACGACGAAAATCTTTCTTCGACGATTCACAAGCCGAAGAAAGTCGACGATTTCTAAGGATTTGACGCTCCTTTCTTCTTCTTACTTGACAAGTCTGACTTTCAACACGATTATCCTCCAAGTGTCGTCGAACGCGTTCAAACTTACATTAGACGATCGTCGAGAGATTCGTTTAAAACGGATCGTCTTCTTTTCAAGAAAAATATTTAAACGTCCATTTTCGTTCAACGAAAATTCAATAAATACCTAAAAAGCAACGACTTCCTTTTCGATTAATAGAAAAGAACTAGAAAGGAACGTTGGAGGAGGGAAGATGCTCTGTTATTCCTTGTAAATATTGTTCTATTAATGCCGAGCTATTTTGCTCTCCCTTTCTCTCTCTCTCTCTCTCTCTCTCTCTCTCTCTCTCTTTCTCATTCGACAGTCTCCTTCTGTTCCTATTGCCGAATGCTGTTCGTTGATTTGTCGAAAGGATACGTAAAAATAATCCTTAAAATAAAATAATCCTTACATTCTATCGAGTAGTTACGGTGGTACGATATCATAATACCAATATATTTCGTCGTTATACGTGTGTAACACTGTTGAAAAAAGAGACCGCGATTAAAGCGAACGTCGAATGCATGTTATTGCAAGTGCAGCTATGCAGAAGGATATTTTACTCGCCGATCCTTCGAGGCACAAGAAAAAAAGAAAAAGAAAAAAAAGCTAGAGTTAACGTTGTACCTATTCGACTTGTCGAAATTAACCCTAAAATTAAGATAGCAGTATACATATAGATATATACATACATACAAGTTATATATATATATATACACACACACACACGTAAGGTGTGAGAAAGGAAAGAACGAGAGCAATTGCCGCGTTCCGAAAGAACGAACGCGTTACGACAATGATATATCTATTTCTCGATCGAATATTTAATTAAGAGTAAAACGGGTGGAATTTCGAAAAAAATCCCAACGACCGATTAACTTTATCCCTTTCGATATAAAAGCTATTTTTGTAGAAAAGTATGAAACCGATGGCTTCTCTAATCTTCTCGACTCGTATTGCGTCCGTTCTTTAAATCGATCGTCCTTCCTCGATAGGAAGTATCAACGAGTTCGCACCGCGGTCATTGCCTTATCGATATCACTTGTCATTAGAATTTTATATTTTAATCATATCAAGATCATCGGGATCAAGATCTTCGTTGTAATGAAATTTTATGTGAGAATACTTTCAAATATATTTCTAATTACTTTGAATTGTAGTATATCGACATTTGATTATGTTGATTCTTAAATAAGTGCCATTTTGTTGCAATATATATTCTTTACTTACAACGTCACTTATACTCGATTTGACATAGCTATCCGGTTGATTAATAAATAAATTCTATTTTATTGTAATAAACTCCTTAGTCATGTAATAGCAGTTATATCTATGAGTCAACCTGATATTTTGCATTCTAAGTTTGAATCCCAACGAGATACGTAAAGCAATACTTAAGATACATAATGCAATTTTCTTTTTGCGTATAAGTATGTG
The DNA here is from genome assembly GCA_911387685.1 of Dolichovespula media. Classification (NCBI taxonomy): domain Eukaryota; kingdom Metazoa; phylum Arthropoda; class Insecta; order Hymenoptera; family Vespidae; genus Dolichovespula; species Dolichovespula media. The sequence continues at coordinate 4,973,245 of OU426869.1, forward strand.
TCATGTATGTACGTCTGAGGCGGCCATAAATAACATCTGTATAGTGATGGTTGCGTCTCCATTTGGCCAAATTCCTCTTACTAATGTGTTATATGTTATCCCTCCGAATCTATATGGCCAATCGATAACATCAGTTTTTTTATCGCCACAATTAAATATTTATAAATAATGAAAACTGAAGATAACCCGTTGTAATAAGACAGAGTGATTATTTCAAACGAATATTAAATATATCTATTGGGTTGAATTATTACGGAATAGTATACACAATTGATTTTGTGTGTGGGGAATCTTTTAATTCGGAACATTTACTGACTTCGATATTAATAATAATAATCATATCGACGAGAAAACTGATGTCATTCGCTTCTTGCTCGTTGCTGGATAATTAAGTAACGTTTGTATATAGGAAAGATGAAAGTTCTTCCAACAAAATCAAGCGAGAAACGTATTCTGGTAAATGCATTAATTACACAAGTATCGAATGATACTTCGGATTGCCAAGAACAGTTATGTTCTCCGAAATACCGTGAATATTTCATTGTTCGCTATATACAACTTTTACTATTACATAATGGCACGTTTCAGTATGTAATAAGCATCGAGGGACAATATATGATATATAGAAAGAAAATCTCTTGGGATACCATGTCCCACTTATATGAAATTATCGTGGAATTGGTTTGTAAAAATATTAATAACGCATTGAATCAGCAACGTTCGCTTATCACATATGCACACCGTTTCGACCATCGGATGATCCATAGCGATCTATTCTCGATCATCTTATAGATATTATATGGTTATTCTTACGTAAAAATTAGCGAACATATCGACTTTACTTGTTCGACGACATGTCATATGTTAACATACTTTTTGTTCGTCACCAAGTTCATATAATAAGATTCTTCTAAGATAAGAAGATAAAAAAGAAAATACTCATCGTCGTCTCTCGATTTCGATCGTTATGAATCATTTTCGAAGAAACGAATTCTATCATATCTCATAGCGTCATATCATACATATATAGATATTAATAGAACGTATCGATCGTTGTAAAACTCGTTTGGTTCAGTGATATATAGTTTATATCAATCTTTTCGTTATCAACGAGGACTATGTATGTATATAGTCGCCCATCAAAATTTCGAATCGTTTCGATCAAAGAAGAAACCAATAATTTAACAGACTTGACGAATTACTAAATGTGATCCTGCGTTAGCGATAAAGTATACGCACCGGCTTATTAACTTAACCGGCGCTTTATTTAGTTTTATTATTCGAGATTGAAAAACTCATTGTATACGATGATTCTAAAATTTGAAATGATAAGTAAAAAGCGCCGTCGTATCATGGGATATGTAACAAATTTCTATATCAAAAGCTTCTCGATCATGCCTCGATCATTATCGCTGCTTACGCAATCCTCCATTTCCTGATCAAACGTCTACTTTGAAAAAAAAAAAAAAAGAAAAATGATGTCTTTCCTAAACGAAATATCGTGACGACGTAACGAATTCGAGTGTTCTGCCTCTTGGGGAAAGGTGTGTTTGAAAATAAAATTATCTTTGAAAAGTTTACTCAACATTTATCATCATTTTATTCTCGCTCGATCCGAATCGTGTTGAGGTATATGCCAACTTGATAGACGATCTCTGATCTTGAAGCTTACGATTTTTCATCGCTGATCTTTGCGAGTTTAAAGGTAGGTTTATATTTTATGTCGCGCTGAGTGACACAATAGAACTTGCATTACAACAAAAGTGTCTGTTAATTTAGAGACTTGGAAATTTTTAATTAACATAGAAAAAATGAGAGACAAATTCACTGACTAAAACGTCGTTCTGCTAATTTTCGAAGAACGACCGATATACGTCATTTCATATCGATTGTTTAGAATTCTACGGGTTGTCCGTCGTTATATATACCGTTTGCCTTGGCCTCTTTCTCGCAATATGGAAATCCAAAGACACGATAGAAACTATATATATATATATATATATATATATATATATATATATATATATATATTGAATAATTAGAAGAAAAAAGAAAATGGGGATACATATCAAGTAAATGTTAAGCTGCAATATGTATATGTATAATAACGTTCTGAAGATCGATCGTACTTCGTACCTGATCATTTACATTAATCGAGATTTTTTCTTACAAAATTTCTTTCTCTTTTTAGCTTGTTATTTTCTTACAATATTGGATCTGAGCGACAGATAAAAATGCTTCGAATTCATTGTTATTCATTGAGATCTTGATAGAAAAATACGTTTATAGTAGATTCGATGAGAAATCAAGTACGAAATACTACGAAGATACTATACGATACTTTAATTGTCATAGATCGTTATCGGAAGATGGTTAATTCCCATGTAAACGCAATGGAAATGTAATACCTATAAAGTTTGAAAAAAAAAGAACTGCACCTGTTATCTATTCTTTTCTACTTTCAAACTATCGAAACTATGTTTAAATCTTTGGTTTAAGAAATAAGAAAATCCTATAAAAATAATCGTATAAATATAATCATATAAACATAATTCTATAAAGTTTGAACAAAATGACGGTTCTTATACATTTCTTTTCTCTACCTCAGAACTTTTTCGAGCTAGATTTTTTGTTTTCTTTTGTTTTGTAAAAAGATCTTGTTAAGTGTCGGTGTGAGGTAAATGATCGTTAACATCGTTTTCTCGATTCCAACAGATTTTCTTTTTATTTAAAAAACTTGAATTCGCGTTCATTACCTTACTTATTTTCTTTTGAATAAAAAAAAAAAAAAAAAAAAAAAAAAAAAAAAAAAAAAAAAAAAAAACAAAAAATGGAAACAAAGTAAATTACAAAATACAATGACGATAAGTATTGTTGAGCGTGTAACAAGCTAGCGGCTGCAATTTTCTCGCGCACGCTTACGATATACAAAAAGAAATGTTCTTTTTCAATTATCCTCGCCTAAAATTATGAATACCGGATCGTAAAGAAGAAATCTGTCAGTAGAGAGATTTCATCTTCCATATTTTCTTTTTTTTAACCCACACACGAGTCTACAAAATTTCTTTTTTTAAGCGCTCAAAACATTAGTATTTTAATAAAGAGTTGTGATAATAAAAAGAAGACGAATAAAAGTGTCGGTCGTGTTTCGTTCGTTCTCTCTCTCTCTCTCCCTGTTTTGTCTTTGTTCGCTCTTTTTTCTTGTCATGTTTTTCCTTTTGTAATTGTTGATAAATAAAGATATTTATTCGTAATTTCAACTAGATCGATATTCTTACTTATCGGAGAAATTACATCTAGAGGCACTAGTCAAGCTTAAAATCTAGCCGACTACAAGAATTTTTTTCCTGCTCGACACTCGATGTTCTTTCGATAACTCGAAACGAGCTCGAGATATGTGTGTGTGTGTGTGTGTGTTTGTGTGGCGATATATATATATGTACATATCGGGAGAGTCATTTAAAAGTGTGAAACATGAACATCTTTATTATTTGTGATGATAAGACAAGATTTTTAAAGAAGATTCTTTATTCGAAGAAATTCGTATAGCAGGGATTAAAAAATTAACCTGTTGTGGTCACTCTAAACAAAAGTACTACAAATTTATTTACGATACTCGATAGTTCTTACTTTTATATCCTAACAACAATGTCAATTAGTATTTAACGTGTAATTTAATAGACCTCTAACAAAAACATATATATATATATCATCATGATAAATAGTATTGTCTTAAGAAAATTTGAGTACACGTTATTATCCTGTTTATTTTATTTCGTCTTTCACAAGATATTTTATAAGATTAAAAAATAAAAGGACTTGAAGGAGGATATTTCGGTTTACAGTTATTACAATAAACGTTTGGAATATATCTTGATCCGTTTTAAATCTTGTTCATGCTCAAAAAAATCGAGTTTAATTTTTTCCCTATATTGTAAAACATATGATCTTGAAGTAAAAGTTTTCACTCCTATATAAACTCCTTCGAATAAAACATATTCTTCCTCAGAAATGTTATTTTTATCATCAAAAATAATCGAGATATATTTATATCTTAATTTTAGGTGACTCACCCGCGGTACTGTTTCTACTTGTAAATAGATGCCTTCGTATAACAGGAGAGAAACTGGAAATCGAAGTTCCTTTTGAATTCTACTGAAACTACTGAATAATAACTACTAGTAATAAATTAATAACTAAATTCTCACTCACAAAATTTATATCGATCACTTTTCGACCACTAAGTGGTATATGATCTTTTTCTAAAAATGTATTATATTTATATGTATAAGTACATATGTATACGTGCTACATGTATGCGTATATTTTGTACGCGATTCCTTATTACGTGTGTGTGTGTATGTATATATATTTATACATATACATGTATATACATATATACGGTACACTCGCTGGTATCGTTAGTACTACTACTACACAAGTACAATGATGAAAGAGAGAAGAAGGAGAACGGAGACATGTACGCTCTTGAGCTTTCGTGCTACGAATGATGACTCGTCGTTGTTCCTTGTCGTATTTAAGCATCGTAGCCTCCTTTTCTTTCGTTTTCACTTAGCCGGAGGGCGATAGAACAAACAAACGGGTCTCGACTACGAGAAGAAGCGTCGGCTAACAATAAGAACAAAGCACCTACTAGTCTTCTTTACTCTTTCATCGTGCTTTTTAATCCTCTATAACCCAATTTTTCTTATGACACAATTTTTCTTGTAACTTAATAATATCCAAATAATCCAGATATATCAACGACTAAAAATAAATGACATCCTACAATTTATATTACACCACATCAAGTATGATTTATACTTAGTAAACAATTTTTGGGTACAAATTATTTTCACGAGAACACGAAATAAGACATATATGAGAATATTATTTGAACATTACAGAGGACTAATGTTTATGTTAATTTACGATGCAACGTAACGATTGCGTTTCTTGGCACGATCGTTGCTACGTACGTTCTGTGGTACGCACTACAATAAAAGAAATGCATCGTTTTTTCTTTAGAGGAAAGATTTAAATATAAATAGAAATAGAGAGAAGGGGGGGGGGAAGAAAGAAGGGGAAAGAATATCAGAGATTAGATTAGAGAACAAATAGAGAAAATGGAGAAAAAATGTTTGAAATCGATTTGCAACATGATTATGACATTGTTCTTTTCAAGCTTATAATATGTGTGCTAGTAAAGTATAACGATATAAAAATAACAGCTTCAATTTAAACAAAACGATGGTAATATATAAATAAATGCTTTATCATAACGATTTAAACGAGATAAAAAGAGACAACAAAATAAATAATTTTCTAGCTACTTGTACCGCACTCCGTGCCTTCTACTGTAAACCAACGAGAAAAATATAAATGCTTATATCTAGATAATTAGTTATATCTAGATAAACAAAAGAAATTACGTAGCGCTAATATTTTGCGTGGCTACGTACATGACTTTAGCTGGATCGATAAATATATTATGTACATATATAGCTCCATTTCATTCCGGTATCTTCTCCACCCTCTCTCTCTCTCTCTCTCTCTCTCTCTCTCATTATTTTGCTTTCTTATGCAATACATATCGATAAACTAAATGCAACTAAAAACGTAGATACGAACGCAAATATCGCATTTTGGTTGTGGTAATCGAGGAGGGTTAATCGAAAGAAGCAACACGGGCGGAGTCGTCGAGTTCTTTGACGCAAAACTAGACCGACTTCGGGCAGTGTGTCACTACGGCAGAATTGCATTATAATTGTAATACTGGCACAGTGAGGCAACGATCTTAGGACTTTCTAAATAATCATCCTCTAATGTACTTATTAATATTTATAACTTACTCTTCTACTAATACTTTACTCTTTAATTAGCATTGCTCTCACGTTTCATTTTCTCTTTGGCAAACGCAAACATTCGCGCTAATTCATCTAATTTTTCTCATACATACACAAGTACGTACATACATACACGCACGCGCATTCTCACATACGTGCTATCAAAATTAATGGTAACGACATCGAACTGTTGAAGGACGCTCTTCTCTCGCCGAAGGATTCGCGAAGATGATAAACGAAACGTCGAAGAAAAGAAACGTTTTATATCTTCACAAGGATTTCTTTATCAGGTTCCTTTTCCTTTTTTTTTTTCGATCAATCGTTCGTCGTCGAAAACGTCATTTGCTTCTTCTTCTTTACTTTTACTTTTCGTTTATCAAATACCACGATGCAATGAATGATTAGATGTCTTTAAAAAATCCTTCGTTAAAATCTGGATCCGGTCACAGCCTTTCACAGGGATGCGGTAAATACTAGAGCCCTACTAAAACAATACCACAGCTACGCGGGTAGATCCCTCGCTGCACGGTACTGGACATTGATTTTTCCCCGCGAGGGACCTCAGGAAAAACAACCGCGGAGTCTGAGTTCTTTCTAACAACGGCTTGGATTTCTAAAAGGTAGGGAGGGAAGGAGGATGGAAAGGCAGACAGAGAGAGGAGAGAGAGAGAGAGAGAGAGAGAAAGAGAGAGGAACGAGGCGCTCGCTTTGCCAGTGGTGTATAGCCTGTTGTGGATACTCTCGAAACATTTCTTATTTCGAATCAAAACTTATTTCACACGGTATAAATAACTCGCATAGAGATGGAGAAAAAAAAGGAAGTAGGACTCTATTTGACATTACTAAAAGTCCTTTAAAATCGCTTAATTATTATGCAGAAGCACAGGACTTGTAAAATTTCAAATAAAAGTGACAGAGAAAAAGAGAACCGTTTCAAGATGGCCTTTCTTTTTCTTTTTGTCTATAGATACACAGAGAATGTATATGAATGCAGGTAGCACACTACAGCTCGTGGAAACAAGTGACCCGGATACACACTGTCGACAGAATAGGCTCTTTTAGGCTAATTAGCGTTTGCGGTATCACGTACATCAGTCGTTCTATTGAAATTTAAAACTACAGATTGGTTCGTTCCGAATAATTGTACTAGCACGATAACTTTCGTTGAAAGAAAAGGTTGAAATAAAAAATGAAAGTTGAATAAAATGTACGTGAAAAGTTGTCGATCGAAGCTTAACCACGAAGCATAGGTTCCTCGAGGAAAATTGGTACGTAGCAAAGTCGATTAAAAGGGAGAAAGAGAAGGAGGATGTAAAGGGTCTTTCGTAGATTTCTCTTTCGTCCAATAAAACGCTTAGGTAGCTGTACGAGAACGACGACAAAGTTTAACAATAAGACTCCGAAGAATGGATATGTGCTGACTCGTTTAATCCTGAAATATCCACAGATTTCTTGACACACCGACAGAAAGTAAAATCTAAAACATTCTAATACTTTTGCACCCTTCCGTCGATTAATCGTTAAACGCTTATGAAACGAAACTTTTCGCCTTTTCTATCCTACCAGTCTATAGAAACTGTCAAAAATTGACGTCTGACTAGTATTATTTAAGATCAAAAAATTCGAAGAGTACCGACTTGATTTTGCTTTCGGTTCAAACCGAAAACAATCGATTAATTGTACACTTTGAACGCGACATGTTTACTAGTCGTTGAATCGTGCAGTGACAAAGTCAAAGTATTTTGCTTTTAACATCCTACGATTTATGCTTTACTGATGCCAAATTCTGCCATAGCATGACACGCCGAACGAGCGATCTATTTTACACTAGGAACTACATACTCCACTAACTGTGAGTTTATCCTATTCGTTGGGTTCGCATCGATACTCTGATTTAGTCAGATATCCACCTCGAACATGTCTTGCTCGATCGGTTTTTTTACCCAACTACCTAGTTGAGCGCGTACAAACGCGTCCTTCAATTGACGTTTGGCAAGCTATCATAAAAGAAAACAGAATAAAACAATAATTTTCTTTTCTCTCCATCTATACATACATATATGTATACACATGTATGTATGTATATGGATATGTAAAAATATCTTGCATGCGTATGGATGTCTCTGCAACGAACATTATTTAATAGTAACTTACAGAGTAATCTTGGACCGACGATTTAGCATCGAGATAATGACGGCATTGATTTTGATCGGCATCGTCGATCGTTTCCAATTTACCTAACAGACAGAAGAACTTCCTGAAGAGTCCCTGTTTTGAAATTCTAGAGGGTTTACCCAATTCGTCCTTTCCGGTTGTACAATTAATAACTTCCGCTTCGCTTTGACCTGCGTAAATCATTAAAAGGAAACCGTACACGACGTTAGGATCGAAGAAAGTTACGTTAGACACGAGGTAAAAAGGTACGCACCGATAGTCCAATTTACACTGTAATTCGGTGCCTTGCCTGGTTGCCTAACTTCGGACGAAGTTATGAGGCTCATCAATGGTTTGTTCAACCTATACGGCGGTGGCAGACCTTGAATAGTATTTTCGATACGACCGCAAACGGCTCGATACATGTGACTAGGGTTCAAGAGACTGCCGAGAACGATGCTGTGGAAGTAAATTGGCTCGATGAAGTGGCTTAGAAGTGCACCTTGCACACCAAGTACGTTCCATCGAGCTATTTTGTCTGAACACGACATCGTCAGCAGTCTTTGTCCCTGCGAATCGAAATAATGAAATAAATGTTAGGCCAACAATTCTTATGGGGATAAAATAAATCGTTCGCGTTAATTAATAAATCGATGAGAAACCATAGAACCCGTACTTACCATAAGAACACCATCCCATGTCTGAATTCCTTCGCTGCTCTTAACAGGTATCGTACCTTCTCCCGATTCTATCTTGGTTCTTAATTGGCCTCTGGCCCTTCTGTTAGGATGCTTGTCAATGGATTCGTTCTCCTCGTGAGGAGAAAATATTCTGGCGTCGCCGCACGGAGCTGTATTTATGTATAAATGAAACTGAATTCCCTGCTTCAATCTGAACCCCTTTTTTACACGCTCCAAGACAGACTCGAGAGGACGATTTTCGGTATGCAACTCCAATTGCTTGTACAAATATTCGCAAAGACAACGTCGTGCCACAACTTCCGCATGGCAGTCATTTAGGGCCCTACCGCTTACACTTAAATGATCTCCGGATACACATTTTGTACCTTAAACGAATATGAACGATCAAGATCCTATTACGTCTTAAACAATTTTTATGCTTTATCTATCTACGCTTTACCAGTAGTGACGCATATTAATTCGGCATCCGACCCATTCGTTTGCACTATGCCGGCTAATACTTTACGTCGAGCATGTTGTGGCTTGCTCTGTATAAGTTCAGTGAATTTTTGATTTACCATTTTTCCTATTTTGTCTGCCAAGATTTGTGGCAATGTCATCTGTTCCTGCCAATGACCGGAACTTGAGAAGTTAGGTAAAACACGAACAGGGAGCTGAATGCAAAAAGAGGAACTGTGGACGTTCCTTAACTTTGCCAAGGCTGCTTTACTAGCTGCAGCTTTGGCCAACTTTTTACTCGGGCCAGTGCCTTCGAAGGTTTCTCCATCGATCGTTACGGATATTGTAAATTTGGCATAACTTTCTCCACTGTCCGATATACATTTGTATACGACCCCAGGGTACAATTCGTTGATGAGTGCAACGGGACCTTTGTCCAAAAATTTGTTAGTATTCTTTGGTTCGTGAGTCAATGTTTTGAACGCGTTTACAAGATGATTATCTCTCTCCGTGACGTCGCTGGTAAAATCAGGTTCCAGGGGAATGACAGCCTGGCACGTATTAATAGCTTGATGTACTTCCGGCGTGTTACGAAACTGCACTATGTTCCTTAAAGCGAGTTCAGCAGCCGCATGTTTGGCCATCTTTTTGGTACGTCCCTTTCCCTCGTAAGTTTGTCCATCTATCTGCACGGCGATGGTAAATATTGGAGCATGAGTGGGCCCGGTTTGACCGACTACCTTGTATACCGCTCCGGTCTTTAATTCGTTCAAAGCGCATACTGCATTCTTTGGTTGTGGATTCTTGTGACGCTTTTTCGGTATAGTTACACCTACTAAAGGAATAAAACGGAAACTAATTCGTTCAAAGATATTGCACAACGTCGTTATAACGGATAAGGTAAAAATTTATCAAACTAAAGAAAATAAGGAAAAGAATCATACTCTACGTTATTAAGCTCAGGAACAATCTGTAACTGACCTTCCAGATCAGATTCGGCTATTCTCTTCAATATAGGCCTGGCAACGTTCTGCTGGTCCATCTGCAAAGAGGATAAAGATGAGAGTGGAATACGTGCCAAGGTAGAGAAAAAGTTGTCTCTAAAAATAACTCTAATTAGCTGAAACTCACCCCAGTAGAGTGTTCTCCATGCAACCCCTCCACGGATGCAGCGGCATTAGCGGCGACCATCGAGGTGGTGCTAGCTGCATAGGATCGCATCATGAGAAAAGAGGGACAGAAATATCCTAGACGGATACGATAGACGAGGAACGTTATTCTGTGTGTCCTTACTCGTCTGGCACGTATCGTGATTGTCATTCGGCAGCATCAATCCGTTCGACATCCCTCTTTTTACGTCGGTCGTGTGAACGTAGTGCTTTTTAAAAAACCGACGCACGCAGAACGTGACTCCGAGGAACACCGCACCGCACCGAAGTCACATTGATTTTAATTATTCTTGTGCGCGAGTCTCCGCAGCGCCACCGACGACCTTTTCTCTTCTCTTTGTCTCTCTCTCTCTCTCTCTCTCTCACACACACACACACGCGCGCACGCGCGTGCTCTTTCTCTCCTCTCTTTCACACACACACACACACACGTATTATATACTCTTTCGTTCTTCCTATCTCTATTTCGTTATTCCTATCTCTATAACGCTAATTTACCACTAAACCACCTAACCTCAATGATTCAAACGCGACTCGTTGGTTAGACTCGTAAAAAGGAAAAAGAAAATGAGAGAAATCGCGACCTTTGAGTGGTAGTAAAATGTAATAAATAGCAGTATTCGCGAGGTAATCGAACGAACGACGAGAGATACTCCTCAGAGGAACGATCGAATCGTTTCGCGATGCGAGCGTCGCTCTTACCCGCGTTCTCTACCATTTATTCGAGCAAAGCGCATGCGCGCTCCTCGCATAGCGCAATGCGCATCCCGCACAAGGGAACCGAGTCGAGTCGATTTAAACGTAATCCCCCCCTCCCCCCACCTCCCACCGTGATCGTGCTAGACTGCCTCCTAGTCGCAACCCTATCTATGAAGACTCTACGTCTACATAATCCTCCTTCTTTCCCTACTTTTACCTATCCACCGACCTACCTAGATATTTTCTATCTCTTACGTAGACTCGAGAACGTATATGCGTTATTACCTCTAACAAATTATTTTCTTCCTATCGTTTAAACAATTTTTCATAGATCAGATCTCAGAAATAATCGTACTCTAGATGGAGATAGGATCCTTCGATAGACCTTTAAAATAAACTTTTTTATCTAAAATTTATTAATAGACCGACTTTTCTATACCTATATCTACAGATTTTTCATCGATTTTGTTCATTCCTTCAAACTCACTTGACTTATTACGCAAGATTATTGGAATGTCAAAGTGTTACGTGCTTCGTTCGATTTGGATCATATTTAACATTTATAGGTTTCGAAAAACGATTACGAATAATCGTAATAAATAACGATAAAAAGAAAGGACATAAGTGACACAATCGATGTAATATTTTTAACGCCTTCGCGTCTAATAAATCAATAACAGCTTGTCACAAATCATTTTCCCTTTCTTTTTTTCTTTTTTTTTTCTTCTTTGAATAAATTTATGCTTCGATCTCGTTGCTCGCTTATTCGCCATTTTATCGAGTAAATCTCAATAAAATGCCGATAAATCGATGAGTCTATTCGTTGGAAACGTTTGATCGGTGATTATTGGCAGCTTCGTTTTCGAGGATCTTTTTGAAGTTAATAATAGGTGAAAGGGAATTTTAGAAAATCACCGTTTAACAGCGTCAATGATACACTAGCGACTGCAATCGTTTTCATTCGATCGATTCTGAGAGCAATTATTGCTCGCACGTTATTTTCTTGCTCGTTAATCGAAATTGATTAAAATTCAGTTTAATCTTTGAAATAGACCTAGTAATTTAGTCAAATATACCTATAGCTAAAACGTTTCCAAAGATTTGACTTGCACGGATGATCTTATCGCAGGTAGTATCGAAGATGCGCTTTTAAAATTCAACTATTCATCTAAGATGAGTTTATAAGTCTAAAAGCAAGGACTCTTCGGTACGTATACAGTGTCTCTTGAACGGACCCATAATACTTGTTTCATATTTTCACATCCGATTACCAACCACCAGCCTTCTCTTCTTCCTTTATCGAACGACCACCTGCGCCGCTTCCGGCTATTTACAAGGGTAAACGGACTCCGAAAGGAAATTAATCTTTTTCGTCGTTTTCCCGAAAGAGGAGACCGGATTTATTCTTTTTCGTTCGTATATTTGCCAACTCGGAGAAACACGAATCGAATTTATGATGGCAATCTACTGTCCGTTCGAACTCGGAAAAGGAAATTGCGACGCATCGATTGGTCCTGTCTCTTATCGAATTATTTAAATTCAAAGCGAATAACGAAGAATATAACTATTCGCTAATAATTCGTCAAAATGCATTTTAATTTGATTCTTTCGAATGATCGTTCTTCAAAGTTTCTCTTACCCTTACGATGTCGTTTAATCATTTTCAGATAATACGCCTAAATCAAATGGATTTATTTCGCGAAATCAACGATTCTTTTTTTTGTCGAATAAAATATAGATTGTATGAAATAAACATTTGAAGAAACATTGATGAAATTTGCTCGTCATTCGTTCGTTTGAACGAATATGCGACTGATATATGTGTACTACTATACATTATTCCATAGTCGATTAAATCGATGGTGGGAAAGCACTCCAATTTAAGACGAATCTCAGGAAATCTTCGTAACCGCGATTCGGTCAGATTAAACATCCCAACAACTCGATTATCGTTGATATACGTACGTTGGTTCGTGACAGCTACGCGATTAATGTCACGCTCGAGCAATTCGTCGAGCGAATCGTACGATTCCAATCGATCGTCGCACGATTAGATCGTCACAGAAATCACTGCTTGTATGCTGTATCGCTCGTGTTAATTTCTCTCTCCCACTCCTACGCGCTCTTCGAGTTTCACGAAATGGAAAAACGGAAACAATGATCCTTATAGACCAATCCTATTTATATGCAACAATAAGAGTAAACGTAGTAAAAATACTCTTGTTCATTAAATATTTATGTGAGTACATACGTATTACGTTTCCAGGCTTTTCTCAAAGTAGAAAGAAAACTTTGCCGATTATAATCCAAAGGTAAATACACGTTTTAGCTCATTTAACTTTTATATCCTAATCGCTCGTATAAATACTTTTATTCGCAGGTTTATCAATTATTTGAGATGTTCGAAAGAATTGGCGATTTCGAAGACATACTATTACGTCGGCAATAGCGACAACGATAATGCACCTGATATTGTTACAAGATAAAAAAATAAATGAACAAAAAATTATTAATTAAAATAAGAGGAAATGAATATGCGATATATGTTTGTGTACGATGATTATTCGTAAATGAAAACGAATCATTTTAACCGATTGTGACCTGACCGACATACTTCTCTGTCAATCGATTAACGTTTACGAGTGTATACCTACGCCGAGCCGATAATACGTACGTAAAGTTTTGTAAACTTTTTCTATAAATGCATTTTTCATGAGCTATATATTTACAGACGGTGCAATTAAAGCGTACCGATAAATTTCGAAGTATTCGATTCAATTGATTCGCACGAGTTTCGAAGGAAGATATACTAGTTGGTAAAACGAGAAGGAAAGAAAGGAAAAAAGAAACGAGGGATACGGTTTGTGCGGGATAAGGGATAATTCTGGGATAAATTCGAAGGATAATTCGAAGAAAGCTCGGGGCTCTCTGGTCCAAGAATGAAGATAAATGGTCGATTGCTCGTCGTTTGCACGATTCTCTTGGCTCTTCTGGTACGTCTTTGATCGATAATCGATGGTCCAGTAGATTTTCTACGAACCGGATTATTTCAATGTGATTGCGGTTCCTTGATCGTAAAAGCACACGACGACGACGAGACAATTTAGAGGGAAAGTTGTATACTTACGATACGTACGAGATACAATAAAGACAACAACAACAACAACAACAACGTAGAAATTTAATGACGACGATACTTTTCGTAAGAAACCAAAGACAATTCCTCTTTATTAATTTTTTTTGTTATCTCGGACGATACGCGCGAGGTTATTTGTTTTTTCTATTCGATGCCGTCTATGTTTTTAAAGGTCTCTCGAGATTCGATGCATCGTTGACCCCCCCCCCTCCCCCCCTAATGTTCATTCTCCGTGTCGATGCTCTAAACAAATGGCTGGTACTCGACTCGTGCGCGTTTCGCTATACTCGCGCGCCAACGCACGCTCGCTATAGGTTTTTCTTATAGCCCGAAATCATCCAATTAATGGAAAGCGAATTTACACGTCAAATATAAACTGTAACAGAAATAAACTGTCACGAAGTAAAGTCGTAGGAATGAATTAACGGATTAACGAAGAAAAAACTATCCCAAAAATTGTCCCAACGGTAAAGTTACTTAATGTACATATGTAAAAGAGATTTAATTTCGTTCGTACGTTCTCTTCCTCGTTCGTTCGTTCGTTACGTCCAACAAATGTTACGGCCGTCGCGTTGCGCCGAATAGACGAAGCACAATGCGCCTTCGACCGCTCTCGTTTTGGAGTGCAGGATAGTTCTATTGTCCTAGAGAACCATGAGTTTGTTCGTTCGCCGTATCCTGTCCTCCTGAAATAGAAGAGTCCTGTAAATGAGATTTTACGCGATACCCTATGTACGTTCATGTATCTAGCCATGTACACGATATACATGGGGAAACGTAGGTGATCTCGTGACATCTCGAAACAACGCGTTTTCTCGCTTCCGTGGCTTCTCTCATCGTGTGACTCGTATGGAACGCGAGCCTATGCAACGCAGAGATAAAGGAGTCTACTAATCGTAATACATTTTGCAGGTTCCGACGAAAGCGGATATCAAGAGAGAATGCCGCAAGCAGTCAATGGTTTCATGGGGTAAGGGTACTTAACAGACAAATGGAATAATGATTGATGCAACGTCAAATTGATCGATTACCCTTTAAAGGGGAACCTGGTGTTAGCTTGAAAATCATCTTGGAAAACCTTTTTATCATTGTCGTGCAGTAGCATCATAAATTTAAATGATACGATGTTAAACGATGATTATAAATGATAAATGAAATCAACTTGATATCTATATTTTGTAGAATCATTGAAGAAATTAAAAGCCGGCAATTTCGACCAAGATGATCCACGCCTCAAGTGTTATCTAAGATGCTTTATGATGAAAAATGGTATAATCGATAACAACGATCAGTGGGCGGATTTGAAAAAGGCGCTTCAACATTTACCGATATTTATACCGGAATCCTCGTGGGAGGTATTCCGTCGATGCGAGTCCGTTCGTAAGTATTTTCCTTCTTGATTGAATTCGATGCGACTTTCGCCTTCGTAAGGCGTTTCTTCAAAATCACCAAAAATCCTTCGAGTCCCGAAACTAACGAAAAGTTTTCCTTACAGCTGGAAACGATGTCTGCGACAAAGCCTTTCAAGTAGCCAGATGTTACGTAAAATTGGAACCGCTGGTAATTATTATCCTCGCATAGATTCCCATTTAAATCTTCCTCCAAATATTATCCCTCCTTCTTATTTACAGATTTTGAATTACGTTTCCATCGTCTAATGGTTCCATTAAATTCGCATTACGTCTTTTATCGGATTTGAAACATACGTTTCAATCGTTTACGATACTTTAGAAATATCTTTAGACTTGCAGCATTTTGTAAAGAAGAGAGAAAAGTAAAGAGAAACAACGGATTTCCAAGAATCGATACGTGCAATTGAAACAACGCCTATACATATATAATAGTTTAGGATGACATAGGAATTTTTGATTTAACAGATTCCGCGTTCCACCGGAATTTAGCTGTCCGAGCAAAGATCGATGGCGAAACTTACTCTGCACCTCGCTAAAGCAATATTTTATTACGATATTTTTTTATTAATCGGATATCATGCTAATTTGTTCGAACAAAAACTGGCCAAAATAGACGTCACGGTTGTATTTTTTCCCCATAAATATAGCAATGCTACTACCATGCACACGGTGAATTATTTCTCTTTTCTTTGCCACTAGATATTATTCAAAAAAAAAAAAAATATATATATATATATATATATATATATATGCTGATATTCCGACAACTAGCTATGTTTCATGTCTCGTTCTGTCGATATTTCGTCCATGATATCGAATCGATTTATAAACAAGCAGCGAATAAATTACATTCGCATGCGCCGAATACGATTTATTGCGTATTCAGTTTCCTTGTGAAAAACGATTCTTGTACTTTGGAATAAGAACGAATCGATTCGTACAATTCCGTGATGATACATGGGGATGCGAAAGAAAAAAGAAATTATAATTTCTCTCGATCGACGGATCAATTTTTTTCGTTTATCAACGTTTAACGAATAATTTCCATTGATACTAACAACTACTTACCACTTACGTGAAAGATTAACAATTTTTCATCGACGCAACGACTCTCTTCCTAGAAAACTCAAACGGTCATCCAATCTCGAAGAACTTTTTTTATCATAATATATATTATATTCGCGAATCGATTAAATACATTCGACTCGTTATTATTCGTAAAATATTTCGATTGATAGATAAATGTAATCGCAAGGCCGACGTTACAATCGACGAACCGCCGTGACTCTATTTTTCGCAATAGCTTCGCGAACAAAAAAGCTATGCCCCGTGAACATTTGAATATTCGATAAAGAAGCGTTCCGCATAAATCTCTATCGCGAATCGTACGTTGGAGCGTGATTCAATTACCGATCGATTTGCATTCGACGAAACATCCGAACGATTCGACATACCCAACCCCCAACGTACTCGAAACTAATTGCGATTTTCATCGGCACGCGACCAAAGCCATGCCTTTTTCGATTCCATCCGACTCTTTATCGCTCCTGTTAACGATCATCTTTGCGAAAATAGATGAAAGAGATAGCACAAAGGAGACGATAAAGGATAGCAAAGAGAAAAGATATGATATTCGTCAAAGAAACGATGTTAATTTCTCGATCAGGATGCATTTTTCTTTCCTTCTCTTTGTTCTTTCAAGTATTTTTAACTCGGCTCAATGAATATTACATTCGCCTAACTCAAAGTTCATATCAACGCTTGCTCCTTGCACATCGATAAAATGTATAAACTAATGGCAACGTTGATCTCATTCCGTTTCGTATCGCACACAGAGTGATTCTCCTATTTCCGGCTGAATATAGCTGTCGGTAGCGATTGCTTCAGCCTTTTGTAATCCAGTCGATTCCATTAATTTTCATGAAAACAGATACGAGACAATCATGCGAATAGGAAACCAAGCGATCTTTGTCGTTGCAAACGTGAAATGGAATAATAGGCATTAAACGTTATTAGATCCAAATTTATTGTTATCGTCGCAAAAATATCGCGATTGCTTTTTCGTTTCTTCGATGAATAATACTTTATCGAATGTCTTTTTCGACACGCCTGAGAAGATAATAAATTAAAAGCGTTCATTCTCATCGTACTCGTAACGTTTAATAGCGTCGAAAAGTTCAATCGGATATTTTTCCCAGTTAACAATGGATAGAATAGAAAGGGACGGTTTACTCGGAACGTTCCAAATTTCCGACCCTAATTTCGTAGAGAACGTCAAGTTTCGAGGTTTGTATCTTTTACTCGGGATTCTTGGTGGAAAAGGGTAACGCGGCTAAAAATTCAATCATTCCATCGACATGGATCGGGAAATAATAGTACCGTTCTGCGTTCGAGCGATCCAGACGAAAAGATTTTCTTCTTAAATTTCTGTCTTTCTTCGAAGATCGGCTCTCGATACTTTTATACTTTATATATACCAAATAAATTTCTTATTCTTATCGATCCGAGTATCGTATAGTCGAAGAAGGAACCATACCGTTTCCCGTCTCTTCGTATCCCTTCGTGTTCCCTGCCCTCGAATCTTGGCTCGGAGTTCTACCGTCGCATTCTCCGCCGTAGCATACCGTTGCTTTCGACAGGTCCGAACACAATACTTTCTCTGTCGATCAAATATCACACTTCCGTGATACGCTTCGATATTATTACCTATTATATGACGCCCTTCGTCTCTTATTAAATAACATCTTATTATTAAATACCAATCGATTCCGTCTTGTAGATTTTCGTCGTCGACGTAATCGAGTTCTCTTAAAAAAAAAAAATCGATATTACCGATCGTTCCATTCCTCCCAAGGGCCGAGGCCATAGTCGTCCCGTTTATCGTCGTTTCCGAAGGAGTATAAACGTAGGTAGGGTCGGCCATTGCTGTTTGGGAACGCCTAACGTTCTCCTGCTGCTCGGCAGAGTGGCACTTCGACGGAATCGGTTCGCAACAACCGCCGCCGCAGCAAGTTTGCCTCCAGGAGCAGCATCCCATTGAAGAAGAAGGATTTCCCAAGATATGGACAAGATTATCGTGACTAGAAAAGATATACGAGACCACTAGTATCTCTCTCCCTCTCTCCCTCTCTTATATCATTTACTATGCCATTTCTCGACGTTAGTATTAGAAACGATGAAACGTATGTCTTTTTTATTCTTTTACCCCGCATCGCCGATTCTGCGAGACGAGAAATCTTCTGACGGCGGTGTCATCGTATGATCGTTGACATTTCTAAACATAAAAGTACAAATTCAATAGAAAATAACGAGAAGATCGCGTATTGCCTTCGCGAACTCACCTACAATTATTATTACACATTATGCGAAAGAGAGAATTTTTCAATCAATTTTGGCCGAAAGAAAAATTTATAAAAGGAAAACTGAAAGGTTATGCCCGTCGTTCTCTAATACATATATCATCGATTCGATGTCTCGAAAGGTCGATGAAATAAAACTAGATAGAAAAAAGAGAAGATCGCGTTCTTATATGAGTCGCTCCGCTAACAAATTCCACAATAGTTATTTTCGATTTCATTCGTTCACGTTCCTAAATAATAACACCTTTCCGAATGAAGAACGACGAGATGAAATTTTACAGAAGCATATCTTGTATATTTATTTCGAAATTGGCATTACAGAATTATCGAATATGGTTGTCATCGCTAACTATTTATTATTTTTACCGCAGCAACCAGCGCCTTCTTTTCGAGTTTCCTTGGACTTGCCGCTTTTCTCTTTACAACAGCCTGACATACAGCAAGCACCGGCAGCTTCCTTTGCTCTGAAGGAAATAAATCAACGATGCCAAAAATGTGTTACTTTTCGATGTAACGAGTATGTGTACTTCCAAAAAGAAAAAAAAAAAACAATGCATTAACGGAGTATGCAATTAAGAGAGCGCGAACAAAGCGTAAGAAAGGGCACGCGTATATCGAGAACAAATTCAAAGAGAAAAAGAATGTAAAAAGAACCTATATGGCCGCACACCATGAATTACCATTGTACTCTCGATGCTTCTCTTCGTATCGTCGATTCTCGTAGAAGACACGAACGATTTCGAATATCGGGAGTATTAAATTGGAATTTCTGGCCCTGGTTCCGAGCAAGGAACGTCAGCAGCAACTACTACGTTCCTTCGTACCGGCGCAACATTTGGCACCACAGCATCCACTTTCCGTCTTTCGTTCTCTGCGCATACATTCGATCGATTTATCCGTTGCATTTCCTCTCGTTGAATAGTCGCGTGTTCGAAACAAAAAAAGTCATCTTCGAATCAAATATCAAGAATCAAAGCGTATTACGAGCCGACATGCTGAAAATGGCGGCGGCCATATTAGGACGACGAAAATCATAGCCAATAAAAAGAAGGAAAGGAAAGGAAAGGAAAAGAAAAAATGAGAATCAAAAAGTTGAGAAAGAAGAAGAGTTCCTAATGGTCATCGTTCGTTGAATTTTACTACGATAAACAAACTTTCTCTCTTTCTCGATTTATTTTCCTAAGTCGCTTCTCGAACCGTAAAAGAGAATCGATGGAGTTCGTACTTTTTGCTGCAGCAGCCACTGAATTCTTCCTTCTTGGTTTCCTCCTTCTTTTCACCGCTGCGAAATTTCGTGCTTGTTTAGCTCAAATATATCGTGATTATCCGCAATAGATATGTGATTTTATATCCGAGTTAAACGGAATGAAAAGCTTATTATTATCATTATTATGTATATATATATAGACTTACTGCTCGCACTTGCACGTTACTTGCCCGGCATATCCTTTCTGACTAGTGACTTTTCTATACGATACAAAGGAAAAATTTCGATTAAATACTTCCGTTCGTGCGTGAACGTTTATGGCGTATATTAAAAATCCAAATCATACTAACGCGCAATGGTCGCACATATTGGAGAAATATCTAGACCGTTAGACGGACGTATTATCCGTGATCGAAATCGTTAAGAAAAGTTTGTCCGTTATCCGGAAATGTTTCGATGCTTCGGCGTCAAAGATCGACGAATAATTTTGATGAGTCAGCCGAAAGAAATGTGACGAGTAAATCTTTCTCGACGAAGTCGTCGGTAAAGACAAATGAATCATGTTGTTTATCAATTTTTTTTTGTGACTTCAGCGACTGGTATGGAGAAAATATCAACTACAAGCGTACCGCAAAGAAGAACTACAAAATTGTAAAAGTCGAAACAATTGACAGGAACGAATATGCATCTCGACCTACGTTGGTACACTTGTAGCCATAAAATGACGTATAGCGGAAGTGTTATTTCTACAAGTTTTCTGTGCGTTTCTCTAAGAAATTCTTTCGTTTCTGTTAACCTAAACGAACAATATCGAAATTAAATTAACATTCAAGAATATTGAGTTTATATTTAACGCGTTTTCCGAGCTATGAAATGTTTAAACAATTGTGCTATCGTTTAAATAATCCTCCAAGATAATTCAAGCTTACCCGTTTGGCGAGAGAGAGAGAGAGAGAGAGAGAGAGAGAGAGAGAGAGAGAGAGAGAGAGAGAGAGAGAGAGAGAGAGCGAGAGTGCTCCCTCCGACGTTTACTCGTCGGAGTACACGGAGAAACTAAGGCGGAATTTGTCAAAGTCAGTCGAGCGTTTATTTTTGTTTATATCGTATGAATAAAATGTACGGTCGAGCTCGAAATTGAGATGTTTAGAAATGTTAAATTGAAGAAAGAATAAGAAGGACGGAAGGAGAGAAAAGCAAGCTCGCAAGAGGATATACAGGGATCGCGCTGGCGCGTGGGTGCGCGCGGGCGCGTTCACAGGGGGATAGGAAGGTGGAAAGAGGACGCAAGCGCAAATCGGAGGCAAACACGAAGCTTCGGAGTCACGCGGCAGCCGCAGTCGGTCCTCTCAAACCGCGAAATACATTCCGGCTCCCTCGAGGAAGAACATATCCTGGGGGTGGGTTAATTCGCGTTTTCGTATCGTCTCGTCTATGTGTTTCGTGATCGGTTCTATGCTTTTTTTTCCTTTCACACTCATCTCTAAAACAATCCTTATTTTCTATCTTCCTATTGATCGTCTACCATGACGTATCTTTGATGGAAATTTGACGAATTAAACGCCTTCGTATTAGTACGAATAAAACGCGAAAGGGAAAGATTACCGATAAGAAGAAAGATTTTTTTATCGAGTGTTTCGATTTAAACGAATTGGAAAGAGCGCCTTTAAACGCGATGTTACGTTCAACGTGTCTTATTCGAAACTTTCCTGTTAAGAAAAAATGTTCTTCGTGATTTCTCATCGAGTTCCAACACATCGTCTTTGCTCTCGAATAGTCGAATACGATGAACTTGCAGTCACCGTTGGCGCAAACTCCCCGCTTAATACGATTCGTACGACGTTGAGAGTTAGGTATAGTTATAAGTTGAAACACGTGCAATTGTATCGAGTAATCGAAAGAGATTTTGAGAAAGAAAAGCGAGTTGTCGATAAATGTGCAAAGTCTCTTTGAGGATTACGTATCATTGATAATGCTTGCGCGCGCATTATCAAATAATCCCGCGATCTTCGGTGATAATTTGATCGTCGAGAAAGAAAAAAAAAAAGAAAAAAAAGAACAGAATTAGATCTAGCGGTGACAATTCGTGGAGAAAATTGCTCGATATTTTCGTGGAAGGTTAAACGTCCGGACGTCCTCTTTACAAGCTAGAAAGGGGCTTGTCAGTCCTCGTAAAGAGCAGTTGAGAAATTTTTTTTATCACGCGTTCGTAACGCGAACGTGGACCCAACGATCTCAGCTACGACGAAAGCTTGGAATTTTGGATTTTGACTCCTCGATGATACAATTCCCGTCAGTTTCCTCGAACGGCTCTCGTTTCCTTCGCTCTTTCATTAATTCCAGCAAAATGGCCGAATGGCACCGCGATTCGAATCTCGAATTCAATCGTTGTACATTTTCCTCGCTCTTTGCCTGCGTATGGTTTTCCGTTCTTATTTAGCAAATCTCCCATAGAGTATATATATATATATATATGTGCGTGCGTGCGTGCGGGCGTACTATATTTACATAATATCGACCGAAAGAATATTTTTAATAATTCGATATAAGAGTGTTAGTCGATTTAGGTTGAAGAAAAAAGAAAGTATAAAATAAACTTATTTAAACTTCCGAGTATTCCCTTAAAGATCCAACATTTGCAAATTTCTTGGAGAAATTATAAAAAGAAACGACAAAAGTATTTTTCGTGTCCGACTTGACGGTGTATCGTGCTTCTCTCTGTTGTTCAGGGAGAGGATGCGACTTTAGATCGGGCGAGTGTAAGAAGAAAGAAAAACGGCGAAATAAAACGAGAAAGGAAAGGAAGAAGAAGAAGTGGAGGAGGAGGAGAAGGAGGAGGAGGAGGAGGAGGAGGAGGAGGAGGAGGAGGAAGAGGAGAAGGAGGAAGAGGTCGAGAAGGAAGAAATTAGAAAACGCGGACGAGCTAGGAATTCGATCGATCGTCGTTCGGTTCGCTTTGCGATTTTTGAAGAAAAAATTTGTCAAGTGCTCGAGACTCGACTCGCGTATTTATACGAGTCACGAGTACATATATGTACACGTATATATATATGCAATATATACCTACATAGAAGTTATATAGTTTTTATCGAGATTTCTCGCATACAGGGAGAATCAAAGATTTAATTTTGCATTTTCTTTTTCTTTTTCCTTAATTACGAAATTATTCTACCGAATATTATCGTTATCATGGGGGAAAATACGCTCACATAGATGTAGATCTACGCGTTAATTAAGGTAATCCAAAATAGGAAAATGCACTCGCGTACATTCCTATGGAGAAAAAAATCTTCGCTTCTTAGTCCTTAGTAAATTTATTCGGTGCGGAGCGATTAAATTGGACGGTATTATCTTCTCGTTTAATCGTGCATCTCTAATTAAGCTTTTGGGCGCGCGCGCATATACGTATACTCGTTGAAAAAGAAATCCTCTCTACTAGAAATTACGAAAATTCGACGAAAAATTTTCCGACGTCGTCATCGTCGACAACACTTTCGGCCTTCGACGCAACGATTCCGACAAATTTTGGTGAGTTCCTATTACTAATTTTTTTCTGTTTTTTTTTTTTTTTTTTTTTTTTTTTTTCAATACTTTTTCATATCACTCTTCTTGTTTTACTCGCGATCTCTCCTTTCTTTTAGCCACTTACTAGCTATATTACGATTCGTGTTAATTAAAAGCAACATTAACGTCAACAACAATGAGCTGATATTTATGGGAGATATCGAAAACAGGATATATCATATAAATAATTATTGCATCCACATGTAGTAACAATAAATATGCGAAGGATTTGCGTGAGACACGATCGGATCGTATCTCGCTCCCCTTGGTATTTAGAAATGAAAAAATACTTCGCATTCGATTCGTTCTAACGTCCAAGTGGTAGCCGTTCGGCTAGGGTCGTATGTGCGAATAATTTTTTAATAAAATCTTTACCTTAAAATCGCTCCCATCCCGTTACACGTCTCTCTCGATATCGCGTTCGCAATATATACATATATACGTATCTATACGCATAGAGATAGATAGATAGGAAGGTATATATAAGCTACTTCATCGATGACTTTGACCCAGTAACGCAGCGACTTCCGATTTATTCGAAATTAATTTATAAAATTCGCAATATTTTCTATCGATTCTTGAAGAGGGAAAAAAAAATTCTTTCCGACATCCTTCGAAATCGATCGAAATTCTTGATATCATTGAATTCGTTTGCAAAGAAAAGTAGAAAGAAAAAGAAAAATAACGCGTTTCTCAAAGCTGTGCATGTAATATATAAGTAATATCGAAATTGTTAATTGAATTTTTCGACATTTTTTTCTCATTAAAATCCTACAAATTCCGATATTACTTATTTGCGTAGGCAATACTTTGAAAGTAATTTTTCGATAATTGATTAACCAAATAAAGTGTCACGTCGGAGATGAGTCAAGTTTATAAGGGAAAGAGATAGTACTGTCGTGCCAGCGATGACTTCATAGTGCAAAGGTTTAGATTATTCTGAAAAGAGTGATATTTTTCGAGTATCCTTGAAAAGCAGAATGTTCCAGATTTCTCGCTGCAGGATCGTTCGAGCAAGTAGAAATAATGGGGGGATAGAACCAAGTGTATTTTCGTGGCTCCATTAGAAAGAAGATCAGTAAGATATCGTGGGACTCGCGCCAATCAGGATAAAAGAGCTTTAAGCGTAGTAGGTGCACGTTTCTCTTCCTTTTTCCTTCCTCTTTTTATCTCTTTTCTCTTCTTTTGCGAGTTTCAACCGAATGACTCCGCTAACGTAAATACTCGCTCTGCTATTATCACCGGTTAAATTTACTCGATAGTTTTTCCAGAAAAAGCTCCTAACGATTTAATAATAATTTGCATTCGATTTTGATTCTTCCATTTTTCGTCCGCGTCGGTGTATATATGTATATATATATATATATTTATTACGTAGATATGTGTCTGTGTGTATGTCGAGAAGCTAGAAAGTCTGTTTATGACGATGAAAAGGGAAGGTAGAATCGATGAGCCCGAGTAAGCGAGACCACCGGTGACCGGGGGGATTATCGAGACTCGGATTATATGGATGATCGAAAGGACTCCCAACGAACAAGGGGCGGGTGGTGGGCTTTCATCCAACGGTACGATAAGCTTTCTCGATCATATTCTATTGAATCGAAGCAAGTTAATTCGTCTTTTCTCAACTAACTCTCCTTCTCTCTAAGATCTAACGAAGGAGGAGAATCAACGAGATCGATACGATAATGTTGCGACGAAATTAAAAAAGACAAAGAAAAAAGGAAAAACTGTCCAATTCTATTCTCTAGAAAAGAGTTTGACCTTGTGAATATTTTATCGTGCGATTAACTTTAATTTCTTCCAATCTTCCACTCCCCACGAGATCATTATAATATCTATCTCATTATTAATTAACATTTTACAAAAGGGTCGAGAGAAGCACGAAAAATAAAGCACGTTTCAGATTCACGAGTACATTTTTAGAGAGAGTGAGAGAGAGAGAGAGAGAGAGAGAGAGAGTGAGTGAGTCTTTGCCATTTAAAAATCAATAAAATCTCCGTAGTAGACCCGGCGAGTCAGAGCGTTATTAAAACTCACGAACTCTTTACGTTCGTTCGAATCGATTTCTTCACAAGGTAAATTTTTATACAGAGCAAAAGGATATTTCCGTATCCGATTTCAAAAGTTTGAAATAGAGACGATGGGAGTTTTAAATATTTCATAGTTGAGAATGAGAGGGATAGAAATACGGGTAGAATTTCTGAAATTATACCAATGAAAATATTTTATATCACTTTTCATATTTGATATTCTCATTTTATAACTTGATATTTAAGACGTCCATATCTACAGTTACATGTTTTGTATTTCGTATTAATATGTATCAATATTACATATCGAACGCTAAGAAAAAAATCGATGTGATTCTGCGCACGCATTTGGCAACTCTCCCCTAAATTGTTCGCGCCTTAAAAAAATGCATCGGCGGCAAATCGGAGCGAAGAGCGTTCACGAAGATCTACCGAAATATCAATCTAAATGAACGAAGAAAGCGATTTCTCACTTTCCGAACAGTATCCGAACGCGATGGAGATCGATTTTCGAGGGAATCGTGGAAGGGAAAGGGGAGAAACGAAGAAGGAAAAAGTCGAGTGTCAGGGACGATTTACATCCTTATTCGTGGCACAAGGAACGTCTTCGAGATTACCGCCCAATCCCATTTACCTTGCTTGATTTCTTCGGATATCGACGTTTCTTCGTATTTGAAATGCCGCGTCATTCTGTGCTTACTTACGCTCGAACGGCATCGATCTTTCAAATTCACCTTTCTCTTTTCCTCTCCCCCCCCCCCCAACCCCCACCCCTTTATTAACACTTTTACGATCGCTCGATAGCGTCATGCTCGTATAAAAATGTGCGCGATTCAGACGAATTTTTCAGAGATTCCTATAGAAATATCGATTGGTGATCGACAGTACTTTGCGTCTCGTTGCTTCTACTTGGATCTTGATCTATGATTTGCCCGGCGTCGGAATAACGATATTGCAAAAGGAGGAATTGAAACGGCACGAGGGTAAATTTCTTAATGGAGATTTGTAATAGGGAAGGGCAATTGTACTCTACTCGTATTTCCCCTTCTACGCTTCTTCAAGTCTTATCTTTCGAAATAAATACTCGGACGTGCATGGTACATCTCCGTTCTCGTCGTATCGTCCACACGAAGTAGTTGAAAGTTCGTCGATCGTCGATCCGCACACGTACCTTTACAATTTACGTTCCATCTTACGTGGCATCGTGAGAATGATTTTTACTCCCTAACATTTGTTAACCTCTACGTAAAATTTGGAGAGAGACTCGACAGAACGTCGAGTATAATGACAACGACGACGGTAATCGGATAGCCGGAATCGGAGACATACAACGTCGTCCGTGCAAAATATTTTATTGGCAAAATCTATGTTACTGTCCGTTGGACATCGTCTTTATTACTTTGCCATTCGTCAACCATGGCATGTATTCGAACAATAAACGATGTATGTAATACGTAAGACATAGATGGTAATTAATATATCTCTATGTATCATCGAGTTCCAAAATGACGTGCCATTTCTTCTCTAGTCACAAAGATAATTACCAACTTATCTTGTACCTCCTTCCTTTCCTTATTTTTTTTTTTTTTTTTGGCTCCTCTTACGAGTCACGCATTGAAGTTATGGCGAACTGGCATCACGTCCACCGTAAAGCTTCTTTACAACACGCCTGGTCGTTCTAATATAGCGGAAACGATAAAGTTTCGATGAAGACAAATAACATGCGACATGGTGCAGCGACAGTTATTAAAAATGCAAGCGACTGATAGCGTGTAGAAAAATAAAAGACTTTTCTCCCGTCGATCGGAAGTATTTTCACCAAAAATATTGCAAATAATTCTTTTAGTATACGATATACCACAATCGACGTTCTCTTCGATACCTCGGTCGACGCTCAATGTCTCGTTTGATTACGATAGAAAGTAGTTGAAAAAATAAAGATAAAAAAGAAAAAAAACTTGAAAATATATATGTTGGGTACCGTAAAGTGGATTACAGAAAAGGTTTAACGTGTCGCGAACTAATATTTCTTTCTCTAAAATTGAACGTCGATTTTAGACATTTTTCCAAGTTCTAGGGAACAGCATTTGGGAACGGATCTCGCGGACTTCTCCCCTGTAATCTATGAAATAATTGCATCGATAAAATCGAACGCCTCGAAAAATCCCTTTGATTGTCATATCGAGTCAACTCTCTATCCTTCCCCTTATCTTTCTTTCCTTTCCCCTTTGGCTTAGCTCCTCTGTACCTATCTACTTGACACTTTATTTCATACTACCGAGTACCGAGTTACTTGTAAAAATTCAAGTCGGATTGAATTACTCGAGTGTACCGATGGTTATGAAAAAGCAATTCCGTAAGAAATGTATCTGAAATCGGTTCAAGCTACAAAAGGTCAACGTTCGAACAATTAGTTCGCGTGTGCCGGTATTGCGGGAGTTAAAAGCAATCTCTTATAGATTCGTGCATATAGAGTGCCAGTTGGTTGAGCAGTAACCCCGTTTAATATCCATCACGCCTAATCAGTTTGCAGTCGTTACCTACCATTTTATTTTTCTTACGGTTCTATTTCCTCGTAGTTAGATAAAATCGTAGTCGGAGGCACGAACAGGGTTTCGTTCGAAGAATACAAACGACGGTTTTATAACTTTACCAATTCTTTCTCGTGCGATATAATATACCTTTTTCGTGTACCGTATACGTAGACACACGTTATATGGATAGAGAGACATATTGCGGATATATGCAAGGTGTTGCTTTTTTTTTGCGTTTCTTTCACGCGTTAAAAAAATATTCGTCGGTAGGATACATGATCGACGACGGTCGACGGTCAGAAAAGACGAACGAGGAGCGTTCGTAAGATAAAAGCCATTTTTACGGGAGTCTCGACCGACTACGAAACGGGTGGACGTTAACGCGAGACTACTTCCGCCGTTTGCGCGCGATACCCGACACCAATCAGGCTCAATCTTTCAATTTGTCCATTCGGTAATCGACCTCCTCGATACGTCGGTCAACCGTCGCTTCATGCTACGAACAGTTTCGCGATCGATACATAACGGATATGTTCTCGTGTAATTGACTATTTCTTCTCTGTTGGTTTTTTGTTTCTATTTGTGTTTTTTCCTTTTTGAAACATTCATACATAGCAAATTGGAAGAGTATAGTGAAATCGAGTTGGACAATTATTTCATCGATGACTTATTTCTTCGGTAGATTCCATTAGACGTGTCTTTCGTCGAGATTCAACCAAAATAAGTGACTCAATTGACTCGTTTGTTGCTCGAAAGAAAATTATTTCCTCGTCCTTTTGAACAAAAACGATCGGAACGAACAATCAGGTATCAAATATTACTCTCATATCAATTTGTTCTCATCTAAGGAGATAGAGCGAATACGATTAAAATATATTGCTTCGGAGCTCCGCTTTATATTGTAAAAGGAAATAATTATTTTTTAAGCGATTATACAAAATTAAGAAAAGTTGTAAAATGTTTTATACGATTGGAGAATGTTTCTTTCGTTTAAATGGTAATTATGCTACTGGTTTGACAATCATTTTTATCCTCTTATCTAAGATATAGTATTATAAAAAATAAAAAAAAATTTAAACATATCGCATCGTTATACATACTTTTTCTTCGATTCACTGTGAAATCTCAAAGACACGTAGCTATTCGTTTCTGATCTTTCGTGCATCGTATCGAGTGAAATTCGTTTCGTTGAAAAGAAGAAAGGAAAGCTCGAAAAGCGACATTCCATAGCATCCGTCAGAAAAGTCATTATACGCTCCAGCGAATAAGAACTTTGACCCCTCGGTTTGTTTCACTTTTCCACGGTTTCAGGCTCTTTTGGTGATGCTTTTCTACCATTCCTTTCTCGTCCTAGTTAGTCCCGTCCCTCAGTCTCGGCATAATCCAAACGTTCCGATCCACCGTCACATCCGAAAAGGGTGGCCGTCGAGGGACGCGATAAGCGGATTACGCGATCTTCAAGGGGATTTGTCCTTCACGGGAATACTTTTCTACGAACCGATAACGCATCCCTCGCATTTGTTTATTCCTCGAAAAGTCACGAGAGAGAGAGAGAGAGAGAGAGAGAGAAGAGGAAGCTCTAGATCGGTATTATATCGCGTTTTGTTCGGAAAGTACATTGCCTATTACAGTACCTACATAGATATATATATATATATATATATATACTTATATATATATATATATATATATATATATATATATATATATATATATATATAAGTAGGCACTTGGGTGCACGTCGTCAAGCATGTAGCTGGATAAATTTGTTGAATGAACAAAGAGACAAGAAATAAGTGATAAGAATCAGTAATGAAGGAAACAAATGTAGCTTTGGTAATTATACAATAGCTGTATTAAACTTAATATAGATTCGTACGAATCGATTTTTAGTTTTTTATTTCAAGAAGAACACACAAACACGTACGATTTGTCCATGCTGTACGAACCTCTAAGATCGAGGAATATTGACAGTGTTTTATACGGTGACTCGAAGAAGACTTTTATAGGTAGATAGGCATTTTCCCAAATTAGAATACTTACCCATAATTGGCAACCTTCCTTCAGGTATTTCTCTAGGTGGCCGTTGCCTCCTTTTTATGTTCATGGCTTTCGCGAGAGAAGCTATCTTTTATTTCCAGTGAAACGGCGATCGAGCGGAAACAAAAGCACCGTCGTCCGCTCGAAACGTAAAAATTATTCTAGAAAGAGAAAATATCCGATAACGCGTAGTCGTCTCTCGGTCCGGTGCAGGACGTTATCCAAAAAGTAGAAGACGATAGTTTGCACGAACAATTTCACAAAAGCTTTTCCGTTCTTGTTCGAAAGAAAGGGGAAGAGGAAGAGAAATAGAAAAAGGAAAAAGAGAGAGAACGAATATATATCGGTGCTAACGTCAAAACGACACGAGTGAATGGAACGATTCCAAGTACGAAATTCGAACGCTAGAATACTCGTAAATAGAAATAATAATTTATGCGAATACTAGAGAATTAACGCTATATATGTACGTGTCGCGCGAATTTAACGGAGATCGAAATATGAGTTTGAATTTATCATAGAATATTCGCGATGGTCTTATACATTCTTGTCCAATTCGTTCGCGTCACTTCTGCATGACTTAAAAGAAAGGTATCGAGAGAAAGAGAAAAAGAAAAAAGTAAATCGACGGACCTCCTTGTGTGCCCTTGACGTGTCCGAAACTCTTCGAAATCTCAAGGGTTCGATTTTAATTCGGAGGATGTTTTGCGGGGTTGGCTCCTTCTCTTGAAAGTTTCAAGGATAGTCTCGAGAGAAATGGGGACGAAAGTTCAAAGACTGGATTCGTCGTTTTATTCCCGTTTATTTATTGCTATCTTCTTGTCCTGCGAGCTTTTCAAATCTATTCGAACTAATACGAATGCAGGCGGTATAGCGAAAGTTGTCTGAACACGGTCATTTTGATAATTCGAGAGTCATCGAATCGAGTCGAAACGTTTTTATATCGTTGGCATTGACGAGAGAGAGAGAGAGAGAGAGAGAGAGAGAGAGAGTTGCGTACTATGACTCCTCCTTCCCGATCAACGGATCGAACATACGTCTTTTCTTTCTATCTTCGCTATCGATCGCAAGTCGCAAAGATGCAAGTTCAACGATGACATATCGGTCAAACGGATATGCGCGCGAATAAGTAGATGGAAAGAGGGGGTCGAAGGGTCGCCGACGATGACAATTACGACGATGCCGATAACGAAGATCGGTCTCGCAAATAACCATCGTCGTCCTTGCTTCCAAAGCCACGCAAACGACTATAAATAAAACTCGGTGTTCGCGCGTTCGAGGTCATTCTTTTGCAGTCAAAGGGTTAAACGGTCTTCGCGTTTTCACGCGATATTCCTAACAAAACACGAAACAGGATAAAATCGTGTCGTCGAGAATAAAATGAGAGAGAACTTGCCATTATAACGAAATTACAACTCGAGTAATAACTTTTGAAATGGAGCATGATGCAATACCGTTTCTCTATTTCAATCTCTATTTTAAGGTAGTCGCTTCATTGCCATCGCTTCTATACGTCCAACGATTATCCTTGTTATTCTTTCCCGACCAAATTTACACCTCGCATCTCGCCCAACCAGCCAATTTTTTATTCGCATTCGACCAAGTGTCTAACGACTGGGACGAGTAAAGTGGCACACACAAAGTAGATATCGATTACAGCGTTAACTCAACGACTATTTTTATCCCGAGCGTTTTTCGCCATACCTGTACACGGATATTGTATCTTCTCGATATTGTTCCTCCTTTCGATTCGCTGTGAACTCGATCTTAGATCATTGGCCATTTAAAATACATACTCACGCAACGCGAGTCAAGTCCAACGAGAGACTTGGATCTTCTTTCTTCTAATTCCAAGATATATCCGATATAGGGACGATACGAAAGGTGCCGAGGGTGATGAAGGAAGGTGACGAGGAAAAATCGAATGAAATATGAGACAAATGTTCGAAGAAAAGGGGACGAAAGAAGAATAATTCAGAGGAAATGGTATAGTAAGGACGGAACGGTGTGACGGCCAAGTTCATTCTTCCGCGAGTTTCACAGAAACGATGTGAAATAATTGCTAGAGAGCAGAATTGGCTGGCTTCCAAACGATTTCCGACAGGCTACTATCTCCGCGAACCGCAATTCGTAAAGATTTTGGAACTCGTTCGTGTTCACCGTTGTTGCCGGTAGTTATTACAAGTTATTCTTTAGCTATCGTGAAACAAAAAAAAAAAAAAAATAAAATATGATCACGTTATATCGATACGTGAAAGAAAAAGTTTCGTAATATTCCTTATCAACATATAAAAGTTGATTTTCTTTTGCAACGATACTACCTATATGACTTGTTCCAATCGCTTTTTCCTACGAGGAGAATAAGAATTCCTTCTCTTCAAATACAATGCTTAAGGTGCACTATTCCTTACAACATGCTACAATCCAAGAAACGTTTCGACAATGGAATCGAATAATCGGAGAGCCGAGGGAAATTGATACGAATTTCAATACGTTTCGTGATCGAAGCTCGCGATACTATAGACAAAGCTTTTCAAACGCTTTTCAAATGCCTTTCAAATTCACATGAAATTCGAAGGAGATAAAGAAGTGTACGCTATTTCTCGGACAATATTCCAAAGTACCAAACTTCCCTTAGATTCGGGAAAGAAAATTTGTAACAGGTACGGCCGAATATCCCGGAAGTGAACGAAGAAATTTGATCGATATCATATCGCAAGTTTCAATTTCTACTTGCATTCTGTATATGGAATTAAATAGCCTTTCGAACGGAAATAAAAGTGAAATTTTTATCCATCGGATGACGAGATATATGGTATTATTTTATCACGAATGCAAACATAATATTCTAGAGAAAATAAGTCGGGATTAATTCTGATTAATTCAGTTTATTCTTAATTGATACGAAATGCCGATCATACGTCAGGAATTTCGCAGAAAAAGGCAAAAGGAACGTTGCAGGCCACGTCATCGAGTTTACCGTCGTCTAACATGGCTCCGCAATTTTGTATGCCACCTCCATTGTCAGGTTGTCCTCCCCATCTGTCGGTCCAGGCATTGTAGCCACTTTTTGCCAAGGAATCACCTTGTATGGTCACCCAGTCATCCTCGGTGTAGAGATCATGAATTCCCAACAATATTTGATTGTTATAAGTGGCACCCTTGATAGGACCGGATCGGTTAAATAAATTCAAAAGTACCTGCAATCGAGACACGAATGAACGAAGGAAGGATAACCAAAAATCATTCTTTCCAATCGATCGATCCTCGAATCGCGTAAAAACGACGACAACTTTCCTTCTCGAAGCATTTATCGGAAAAAAATTAATTGATCTTTCATACTAACATGAGCTTCGGCAATGGAATTGATAATAGCCAAGTGACCACCCTCCTCGATGCAGATTTTTCTCGCCTCGTTCCAAGTCTTCGCTCTCGTGTGTAATTTGTGCGAACCAATTCCAGGAGAATAATGATAATCGTCTCGCATTAGTTTATTCCCAACAAAATTACACTTCAAAGTCGTGCCGTGAATTATCGGAAGATAGAACGGGTTGTTGTGAATTTCTATCGAGGATGTTAGGTTTCTCAAGCATGGACAACACGATTCCGTTTCGTTGTCCCTTGGAAGATTTAACGACGTTAAAGTCGTGCTATTCGAAACGTTCCGTTCCAATGGACTTGGCCGTACTACGAAAATGATGAAGAAACTGACATACGCGAAAAGTAATAACCCCCACATTGTCCTCGAACGCTATTTTAAATCTAGTCTTAACACTAAACTTTCGAGAATATAACTTTTTTCGGTCGTCTTCGTTTTAAATCCAAAGTAGCATACTCATCGGTCCGAGGCAACGGAACGACTAAACGGTCCCTATATTTTTCTTGACCTTATGAGAAGAGCTCAAATCATTTTGTGCTGGTTTAACGCGTGACGTCTTCTTCGACCTTGTGAAAGGAATCCAAGACATTGACGGGAATGGCTCACAGATGTTGAAAAGATGCGGCTAGACCGATTCGTTTCCCACAGCTGTCTCTCTCTCTCTCTCTCTCTCTCTCTCTCTCTCTCTTTCTCTATTTCTCTAGTGCTCTCTTTAATTAATTTCTACTTTATTATGAATATAAAAAAAAATGTAAAATAGCGAAAAGATAAATGGATAAAAAATATATTTAAAAAAACAACGATAAATGTTTCTCCACTGTTTTCTATTTTCTTTTTCGGATGTGAAGTAGTTTCGTCAGTGGTGCTCAAAATCGTTTACGCGCTGCGTTTATAATGGTTTTGGAAAAGGGGGTTTGTGGGGGATATTGCGAGAGAATATAGACAACGCTCTATGCTTGGGAAGCACCTAACCATCGACATCGTCAGGTTGCGCGAGGATACATGGCTTCGGGGTCGAATCTGCTTTGATCAAGTACCGGTAAACATTCGCCTGGGTCACGGATGAGAGCCCGTTCGGTCAGCCCAGTGTGTTCGATCCTCGAGACTCGGCTCGGAATGGATCGGCTTGTTTCGTCTCTTCTCTTCATGAAATCTCTTACACCCTTGGTACTTTGTCGAAACGCCTTCTACTATCGAATATAGACAAGCTGTCCCTATCCTTGACCGATTGATTTGATATTTCGCCCAAATATGTGCTCGTGTGTGTGTGTGTGTCTATGT
This sequence comes from Dolichovespula media, assembly GCA_911387685.1. Lineage (NCBI taxonomy): Eukaryota > Metazoa > Arthropoda > Insecta > Hymenoptera > Vespidae > Dolichovespula > Dolichovespula media. The sequence continues at coordinate 5,008,194 of OU426869.1, forward strand.
ATACACGTGTATATCACGACTTGACCGAATAGTTTATTTCAATATTCGAATTGAGTAATATAATTTTCGTTATTATCAAATATAAGGAGAGTTCGTCGAGACCTATATGTAGTCTATTGTTGTAGGATTTCAAAACTAACAACGGTGTTATCGCTTGTTCCAGACCGAGAGAGAGAGAGAGAGAGAGAGAGAGAGAGAGAGAGTGTGAGAGAGGGAGAGAGGAGACATCGATGGAACACACTCTTGTAGAACAAATAACGATTGCTTTGATCCTTAGTCCGAAAGTTAACCGGCAGGCTATCGTCGAGTATTCACTCTCGATCTTACAAGGAAGATAAAGGAAGCGGGAAGGATTCTAAGCATATCTCGTCAAAGATGAGAAAGCGGACGACGAAATCTACAAGAAGAGGGAAGAAAGTAAGGACGGCGATCCCGACGACCTGACGCTCGTAGCCGAGACTCTCGACGAAGGCTGACGGATCTAAAGGAGAATCAGGGGGAAGCCGTGGAGGAAGGAAAGATGAACGAGAGCGAGATTTATCTGCTCGAGTGGGAAGAAGAGGCAGAAGCTAGGGAGCCCAGCGGTGAACTAAACAGAAGTTTTTACAACGCTAGCCGTGGCAATCGTAGCTACGAAGATTTCTGGGAATTAACAAGCGATCGTGCTGGACTCGCAGTGGTTCTCATTCTCTTCTCCGTGGCGACAGTTTTCGGTAACAGCCTGGTAATCCTCGCTGTCATCAGAGAAAGATACCTTCACACGGCGACCAATTATTTCGTTACGTCGTTGGCCTTTGCCGATTGCCTCGTAGGCCTGGTCGTCATGCCGTTCAGCGCGATTTACGAAGTTCTCGAGAATCGATGGCTCTTTACGACCGACTGGTGCGACGTTTGGCGTTCCCTCGACGTACTCTTTTCGACGGCCTCGATCTTAAACCTCTGCGTGATCAGTTTGGATCGTTACTGGGCCATCACCGATCCGTTTACCTATCCAATGAGGATGAGTAGAAAACGTGCGGCGATATTGATCGCGATCGTTTGGATTTGTTCGAGCGCGATATCTTTTCCAGCGATAGCTTGGTGGAGAGCGGTCAGAACGGAGGAAGTGCCCGAGGACAAGTGTCCCTTCACCGAACACCTCGGTTACTTGATATTCTCCTCGACGATTAGCTTTTATTTACCGCTTTTCGTTATGGTCTTCACCTATTATAGGATCTATCGAGCAGCGGTGATACAAACGAAGAGTCTCAAGTTGGGTACGAAACAAGTGATTATGGCCTCCGGCGAGCTCGAGCTTACTCTTAGGATACATCGTGGTGGTGGTGGTGGTGGTGGTGGTGGTGGTGGTGGTGGTGGTGGTGGTGGTGGTGGTGGTGGTGGAGGTGGTGGAGGTGGCGGCGGTGGAGTTAGCACCGGTGGAGCGAGTACGAATGTGGACCCGAGGCATCTCTTTCGTACGGCCTCGAGCACGCCGGAAGATCTACAAGATCTCGAGGAACCTCTTACGGCTCTTCACAATAATGGATTAACCAGAGTACCTTCCTCGAGGATCAACAACAAGCAACATCTCGGTAAAAACTTTTCCTTGTCGCGCAAACTCGCTAAATTTGCGAAGGAAAAGAAAGCCGCAAAGACTCTTGGCATCGTCATGGGAGTCTTCATCGTTTGCTGGTTACCCTTCTTCGTGGTGAATCTATGGTCGGGTTTCTGCGCCAGGTGTATCTGGCAAGAGGAGATTGTTTCTGCTGCCGTCACGTGGCTTGGTTGGATCAACAGCGGCATGAACCCAGTTATATACGCTTGCTGGAGCAGGGATTTTCGGAGGTAAGTCGTTCGACGCTCACGGCGAATCCCTTCCCTTTCTTTGAATCTTCGTTCTTTCTAAACTCGTCCTTCCCAAGATCTCATTACGCTCCCGGCGTTGTCCTTTTCAAGATTATTTCTTTGAAAGCTGCCCGACCCTCGCATAATCGATTTTTCCTTCTCCTTATTCGCATAGAATTCGGGTACCCCGTAGAAGCGAGTTACGTTTTACGACTTAATTTTATCTTTTAAGAGATTACCCCTGACTGATTCAGATACGACTTTGGAAACTCTATCGATCTTACGCGTTATCCCTACGACTCCCTTTGTCACTAACTTTTATACCTCCCGTTATTCCGACACCTCCAATAATAACAATCCTCTTGACTATTCATTGCAATTCCATGCGCACTATTTCAAAGACCAGGCGAGTTAATGAACTTGAAAATTATCTAAATCCCAGAGATTCATAGATCGTATAAACTTCCTGATAAATTTTCCCTCGAATTTTTATCGAAGAACCGAACATATTTTCGACGAACATCGACACGCGTTCCTTCAAAATTCGTCTTTGCATTTCAACTTAATTTTCACAGTTCCATATCATTGATGTTATATGTATAACGTAACACGCGACAATGCTTTCAAGTGGATAAAGTGTACGCGATTAGAATGTAGATACTTATTAATTACGAGGGTGTCGTGATACGCAAGCCCCTCAAGGGTTCTATTAAACCTTCACTCTCTAAGAGTAACGTTGTAATTTTAGCCTGTGCTTGTACGTACAAGCTGCCGATTAATTTTCTTCCAGTAAATAAAGCGTCAAGCTTTGAACTACGGCCACTGAAATCGATACCACTTTTCTTTCCACGAATTTTAGAAATTAGATATTTATCGTCGTAACGGTTAAAAAAATGGTTTAATTAATTATTAATTAATCATTCGCGACAATAAAATCGTTGAAAGACGGAAGGTAACGATGTTTCATTAAAATTTTCTAATTTATTTATCGACAAGAGAGAGAGAGAGAGAGAGAGAGAGAGGAAAAATGGAGCAACAATCACGTCTCGTCGAACGCCGACAGCTTTTCTCGCTGTCGGCGAGAAGAAAAGAAAAGAAATGTCGACTATCTAATACGGCTTTGTGAAAAATGACGATGTGTCCAACGATAAATAATAGCGATCCTGGTTCTGTTAACGAAAAATAGTCAAACAAAAAAAAAAAAAAGAAAAAAAATGACCCGTGAAGAAGAGTGACGAGGCGGCCACTGTAACGGACGCTATTCAACTGCAGACATATAAATCTACGATTAAAAGAGAATTTTTATTATTCTTCGACTAATATTTTTGAGAGAACGAATTAAAGAAGATATATTATTTCCCTTTTTCTCGTCTCTCACATAAATTCCCTTTCATTCTGAAAGATTAAACTTTGACTTATGCGTATTGGTCTCGATCGATATGTTTCAAGATATAAGGCGAAACCTTGTAAAAAATGTAAATTTTCCTTCTGCATTGACTTAAAGTACACGTCAGTTGGAAAAGCGAGGAACGCATTTGCCACGATAAAGAAAGAAAATCGATTTTAAGGCGAAACCCATGCTTCGCGAGGGAGACTCGTGAAAGGGCTCCATCCTTGGCCACCTTGCTAGGTAGCACTTTATTTTTAGAAGCTCGTGAAAGCAACGGGAAAAGTTTTTATTTGTCGACATTAGATACTCCGCTCTCTTTGCATGACTTCCGTATCGAGATTTAAGCATCGGTTGCGAAAAAAAGGAATAGAATAAAACGGTCCCGATCAAAAGAAAATTCAATATTATCAGATCGACGTCTATTTCAAACTACTCGAATATATTAGAAAGGGAAAATAACGTGAGACGAATATAGAAGGTGATTGCCACCCTCGCATCCCATCTATTTACATTGAGAAAGGAACACGTATATGTGGAGAAAAAGTCATTTCAGATAAGCCACAATGTAACTTTTTACAAGCTTAACAAAAATTCTCTTATAAATGCAGAATGTGTCTTTGTTTGTCTATATATGTTTATGTACACACACACGTTATTTACAGCATTTTAGATTATCCTTAGAGGACGTGTACGTGTGTTCTTGCATAACTATTTTTCAAACAACCAAAACAACGCGCTTATCTTAAAATTATATCTCATTTATTTTTTGATATACTCATATTCTCGCGAAAAGAGTTGCAAACTTTCTCTCTCTCTCTCTCTCTCTCTCTCTCTCTCTCTCTCCCGCTCGATTTATAAAGCCGAGTCTCTTTCGAGCATTCACGTGGGAAAAAATAAACAGACGAGGGTGAGTTTTTTTTATTTAATCCTGCGGGGAAAGTTCTGTCGGAACACATACCATTAAGATGATAGAGAATGAAATAAGATGACTGGCATTGAATAATATGATGTATACCAACAGCTTGACTTCATACAGTGAGGCGAATATGTCAGATGGCTCGTGTATATTCTATAAATTTTATCTAAAGCAAAACTCTTCCGGAAGAGAAGAAAGAAGATTAAGCAGCGGAAGACGACGAAGAAAATAAAAAGATAAGATAAGAAGAAGTAGAAGAAGAAGAACATTTACATTTCTATGTCGGTGAGAAATATAATACATAGACTAATCGATCTTCCATGCTGTAAAAGTCCTGTAAGTTTAATTTAAGCAACACATTTTTAAGATCCAAAGAGACTGTTAAATCTACATGTCAACAAATTCTTGGAGATGTTATATCTCGTAATTATTCGAAAGTAAACAGGCTTTTGAAATATAAAATAGACAGAGAAAGGGAGAATTTGATGTCTTCCTAAATTAGAAGTTGGACCGACGGAAAGCGAAAACTTTTGTCAAATTACCCCGTACAAGTAGCACGTACACGGTCATATAATTCGCTTTATATGAAAGAGACGGTAAAGAGATTCACGCTTCTCTTTGAATACGCACGTTGAGAAACATTCAAGTTTTCTACGTCATGTTTGCAAAAGGAAGGAAACCGCTGAAAGCGCGTGTATATTATATACAACCGAATATGGCTTAATGATCCCTTTTGATATGGTACATATACGAGCCATAAAAGAGAGAATAACATTTTAGTCTAGCTTGCATATTTTCTCTTAACATACTGTAGCCTATGTAAAACTACAATATTTGCGTGTCATTACGCTCCTTCCAAATAACACATACTCAACGCTTTTGTAATAATTTAAAATTATTCTATATAATATATATATCCCTCCATATCTCTCTTCATATATCATATATAATAATGAATAAACGTAGGAAAAATAAGTCGAATTTTTAAACACGATTTTCTCGAAAATAGGGCCTGCAAACGAAACGACGTTTCTCATATTTCATTCGATTCTAGTGTGTCAACTCGAGGTAACGCGTTTCAAGGATTTAGCTAAGCTTAAAAGAGTTTATACATTTTTGGAATATATATCTAACCTACATATGTATCTAAAACATTCGAGTCAATGAAATGTGTACTTTCAATTTTGAGAACAGAATCGTATCAAGTATAGAATGTGTTTAGGCACGGCCGCACTAAGCCCTTTATGCTTTTGACATAAAGAACCATATCTACCTCTTTCAACGTCTGACCAGAGGACTATAAACCCTACAATTGCATATATCGCAAAAGTGTTTTGTTCAATTTCAATAGGTTTGGTTTAGCCATTTTTGGGCAAATTTTATAATATTTTGTTAAAAGAGGCTTACCTGTTTATCTATGCATTAGATATACACCATTGTAATTCGAGCATCGTATCATAACTCTTTATAAAGCACGCCCTTACTCTTCCTAGATTTTCTCTTTCTTCAAACTTTCCCTATTCCCTTTATCCAGAATCTGTTTTAATCGGGTGCGATAACCAAGCTTTAACGTTATACCGTAACAAAATTTAAAGAAAACTTGTTACTTTCGGGAATCTACCTAACTATTCTTAACTCTCACCTCGAAAACGACATTACTTAGCGTCAACGGATTATACGATCCATCATCGTAAACATCTCGATGTCATTCTTCCCTCGCAAAGCGAATATAATGCAAGTAGCTCAAAGCATATACGCGTGTACATACGTCGCTGTGTATGTATATGCATCGAATCTCTAAAGCTTAACCCTTTGCACTTTAGATTTATCTCGGACGTGTCACTATACTTATAATCAATAAAACAAGCAAAAGGAAATAGGTCTATTCAAAATTGCATTCGAATATATACCAATGCACACATAGATATGTATCAAGTATATACATGTTTTTTCGTAGCACCGATAAAGTATCCTACAAAATATATATATATATATATTTGTAGATCAGACTCTTTTTTATTTGTTACAAAGATATTAAAATTGACCGATATAGATCGAGTTATATATATATATAGATCGAGTTATATTTGTTTAAAAGTTTATAAAATTTCTATACCGCCAGTATCTTTTTGCATTGTTCGAGGTTACTATTCCTGGAAAGCTAATCGATTTTTCTTTTTCTAAAAGAAACAAAATAACAGGATCGCACTTAAGAAGTTAACAGAAGAGGTAATCGATAATCGAGTTTTATGCTTTAAGCGTCTAACTTTATCTAATGTATTTTCTCTTGCCGTAGCTAGAAAAGAGCTAGGAAAGATTTGTGAGAAATTTTCAAGTACGATCTAACACCCCTGTGTGTGCCGCTGCGAATAAGGAAAAGATTTCTCAATAGAAGAAAAGACATTGTGAATTTGTACACGTTGACACGTAACAAAATATAGAAATAATTCAGGAGACCGTTGGAAATACTGTCGAAACATCATTTCCATAACATCTGCCATGAGAGTATAATAAAGGTCCGGCGTTGTTTATCAGGTTTAGTGGCTATTGTGACACGACCAAGTTGGAAATGTTTGCATAGAGGCCAACAATGGTGGCCATCCACACTGCTTTGTTCGATACGACGACGATATTTTATCAAACAAATTTGGTACGGTCAAAAGGATTATATTCGATGTAAAATGCATATATTCATATTGTAGTTTATAAATTCTCTTGATAGATAAATATTAAAATAGGTTGAACAATTAAAGATGTAGAAAGGCTGGAAAAAGCATGTTCCTAGATAATGTTTTATATGGATGCATACTTCATATAACACGTTAATTTTTCTAAGGCTATTTAAAATTTCAAGATTCTCTCTCTCTCTCTCTCTCTCTCTCTTCATTCCCAAGGGGATCGTGGCTGAAATGAGAAAAAAAGCGTGGCGTCGATGTTGCGATATAATCCAAGTGCGACCATTTAAAATGCGAAAGGATCCATTTCTCACAGAAGGTTTCTTACCCTACGATGGCTTTCGAAGATGGAGTTAACCGGCCGTTTTATTTCGCTTTGGCTACACGCACCGTGGAACTTTGAAAATTGATGGTTCGATGACTTGGCTGATCGTAAAGCCAGTTAACAAGTTGAAAAGAGAGTAATGGTCTAGCCAATGGTCGGCCAACTCCATTTTCAAGTCAGCGCTGAGTGCGTGTCCAATAAATCGTCTGCGGACTATCCGTCACCGTCCAAATTCATAATATTCGCGTCCTTTAACGCTATACGAACAATTGTTATCTCTGTACTCCGTTCTTATTCCAATCTTGTGGGAATTTTTGTAATCTTCCCGTTACTTCGGGAGAGTGGGTGAGCGAGGCGACAAGTAGGTACTATAGTTGGGCCGAGTAATTCATACGAGTTAGCGGCGTCGATATCAACGCTCAAGGGATTCTATATGAACGTACTCGGTGATATTGGATATTCCTGCAAATTGAATCGAGAATAGTTTCAAACTAATTTCGTTGCAGGCCCAACCGAGGTTACTCGTTGAAGAAGCTACGAAACGAGCCAACGTGTACATCATTCGAAACAACCACAATCGCCGTTATAATATTTTACTTCGGACAGTCGATCTATTGCTCTCCATGAAAAGTATCAAACTCCGTTAAAAATAAAAAAATAAAAAAACACTAGTATTTTTCACTCTCTTGCGTTTTGAAACGAACTTATATTAAATCGGAGATTTGAAATGTCATGAGATTTTAATAGGTACGGAATACCTATTTACAATTTTTTCTTGTCCAAAACAAATATATGTAAAGTACTTTGTACAAACAATAGTGACAAAAAAATACATAAATTGAATACAAGAAAAAAATAGTTTGAAAAATTCCTAATAAAGATGACAATTTGTATTCTCAAAGATGTAAGCTATTTTGTTCTCCTTCAGGCATTCAATCTCTACGACACAAAATACGTCGAAACTCCGAGGAAACGTTTAATCGTTGCGTAAATATCGCCATCTCCTTCGAGTTCTCCTAATTTGATTTGTCTTGGTACTCGACAAGGAAAACTTTAGCTAGCTGGAGAGGCCAAAAGAAATAGAAAGCTGTGATAAACATCGGAAAACGAGTGCAGCGTTGTTCGACTTTAAATGCGGCACGCGAATAAATTTCTAATTAAAACTCCCTCAAAGTACCTTCCTTCCTTAGTTGTCCTTGTCGTTCGCGAGTCTACCGTTGAACGAAATTAAAACGTGCTAGTGTATAGACGGCATTTTAAAACTCGGTCAGTCGCTTGGCTGTACTTCGTCGAATTCGTTCGAACCGTAACCAAAAAAAAAAAAAAGAAAAAGAAAATTGGGTAATCGTCCAGAAATTATGCGATTAACTTAATTTGATCGATGATTAAGTGAAAATTCCAATTATAATCGCGATCGAGTCGAGTCCTTTCGCGAGCCATCTCGTTAATGAATAATGAAAAATGCGAATAAAGATAAAACGAATTTACAAGTACAATTAATTTGGGAATATGCTTACGGGCACGTTCCGAGCTTATCTCAGGTCAATTTTAACATTCGATACGATTTACTTATGTTAAAAAGAAACGAGAGAGAGAGAGAGAGAGAGAGAGAGAGAGAGAGAGAGAGAGGGAAAGTTCTCTCTCTATACCATTTTTATCGAGTATGGAAAGACAAATATACTACATCAATATGCTATATGAAGAATAAAATTGGCTTGTAAGAAATTTCAGTAAAAATAGAATATATGCCTCGTCGTTCGTACGATTGTCATTTGAAATGAAGTCCTGTGACGATTAGCTCGTTGACGAAAAGGAAAGGCGATCCGTTGAAAGGGATTTCGTTGGTGATGCTTACAAGAGCGCTACGATAGTAAACGATGTTGCATCGCTTATCGAGCGATAGGCGTTTACGAGGAGTACCTATCATCCGTTCTAGCGACGAACACGCGCGTATAAAGGGAAAGGTTCTATACGCATGATAGGGCCGACCACACGTACAAGTTGCTTTTTATTTTCCAACGTCATCCTCTTCGTCCGATCGTTTGCAATTTTCCATGGATTTACTCGAAGACTTTGCTCCAAGAAAGTATATTATATATACATATTGTTATTTAGTATAATATATTAAATAATATATAATTATATGGATGACGGTAGAAAGAATTAGAAAAATTCTCCAAATTTATCTGGAATTAGCATTTCTTACGAATCGAAACGAATTCATTAAATTGATTATATTAAACTCTACCAAACGAGAAGACGTAATCCATTCGTCCTAGTTTTCACAATCTAGCCCGATAAATGAGGAAAGAAGAGCCGATATAAATAACGATAGCTACATAAAGGCCATAGATGTAAAGAAGGCGATAGCTACCTCGGACAGGAATGCCTCTGCCTTTCAGCCTTTCAATTCGCCAATGGAATTGCTTTCTCTTTGCGGACGAATAGGGTGCCGTTATTTTTGGTCTCTTAGAATCGGTCCATTTCGTTCTAATACCTCGATATTACCATAGAATAAAACAATTAACCTAATTATTTTCTTTCACAATTAAAATCCCTATTAATTTCTCGTTTAATTTCAACTTATTAATTCGAAGCAACGTTTATTGGTCGTATCTTTATTACCTACTTATACATGTAAATTATTAACATATAAATTATAGTTAATATTAAAATCAGCAATATCCACGCGAAACGAAATATTCAATCGGATCGCTGATTGGAAATGTGCGGTATATTTTGTTTATGTTTATGCGCGAAGAAACGTACCCTCGATGCCGAGGGTATTCCGTTCATTTCCAATGACCGAAATTAACCAATCGTTTCTCGTTTCCTATCGATCGGTCGGAAGAAAGCATCGTTAATTTCCAAGTTCGAAAATCGGTATTGCTCATTGTTCGCGCTTCGCGTTGCCACGATAATAATCGCGTTTATTGCCGAATTTCAGAATGTGTCCGCATGAAACGAGGCTTATCAATGCTCATCCAATGAATGAATTTAAAAACGAAATGAATAGTTTTATTTCGATGAATAGTGGAAAGCGATAATTTTAACGAATATCTGGATACACGCACAAAGCGTATTTTATTATGTTTTGATATATATATATATATATTATTTATCATTCTCGATGGAACGACAATACCCACCCTTTTAGCGGCACAGTTTCGAAATCATGCTCACGCAAATGGAACGAAGAAACGTATGAATAGATAAAAGTAGGAAAGAACGTTGTCATGTTGCTAATGGATTCATAAAGATGTATTTTCATCGAGGTAAAACGAGGGAAAATAGTATCGCGTTCGATGATATCGATTGAATTGCGAGAAATATTATGAAATTTATCGGCATTGGGTCGTGCTTTCTCGATTCTCCATTTAATCGAATCTCGTCGCGATCGCGTTGAATGCATCAAATTTTCATGCTATTATTATCGTTAGCGATCACGAGGCTGATGATTACCAACGCGAAGAAAGAATCTCTAGAGTTCATTTTTTAATGGTTCTTAATTATCCCCAGCGTTGCAAATTGAGATACATATTATACGCACAAATACTCGTCTCTCCAATTTGTTTCTTTTTCCGGATCGACAAAGTCGATGGTCTGCCTTTGAAAGATTTCCATGTTGGCTACACTCTCGTCAAACGATGGAAATGAATAGATAAGCTTGTATACGGTCACGGTAACGTGTGATATTGATAAGAGAAAGATCGAAAAGATTAGCGTGACATTTATAGATCGAAAGAAATATTCGAGTTAGCTCACAGATTATTCTAATGGAACTTTTTCCTTCGTATTAGATTAGCAATCTAGTTAGTTGAGGTATAGAAATTTATTCAAATTTCCACATTTCTCGATAATTTCGTAACTTTTTGCAACCGTTGTAATCATTATTCTTAACGATACAGAACTTTTGTCGATAAAATCTTTCAATGCACTTTCTTCAATCCAAACTCGAAATTATTCTATTTCAAAAAAAAAAAAAAAAAAAAAAAAATATATATATCAAATATTTGTGTAACTTGCTATATATCGATCCGTTCTAACTAGTGAAATGTTTAACTCGTTACGATGAACGCGTCCTTTGACAAGTATGTAAAATCAAAGTTATAGATGTTATAGTTTCATGTGTCTCCGTCCGTCCGACATGAAATTTTTTACTTGTAAAACTTAGAAACAAAGTACCCGTTTCCGTAAGCGTGAGTATGCGCAAGGAAAAACGGCGTCCCCGATAGATATGCCGAAGAAAACGACAAAAAAAAAAAAAAAAAAAAAGAAGAGACAGAAACGTAACACTTCGTCTTGGCGGGGTTCACGAGATATATATATATATATAGTAGGTACATACCTATTTTTTGCTTAGCTTCCATAATTTCTCATACATAATGCATCGTTATGCAAGTGCAACACCAAAGTGGATTTCAATGTATTTTGCATACGAACCCTCGCGAATCGAATTTTTTTACAAAAAATCTTACTTCCTTACCAGTGGACTAGTATAACATGCAACGATGTCGTTCGTCAACTACTATTTATGATTTTACATTAATACTTGAAATAAAAGACTTATGTTTGTTGGTTTAGGATAGTGTCAATCATCAATAGCATTCTATACGAGCTGTCTTCTTTCTTCTCTCTTAAAAAATGCTATGTTTTTTATATTTTTAGTGTCTTATTCTTCAATCTTATTGTTCTATTTAACACAAAGCAAAATTATGAAGAACGTGAAATATTGAGCATTTGCACATGTGTATTTAAAATTGCCGTCTAGGAACATTATCCTGTTTTCTAAGATCCACTAATACCCAATGTCTTCTGCTTACATTAACACGTAAGGGCACGCCTCGAATCAATAATCTAATGAGTCGTACTACCGCGTACCTACACCTACTGGCATTCCGTCATCGCGTCTGGGATCAAGTTTGCGAATCCCCTATCGCTTCGATTATAAGATAATCGGTATTCTGATACGTATTTAAAGAAAAGTATTATGAGCATTTTTCCTACATTATTATTGTTATTATTATAACCAATGTTATAATTTGTCTTTCCTTTCTATTATGCATTTATGAAGGTTGATCTGTCTCTCCCTCTCTCTCTCTCTCTCTCTCTGCTCTTACGTTCATAAGCACGTACGTAAATACACGTAATGCATGGGTATGTATGTACGGGTACGTGTACATATGTACGTGGGAAGGAACGCGTGTCACGCAAAGTACTTTGGAAGCAAGCTCTGCGAGACATTCAACACGTTCATAACGTATGCTTTTGCGATCTCACGTACTTGAGAAGAAAATGTTGGACATCGCCCCGAGAAAATATTCCTGCTACACGAGATAAGGGTGTGGGATAGGTCGGCCAACTTGAGATGCGAAAGAGCAACGATATGTTTCCCTTTTTTATATATAAGAGAGAGTTTCCAAATGCGTATCCCATAAATCTTTTATCTTCTTTTATTTCTCAATATAAAGGGCGTCTAATAATTTATAGATTATATCTTATTTCGTGAATCTATGTTGGCAACATTTTAAAGGATCAGGTACGATCGATCCGAAATTTTTTGATCGGATCGCTCGTAAAACTAATGCTTTCGTCCACCAGTCATAACGTTGAAGTTACAAGAAAAAGAAAGATGTAAGACTCAGGAGTGTGTGAGAGAGAGATGCAACAACGATCGTTTGCTAGTAATACGTATAAGAGAATGAAGGGAAAAGAGAGAGAGAGAGAGAGTCACTGTGTTGCAGTCCCACGTGTAACCATCACGCTTCACGGATATTTACTCGGGGGTAAATGCAAAATCGATATACCCAGGGTCGTTCGATGATGTGCAGAAAGTGAGAAGAGCGAGAAAGAGAGGGATACCTCTCGATCCTCGAGGTCGAAAACTGAGTGGCCTCTCACGGTAAACAGTTATTAATAAAGATTTAATCGTCCATCTTTTCGTTTAGCGAACCAAATTTTTGGATGAAATTTTTAGAATATTTCTATAAAACGAATTTCCTTGAAAAGTCTTTTCTTGTTTCACAAAAGGACGTTACGTCCGATAAGTACGATCGTCCGAACAAAAACTTTTTTACCGGCTAAATTGTCATTTTCTCTCTTTCTTTCTTTTCGTTTTTCGTTCTATACTCGATGGCATTAACGCGTTAAAGCTTTAACGAGAGAGATCACGTCATTTTTCGTTAGTAAATTAATAGGTGTATGGATAGCAATAAATCGTTTAGCGATGCTTCGTTCGACCGATCACAGCGATATTTTTAATCCGATATCAAGTATTTGTTTTCGATAACCCACAGCTATCGAGTATTAACACAGTAGCTCTGTCATAGATGGAACCCTTTTTCGTTCCCTTTTTGCTCAACGAAAATTTATCCTGCCATTCCTCTTCCACTTTATCCGGCGACGGGAAATCATTTTATTACCGAACTCGAGATAAGAAACGATACCTATATCTATTCAAATATGAACCAGTCGGTTCATCTCCCGATTGGCCATCTCCAAGCTTCGAACGTTTACTTTATAGAGGATGGTCGTCGAGTCTCTCTACCGAGAGTTAAAAAGAAGGTCTTTTAAAAGTTTATTAACGAGCTCGAATGAAAAAAGATCTACTGTTGTTCTTCTTATCGGGGCATTTGAAAAGGACAGTAAATAAAAAATGAAAAGGAAAAAGATATTCTTCTTTCGAGCGAGCCTTATCGAAAAGGAGACGCTCCAAGGATCGACTCTTGAAGGATCCTCCAGGAAAGTTGAAGATCGAAGTTGTAATCGAGCAAATCTCGCTTGGGAGCAAACTCTAGGAAGCTAAGAAGATGAGAAGAAGAGGAAGAAGAAGCAGCAGGAAGAGGAGGAGGTGGAGGAGGAAGGAAAAGAAAAGTTGCAAACCTCGCTCGTGATACGAGAAGTAAGAAGAGAAGCCACAAAGACGATAAATCCTTGTCGTCCTAACTCTCTCAAAGGTGATCGCGAGGATAACGTTACTCCGACACGCCTCGATAAACTTAATTGCCATTACGAGAGAGAACGTAGGCGCGTAGATCGTTGGATATACGTATCTAACGCGGCTAATTAAAGGCTCACCGAGTTGACCATCAAAGCGTCGCATCTTTTTGAATTTTCCCACATTTCTTCTACCGTGAAATATTCACTGGATGCTGATTTATTTTCTTGTCGAAATAAATTTTATTTTAATTAATACTATCCATTATATAAATATATTGGTTCTCTGTCTCCCACCGAACTCGACCATTTGAAATATTTTTTTGGTCAAGAGCCTGGAATGCTTGGGAAAGAAATATATAGATATCGAGGAAGAAATTTTGTCGAGCGCTCGAGACGGAAAGATTTCTCTGAAAATTACAAAGCGTCTTCGAGCGTGATCCAATTAAAAGTTTGTACGAATCGTCCCTACGTATTCCCAAGGAAGAATATAAGTGCTTCCTCTTTGGACAGAAACCCATCTCACCAACCTCTCCTCGCCTGGTTTCATCGTCATCGGTCGTTCCTTCGATCTTCTCCGAGAAAACTCAACTCTTTGTATCGTTCGATCGACTTCGAGTACATCAGCCAAGCTCGAATAGTCATTAAATCTTCTTAACTACGTTTTCGAAGGATGAACAGTGAGAAAACTTGAACGATTCCAAGTGCAGATTCGACGAACTTTTCATTACTTGCCTCTTGCTATAGTCTTTACGCCATATCAAATGAAAGGAGTGGGAAAGAAGGGAAAGAAATAATATAGAGAAGAGAGCAGCGAATGGGATATATCGAAAGAAAGAAAGAAAGAAAGAAAGAAAAGACACAAAAAGCAAAAAGAGAATCAACACCGGGGATAAAAATCTCAAGACAGGATTTTCCCGATCGAAGTGGAAGATGGCGAGCCGAAAGGAAGCGTAATTTTCAAGATAACAAGCTATATTTCGTGTCTGGACCTTAGAACTGGAGTCTGGAGCCGTACTGGGCTCTAGACTGGATGTCTCGGAAGGAGTCTCTTTATCGGGGAAGACGGTAGACGAGAAAACGGGCTTCCTTTACCGTACGTAGATACCAGATAAAAAGCTACAACGTGTATCCTTGGTAACCGTAAATACGATCTCGAGAAAATCTTGAAACGACTAAATATTACGACGGTCGATCGGCTTTAAATCGCGATAATGTCAAATTTATCGTGACGAGTTAAAGCGATATATTAGCCATCGATTTATTTAAAAATTTAAGTTCCTTATAGATCGTTACATTTCGATTGTTAAACGATTGAATGAATCCAGTGACTTTTCGATCCTACCTAATATTCATTGCAGGGATGCTCTGACGAACGTGAAATTTTGATATAAAAAAAAAAAAAAAAAAAAAAAAAAGAAAAAAAAAACAAGAAAAAGGGGGGAAAAGGAGAGGAAAAAAGGACGAAACGACGAGTACGAAAGGAAGGTGTAAAGAGAAAGAGAGAAATATTCATGTTCGAGGGAAATTTCATCTAAGAGGGAAAGTAATAAGCTTCGGTATACAACAGAAACGGAAAGAAAATATGAGGGCTTCGTCGATAGCGAAAGGAATCGTAAATTCCGATTTCGGGCAACAACTTGGCAGTACGTAGGTTCCATCGTGGAACCTCTCGTCATTAGGATCGTACCACTTATATTTTCCAAAATTCTATTTCGGGATATCCGACGGCGAATCGAATGAGAGTTGTTCCACGGTCGATGGGGGGTAGTAAGTCTATTAGAGCTTCCTTCGACCTAACGGTTAGTCGTAAATCGTCGGTACCGCGTTAACGTTGATCTTCTTCTTCTCCATTCTATTTCAAGTGGATTATGCGATTTGCATGTAGATGCATACGCATTAAAGTGTCGATGAAAATCTTCTCAATTTCACTTGACTTAAAACCATCATTCTTTCCACGTTAGAAAAACTTTAACTCTTTTGTCGAAAATCGATAAGAATCATGGCATAAATTTAGACGAATTTGGATCTTTGTTTAACAAAATCAATTGTAGATTTCAAATGCAGGTGTAGAAGAGCCTGGAGATTAGAGAAACTTGATGAAACGAAAGGAATATCGTTCGCACTTAAAAGTTTCCTGGAAAAAGGGTACAGGTACGAAATTTAATTGCGCCTAGAATAGAGATACTCGAAAGTATATTATCCGTACAATCGGACATGATGAGGCCATTTTCATTTCGCTCGGAAGCGTCGCTTTAATCCTAGAACATAAAGATGTGAATTCGCAAATTTACTGGGACGAAGCGAAACGGAAAAAGCGGTCTAGGAACCGTATAAGGAAGTCTTTTGCAGTCATATTATCGCGTAGACCAATAAACAGTCTTCTTTCGCAGTGCAGATAAGATCGCGAGCTATCGAGTCGAAATTCGAAAGAAACCGAGTATGAACGCATGAAAACTGTTTCCTTTTTTTTCGATAAATCCGAGGTTATTTCTTGAAAAAGAAGAATCAAAGAGAGAGAGAGAGAGAGAGGGGGGGGGGATATGGCAAGAAGCTTTGAAAGGAAGGGAGTAGGAGTGCCGACGCAGGAATGACGCAGTCAATAGTCGTCGAGGTCTTTGTAGAGTCGACGTCATCGACGAGACGTCGGCATTGGGCGCCGAAACGTCTGAGGATTCCGGCGTTATACCTTATAGAACCCTACCGAGGCCGACTCTCGCTTACTTCTTCCTATTTGCTTGGCACCCATTTCCCTCTCCCTCTTTCTCTCTCCCCTTCCTCCCACAATTTTCCTTTTTTCTTTTATTCTTCTACCTTCTTACCCTCTTTCTCTTACTTACTTACTACTTACATCCAGCTCCTTGTCATAGTCGTCGATATTCTTAGAAACATCGTATCCTGACATCGTAGGCCGAAACCATAAATCGAACGACTTAGTCCCTACCATTCTCTTTTCCTTCCCAGCCATTTATTCGCCGTCCCTCGAAACTACACCGACTTTTGTGCTTTCCTTACCCTCTTACTCGACGCTTTTTCGTTTACGTTATTTTTGATTAAAGAAGAAGTCTATTCACGAGGAATATTGAACTCTTATTCTCGGGCATTTTCATCTTCGAATTCTCGTTCTCTTTCTCTCGATCGAACAGCCGATGATTATTTCCAAGCGTTCAAAGTGGAATAACGAATAAAGAAAACGAAAGGAATAAAAATAATTACGATCGGAAGCAAGAATGAAAAGATTCGATGGATCAAGAAGCGAGTAAAAGGAGAATGTAACGTACCCGAACGATAAACTAACTCGATTTAGAATAATTTTGCCGGCGAGCTTCTCACATCCGATTATAGCTCTGCCTTTGCTTGAATTAATCGCGTGGATAGAGCGAGCTCGATTGCAAGAAAGCATACTCTTAAGTCGAGATTAATCCTATTTCGATCGGGTAACGAACTACATAGAAAATGTTTGCTTTATAAATGCATTGTTTATAGGAGGACCACGTCGACGTAAAAACGCTACGAAATAATGGATATTTGATCGTTTTTGGATAGTTTACAAATGGAATTTCTCAATTTTTATCTTCCTATCTACAAATTTTCTTTTACGAAAGTTTTCACAAAGCCGTATGTCAACGAAACGCTCTTGTCTTCGACTTATTTCATTATCCTGTATCACGTGGTCTTTAATTAATAAAGAGTCGCACCGATCGTGTCTTCGATTTTGCCGCTTTGTGAAAGCTTTCTCGAAAATTCCCTCCGGCATGGCATGTCCTCTCTCTCTCTCCCTCTCTCCCTCTCTCCTTCGACAAAAGAGCTTTATCAAGCAAGCGCTTTCGTGGTAGTAAGGATCGATGACATTCTGGAACGAAACGAGCTAAAAGGAGAGAGGGAGAGCGGGTATGCTTCGGTACCAAGGTTGAAAATAAAAGCCACCCTTTCTCGATCTCTATCGATCTCCTGCAACAACGTTAAAGAATAATGTTTACGATGAACATACTCCGTTGTAACGACACACAATGATGCTGAATTACGATGTAGCCTTTACGTCACAATTTAAATACACACAACGGCCGTGCTCGAACGGAAGTATGACCACATTGATATTTAACTCTTGAAATTTTTCATCTGGTTATTTCGCGACATTATCCAACTTGTTTCCCTCCATTTTAGAATAAGATCGCTCGTGAAATACATAAAAAATATATATCTACATAATTTTCTATAGATTATGTAATACTAGACGCGATAACATTTCGAAGCTTAACTCTGAGAAATTCTATGATGCTTCTTTAACTCCACTTTTTCTTTGATTTATTCGTATTCATTTTATTTCGATTCTACTTCTATAAAAGCTCTACCTAAAAACAGAATCTGCGATATCGTGTGTGTATTTGTATTTTACAACAAATATAAATAAAAATACATTCAATAAATTGTAGTTAACGTAATTTCATTCAGAGAATTTAATTTAATTAATCGGAATCCTTTATATTTTAATTCAATTACATTTTCTTGCTTTGGATAAATTTCATAATTTCCCTATACGCGACTTCAAAAAGAAGAAAAAAAAAAAAAAAAAAAAGCTATACGAACAAACAAGATCGTATGGATAAGTACGAACGTGCTTTGAAATTGAAAATCGTTCGAGATATAACTTGAAACAATTTTATATTAGACCTTTAACGCAGCAAGCAATACATGGGGAAAATACTCGAAAGAATTGAAACAAGTGTTTCTCATTCGTTTAACAATTTGAAATGCCTAGGAACATTCCTACGATTTCACGTTTGCTAAGAGAAATTCGTGGAGTAGAAGGGCCTTCATCGGCATTGATTTACCGTTCGGTATGTCGCAAATTTCGACGCGCTTCGACGATTGCCCCTCTGGTTAATGCGTTCGATGCACGTTTCCCTCTCATTAGAACGTAAACTCTGAACAAGATAGGATAGCTCGTTTAGCGAGGTACGCATACATCGGTATACCTACCTATCTACCTACGTCTATGTAATACTATATATCTACGTACATCTGCAGCCATTAATTTGTTATGGTATTAATCCCCCTCTCCATGCTACTTGATTCGCACTTTTCCGTATTCGTACGCGTTGGTAACGTTTCTTTTCGTAGTAAACCTATAAAATAGTAAGCTACAACATGATACAATTTTAAGGAAATTCGAGCTTAACTTAAGGTCGCGGATATAATTTTTCTTTTCTTCGAACGAGGCGTCACGAAACGTCCCTTTGAACGAGAAAACGGATAAGGGATATCACCCCTCGGCCTAACTGTTCCTGTTATTTCACTCGATACGCTTCCTCTTCTTCCTCCTCGGTTATCGACTCTCACAGTTTGGAAATATTATTCTATCGCAGGGCAAAGTGATCGAGGAGAAGCTATCATCGACTTCGTTTTTTGCCGATCGCAACGTTATCCATAACGGATTTCATCTATGACGATTGTAACGGTTAAGACAAACGTTATCATTATAAATAACGACGGAGATCGTTAATCGGAATAGGTGGTCGTCTATGGAATCCTGATAAAGATACAGACTTTACGATCGCTTACGACATGGTGCCACTGGTTTGGATATTGCCAACTAAATCTAACGTATCGCTACGTGGTTTGGTCGCGCCAAAATACGGTTTTTGGGAAAACCGTATGGTTAGCCATATTACGGGGTTCTCTTACGCTAATCGTTCGAAACTTATGAGAGAGGGTCATTTTCTATATTCGAACGACTTGACAAATCGTACATTACTCGTTGACAAGGCTACGCGATCTAAACCGAGGAAATTATAAAGATCGACGAAGAAATAATTCGAGCGCTTTTCAAACGAGCCATCGACGTAAGAAAAATATGCACGTGTTTTTTCATGACTTAGGTAAACGTATACGCGTAATATACAATATTATGGTCGAGTGAAACGAATGCGTGCAATTAAAAAATAAGGTATTCGAGAACGTAACCATTACCGTTACCGACAGCTAGGCTAACAGAATTCATTTAGGTTCTCCGCTTTTAATGACTTCTTTCAATATTATTTATGATTATTTTTACAAGTTGGATAAGTATCCACAAGAGAAACGGTCGAATAATTTGCGTATTGCTTATTGCAATAACGCTTTGCTCTCCACTTGGTCTCAGCGCGTCCAACCCTCCTCTACCGAGCACCCTCCCTGTCTCCCTTCCCCCGTGCCTTCCGAAACTCTCGTTCTCTTCGAAGCACAGTCTTGGTATGTATGCATACGGTGTTGCGCTTTTCCAAGCTCTTGTAACTTCGTTAACCTTAATAAAACTCGTTAGTTCGTTATAGTATTAACCTTATCCAGGTCGACGTCTTATTTCTATTTCTTTTTCTTATTGCATTTAACCGCACGATATATTGTATTACCTAGGACATCCTTCTTAACTCTTCTATCTTTATTCAAATGATTCCGCTATGGGAGGGGGGAGGGGAGGAGAGGGGGGGGGGTGGAAAAGAACGTCGTCGCGATTTCAAGTGAACTTTGACTCTTGGATTATACCCGATTTTGTAACGATCAAAGGAAAAATTCCAAATATTTTCTTTCGTCGACGTTTATGAGCGTAATTTTGTAGGAAATAGAAAATTTGAAGTTTAATCGAAACATCCCCATCGAAGTATCTTGTATTCGAGAGAAACGAAACTATCAAGGTTGCTTTAAATATATTATTTCGTAGATATTATTAAAACAATATCCCGCTCGGAGTGCGCGACCCCCCTTTCTCTAGTTTTCGAGGTTCGATAAAATCGATAGATCAAACGATAAGAACATTCATCTATAATGGCTACCTAATGGCTAGGTATGTATATCCGCGTAATCCCTAAATAGCATCTCGTCCGAGTCCATCCACGTACTCGTTATGCGATCAAGAATTAAGACAGTGACTGATGATGGCAGGATCGTTAATTAATCTCACGGCTTTCCCAAGGTAGAAGCAGGATGCCGTTAATTTCGACGATATTGTACGTGATAATGGTGAGACGTGATCAAGGCGGAATCAACAATGGACACGTCTATTTTCATGTTAAAAAAAAAAAAAAACGAAACAAATAAATAAATAAGAAAGAAAGAGAGAAAGAACAAACTAAAACTAAAGGAAATTTTGATGTTAATCGGATTTGGTAAAAGTAAAAGTGTGATACGTCCAAATATTACGATTTAAACATTTTTAAAGATCATGCGACACTTTCAATAGAAAAAAAAAAAAAAAAAAAATTGAAAGCACAAAAGGATTATGAATGTAAATGGCATACATAATAACGAGTATTTAATACACTTTTAATGAATAATTAGTAGACGATAATAGACATTGCCTATTCCTTCGACGATCCATGGTAAAAAAAAAAAGTATGCGAATCTTAACTACACGTAATAATAATTCTCTCTATCTTTCTTTTCAAAGAAGAGTTTTAATGGAATTAAGCGAAAGTTTTCTAATAAACTCTTGA
Source organism: Dolichovespula media (assembly GCA_911387685.1). Lineage (NCBI taxonomy): Eukaryota > Metazoa > Arthropoda > Insecta > Hymenoptera > Vespidae > Dolichovespula > Dolichovespula media. Next base: position 5,029,729 of record OU426869.1, read on the forward strand.
AAAAGGCATCCTGCTTTCGCCATCACTTTATTTAAAAAACCTAGATGACTTTATTATAACCCAAGTAATATTACGCTCGCAATGATCCAAGAGATAATAAGTCCTTCTCTTCTTTCGATATTCCTTCGAGAAAATCTCTTGAAAATGTTTTCAGGTTAACAATTTCGAAATCGATCGCTTTTCCGAGTAACGTCTTTTATTTCGTTCGTTGTCGTACTTTTTAGTCTTTCATTTTCGAATGAAAACATAAAAACAAAATAAATAACTATAATAATTGCTCAAGTTATTACAAAGCCATTTAAAATTATATCTATGAAAAGTTAGATTTATACCTATGTTATACTAACAATGAAATATTTTAATATCGAAGCGTTGCTTATAACACGAGTAACACAAAAAATAATCTCCATATGTAATAATATGTTAAAAACGTGTTACGAATACGCGCTTCACTTTATTCGAGAAATTTGCTTGGGAAAGCTATTAGCTCGATAATAAAAGCGCAAAATCCAGCGAGATAACCGATAAGTAATAATAAAAAACTAGGAGTTACGCTTTCGAGATCGATAACGGTATCGGATTCCATCTCGTCGTCCGAATGAAAATAACTCCCATTCATTGTGATTAACCGAGCCCAATATTTTGTAATGCCCTTCTCTATTAGCTCTTGCATTTTGATATTAATCCTTTTCAAGAATGGAAATCCTTTCCAGGTAGCGATGGCTAAGGGATGAGTTCCCATATTCTCTTTCAATATGCTGACGTGAGATTTCGGTAAATTCAATAATTGATGATCGGAAACATTTAGCTTAACGACGAGTGCTATACTTGTATTTTTCCCATTGAAAAGATCCGAAAGCTGGTTGACATAATCGTCGTAGGAAAATATGTGAAACCTTTCACGAATATTTCGAATAAGTTCTTGTTCTTCGTAATCGTCGTCTTCATCTTCGTCACCTTCATCGAACAGATCCGCGTATCTCGAGGTTCCACCCAATTCCAATCCAGACGACAGCAATTCCGTCATTGTCTCTATTTGAAGATTCGACGCATTAATGAGTTGTTCCGACAACGACGCGAGGTAGTATTGAATTATGAAGAAGCTAAAGAGGGCCCAAGATAGGAACAGTAGACGACTCGAGGTTTCTCGAGGTTGTCGAAAGACCGAAATACCAAGGACTAAGGCTAAAACGTCTAGGAAAGATACGTTTTTTATCAAGAATAATTTCACAATGATTCCTAATAAGAGAACCCCCAATATGGCTAACCATACGGTTTTCCCAAAGGGCGCGACCAAACCACGTAGCGATACGTTAGATTTAGTTGGCAATATCCAAACCAGTGGCACCATGTCGTAAGCGATCGTAAAGTCTGTATCTTTATCAGGATTCCATAGACGACCACCTATCAGCAAGTCGATTTTCAGACCGTCTTGATACGTTATCATCTTAAAGTTATTGTCAATGCTATCGTTGCCCGTCAACGTTATCAATTCTCTCATCGATCGGCCGTTCATACTGGACAATATCTCCTCGATCATGTATCCTTCCAATCCTAATATATTCTCATCGGCCGTCTCGTTACTCGCATAAGAGTAAGGCGGATAATCGTGGTAACCGACAACGAGTTTACAACCGTTCAACAGAATGTCTTCGATCTCACTTTCACCCGTTTCGCCTTTCCAAATGCTTTCCCGACATTTGCTTAAAAGAACCGGTGCGGATGGAGTACACAATTCGTCGGGCTCAAAGGATCGAGTACCTGCCAATAAAACGGTATCTCGAATATTCCCCAAAATGATGACTTTACTTATCCGTCCCAACCACATCCACCGTTGAATTTTATTGGCTTCTCGGAGAAAACTATCTTCGTCCTCGAAAATTCTCGATGCTATTGTTACAATAAATTCGCATGACTCGTAGGTGCACGACTTGAGATACTGAGTACAGTTTCTTCTTTTTAAATCCTCCAGATCTTCGATGACGATAATTATGGACGATATCTTTCTGTTCCCATTAAGAACTTCGGCATCGTTCAACGCATACGTCGCGATGTCGGCTTGAAAAATACGTACGAGCAAATCTACATCGTCTAATCTATCTTCGGAAGAGTTTGCCATGAGAACGGTCATCGAAGATTTCAAATAATAATCTCGTAGGAAACTCATCACGCAGGGTGTCCAATGTGAATTTAAATGACTCTTTTTATTATATCGTTGCATCGTATCAGCGATGATTAAGGAACGATCACCTTCCTGTATTCCTTGCGACTTCTCCAACTCCTGTAACTCGTACCAAAACTCTGGCACCATAATGGAGGAAACTATTTGAAGCAGCATTCCTATGATCGCGATCGGAGGCATCGTCGTACTAAATAGCGAACTACAGGGAGACTGAATTTCCGTTCTTTTTCTTTCTTTGTTTTCTTTTTGTCTTTTCTCTCTCTCTCTCTCTCTCTCTCTCTCTCTCTCTCTCTCTCTCTCTCAGAATACAGAATATATCCAAAGTTCTAATCGAAACTGCACGTAATAATATATGTGATGTCACGCTCATTTCCTAACTAACTAAATATTATTTTAACGGCCATACTCGAACGTACGAGGAAGATCACGCGACTCGAATGTACCAAGAATTGTAATTGTAATTGCATAGGTATATCGTAAAATTGAATCTTTCGTTTAGATCGTTACGCGGAACAGCTTTGTCTTATTTAACGATGCAACATTGCATCAAATTTCGTCGAGAAAAGAAACAGATCTTTCTTCCCTTTTCTTTACGACGAATCCGACTCGCAATTAGACTTTTTAAAAATAAATAAACAAATAGGATAAGAAAGATAGATAGAGAGAGAGAGAGAGAGTCGTTGATGTCTATTAAAACGATAAAATAAGTGATATCTATCGCGTGTCGCTTTTGCACTAACCGTAATTGTCTCTATGCAAATATCGTACAAACGAGCGTGGCACTTGAAAAAAAAGTATGCGCTTCGGTCATGCGATCTTAGCATTAAAATAGCATGCAGCAAAGTGCTGACGGATTCGTACATAGCCGCAACGCGTCTCTGCGAAAGTAGAACGACCATCGGGTTTGCTTACATTCGGAGATAAAATAAAGCCGACTCTGATCGACCCGATCCCATGAAACATTTCATTTTCTTCAAAGTTATCCGATCACAACGTTCGTACAATCGTTTCTTACGGACGATATATTAAATACAGTAAAAACCGTTCATAGACGCTCGCGTAATTTTCCAATTTCTTGCGATCGAGAAACATGATTTTTTTTTTTTTTGGTTTTGTTTCAGAGCTTTCGTAAGGATATTATGCGTATGTTGCCCAAGACGAATGAGGAGGAGATATCAGCCAGCGTTTCGATGCAAACCTAGTCAGGTGAGTTTATGACCTCTATAAAAAAATATTCAAATACGACAAGTTTTCTCTCATATTATCTTTCTTCTTTCCAGCATTTGAAAAATGATTCCTACGATTCACTTGTTTTTTTTTTTTTTTTTTTGTTTGTCGACAATTGCAACGATAATACTAAAACGAGTACCTCCTATTTATCGTCGAATCTTTCCCGCTTGTAAATGGCAAATTATACAGGTAGACGAAATCGATAGTTGGATGAAAGTTTTCTCATTCGGAGAATATCATCGAGCTCTGCTTACGAGTTCGTCAGTTCGCTTTCAAAGTTATTCGAGTTGTTCACTCGAGTTATTTATCGTGTTCTTCTTATGTTAGCTTAATTAATTTACATCAACAGGTGAAGTTGATATTTACGACAAAAGAGCACCGTCCACGTTGCCGCTCATTCATAATCTCCTATTGAATACGCAAAGATGCGAAGCGAATTAAAAAGAGGCTTACGCGAGATCCTCTGGAAAATAGAATTTCTCGTTTCGATCGGTTTTTTTCCTTTTTCTCCCGCGAATCGTACAATACTTTCCAACTTTTTCATATCTTTTTATTTGAAATTATTAAAAAGCTCTTGTCGAAGAATACAGATTTAACGAAAAGAAACTCTCGAATCGTAAACCATCAACGAGAAGGATTTCGAAAAAATCCGAAAAGCCTCGTAGCCCTATTGTATAGTTAATAGTGACAGCAAGTAGTGTACGTTGAATGTCCTCATTCTCGTCTACCTCAGCCTCGTAGAAGCTTTTGTCGAAGTGAAGTGGGTTGTCGTTCTTGTCGGCTATTCCAATCCGATGGATTTCGTCATTGTAAATACAAAAGGATGGGATTAGATTTTGTAATCATTCCTCTAACAATCTACTTTTGGCTGTATGTAACTGTATAGCTTTTATAATTTCGATAAACGTTACTACGATTAAATATATAATAGTTATGAGAAAAAATCGTTCCAAGAAAATCGATTTAAAAACTTGATAGGATACGTGGATAATTAAACACCGTGCATCTACGAAATATCGACGAAATTGTTTCTATTATACCGATAGTATTTTGAAGTAGATAGATGTGTTATTAAAGTAGATTAGATAAAAAGAGGACAGTTTCCCGGTGAAAATGATATTTATAGTCGTGTCTCTACGACTTCCCGTTCCGAGGATATCGTAGTCGAAATATTCCCATTCATAATTCTTAATCATATGTTCGTAGTAATAGTAAAAATATTACGCGGCGCGTCGCCGTAAATGCGTAAATTCCTGAAATTTATGTTGGTCGGTACCTTGTGAATGAAATAATATAAGTTAACGAATCAACGGGAGCGTTTAATATTTAAATGGGAATATCTCTGAAATTACGAATGATGTAGTAGACCTCACAGAAAAGCCGTTTTAAAGGGCAGAATTTTTTTCTCTAAATGTTCGCGATATTTATAACAATTATTTAACAATCTTTTGTTATAAAGAATCTTCGTTATAATGAATTTCCAAGAACATACGCAAAGGACAATTTTTCTTGGCGATTCAAGAGAAATTCAAGAGGAAATTTCTCTATTTTCTCACGATATCCTTGAACGATTAATTCCAAATAATTTGTTATAAACCATTTTCAAGAACATAGGTAAAGGGCATTTGGAATGGACTCGCAAATTTATCGAATAAAGTATGACGTTTTAAAGAGAGAACATTAAATGTTTTATCGAAACGACGTAACTCCGAGCTCGGATATCCGTAGAAAACCTGATCACCGGGGAAGAAAGGAAGGAACTGTCCAACAAAGTGTCTAGAACACCTAGAAGAAACACCTAGCAAGTGTAGCTTCCCTTTTTTTCAGAGATTCTCATCCGGAAGGTACTATTCTGCTTACTCGCTCCACCACATGCGAAGAAGCCGAGAGAATTCGGGTGAACAAACCTACATTTAACGACGGGATATCGACGCGACACGATCGTCGAATAGTCGTCGAATTCCTCGAGTACCTACGCCTGCATTATATCAAAGCCCTCTCCGTTCCAACCAATGCGGAATAGTACGGCGCCGTCGTTACGCGAACGTTCAAATAATAATTCGAATAAGAAACGTCTCGTCGAACGCGAAAGACGGAATCGGGCGCTTTTCGTATTCGCACTTACGGAAAATCGAATTCATTTAGAAAGAATAAGGATATGCGCGCGGTAATGTCATTTCACAGTAGTATCTCACTTCTCTCGATGTTACGGTTTTATCACCGATCGGTGAAAAAATCATGTATCGTTGCAAACGCTCTTTTGGACGCTTAAGTGGTCGGAACGTAAACGTGCGTGCGTGTGTCTTTAAAGTTTTCCTATCTGTTAGATCGATGATTATATAATAAAAATAAGAAGAAGAAAGCACACTAAAGCATACGTGTGTATATATGTATCGTCGCGAATCTATTCGATAATGTATTCGAGAACGTATTCGAGAACGATCGCTTTTAATTAATCGATAATATTAATGGCACTACGATCACTAAACGATGCGTTTTCCACGTACCCGATGAAAATCCTACCCAAGTAAATCGTTTCTAAACCGACCCCTAACCCACGAGCCCCGCCCACGCCTTTTGACCAGTTAACCGAATCGCTCGATGGAGGAGACTTGTCGCCAACCCCGTAGAAAACAAAAAACCTCGGTACGTTGATTTGTGAATGTATAACAACCGTCCACACACGCACATGCACACGTACACGCATACACGCGTGGGATGTATGTACATGTACATATATAGGTATACGTACACGCATATTCTCTCTCCCTCTCTCTCTCTCTCTCTCTCTCTCTCTCTCTCTCTCTCTCTCTCTCTCTCTCTCTCTCACTTTTCCAACCTTCTTTCTGCTCGAATCAAATGAAACACCCTGTATACATTTTTTATTGCACTAGCACATCGATAAAACGAACTTGAAAAAAAAAACGTGCACGTATAAATTAATCTGAGACCGTATAGCGAGAGCCTGTATAGATAGTCTGAAATCTTCCTGAACACACGCTGAACTAGCACGAAAGCACATCCCATTTTTTTTCCTTCCGTTCGATAAAACCGATCGTTTGCATGACGTCGTCGGTGATAATTTAACGATACATCTATGTATTTCAAGCAGATTGGAGAAATGATTAAAAATCAAAGAAAAATTTGTATACTTGTAGGATATTATGGAAAAATCAACCGCAGCCCTTTTACCAAATGCTTCCAATGTTTTCGTAACGTTGACGATAAAGGCGAATACGCCGGGAATCGAGTGTCAAAATTATTCAGGATTTCGTAGCTTTGAATAGATATGATACGTGCCCATATATACGACGAACGTCGGTGATTCGAATGTAATGGGATATTGTGGCCTTTCACTGGGCACGAGCCTCGCCGATTCATCAATATCGTTTATTCCGATGAACGATTTGAATTTATCAGAGAGGAAAAGAAACAAAAAGAGATTTCTTTTAAAAGTTTTTGAATTTCCGGCTAAAATTGCCTTTCTTTAATATAGTTTTAACTACAATCTTTTTTCCTCCCGTTCCTGTTTTCTCCCTGACGAAATTCGAAAAGAATGAACGAACGAATGTACCGCAATGACACTACTTAAATGAACATTCGTTAATTCTACTCATCGTTCTAGCATTATTTTATCTTCCTTCGCAAGTTTATTCGTCCGCCTCGAAACATCTCGCATTATGATTCATCAACGATGTACACCGATTCTATTTAATCTCCGGATTACCGAAAATGAATCTCGAATATGCGTTGAGCTCATTAACGAATGGAAAAAAAATATTAGCGGAGTATCGCGGGACTACTACATGGAAGGAATCGAGATTAATTCGATGAATTCAATCGCATCAAATGATATTCAGTGGATTAAAGAACATGCGAGCGATCGAGAGAGAGAGAGAGAGAGAGAGAGAGAGAGAGAGAGACTAACGCATACCAATGATCCCGACTGTGATGCTCGAAGTTTCAAAGTTTATTAAAAATAAATAATTTAATTAATAAAAAAGAAATAATAATAATTTGTCAAATAAAAAGGATCTCCCTCCGTACTCTATTCTCTACGATGCCATTGAAAATGTTTTTCTATTGGCTCGATTCCGGCGTGCTTTCTTCGTTGCGAGTCGGCTCTTTTTCACTTTCTTTCTTGAATCGGTGCAAAATAAGTCAGCACCATACGAAGTACGAGCCATAAAGTGTAAAGCTCATGCCAATGATCCGTGGTGACCTTTAAAGGGAACACCGAGGACCGAAAGTGGTTAAGTTAACCAGTAGCATGGGTCGATCGATCGTCTCTGCCTTGTAGGAGGTGTAATAAAACAAACGATCCTAACGCGCACGCGTGCGCGTCCTTGGTCGCGCGCAACTCAAACTATTGCGCGTTGGTATATTTGCGTACTCTCTCTCTTTCTCTCTTTGACAACTCGATATGTCTTTCAAAGACAGCGACAGAGAGACAGAAAGAACGAGGGAGGGAGATTTAGTTAAGAAAGTTTAGTTGGAAAGCCGTTAATGCGATTTTCTCTTTCTGCTAAAAATCCGAATTATTTATCTATATGTGTAACTATATAGATATAAATTTATAATTTAGATATCACGTATTTTCTACGTATTAATCAAATGCAATTATAGCTCGGTAATAGAAATGGCAACAGTTAAAAGTTCTTCCATATTATTTCGCTACGAACATGACATTATATTTTTCTTCGATTTTAATTGTTTTATCATCGTCCCAAAAATCTTTCACAAAGACTAGATATGTACCGATCTCTCTCTCTCTCTCTCTCTCTCTCTCTCTCTCTCTCTCATTCTCTTCACACCACGAGTCGTACCGTCGTATTTGTTATTACAGCAAATAAAAGAGATGAAAGAAGCTCAACTAGAATGTCGGAAGCACGTTTCAAACTATGTATATACGCATGAAAAGGCGTACACGAATACGAGAAGCACACTCACCCACTACAGAATCGACACTCGTTATCCAAACAAACGGGCATACAGCTGTTGTAGATCGTTAAAACGATGAGAGAGAATTGCTCGGCATTGGCCATAACATTAATTCGATCTTCGATGAAGCGAGAAACAATTTTTAATGGCCCAACGCGTAAACCGAATCCAACCAACGTTCTGGTTTACGATTATTAAGTCAATCGAATCAGGAAATTATTAGTGAAAAATTGTTACACTCCCATCTAATTTTCGATAAGTCCATATTAATATAATAACGATTAAGCTTGTTTTCACTCCTGCGTTTCTTTTTCTATCGACGATGATAAGCACGACCGTTCGTCGATTCGATGAAACAATTCCTCCAATGTTTTATCACACGTATACACACATTTATTCCTTTACATCACGATCGGTGCACTCTAATATGTACTTAATTATTGATAAATTTGACAGAAAAAAAATCAAAAACAAAAGGAACAAAAAAAAAGTATATTGACGAATGACATTCATTCTGATTTCAGTACGTTTCCGGAATGGGAACGAGTGGACAAACAAGTAGCGTTAGTTATAGCAGCGTCAGTCAAAGTAGCGATGGCGGTGCCTGCATGTCTGGAAGTGGTCTAACTAATACTGGCGGAATGTGACGTCAACCAGGGGCCCGTTCGGGGCCACGTCGAGAAAGAGCGATACGTTTCCGTGATGCGTGATACTCCTGGTCACGCGGATAGAACATATATATATATATATATATATATATATGTATAACGTGCGGTAAGGATCTTAAAAAAAAAAAAAATGATCAGCTAGATGGGACGTATAACGAGGAAAGGGAACAAGATCTCACTGTGTTGCGTCCGAAAGCTGTACAGCAAATTGCGTTCATATATAACTATAGGTATACACATACATAAATTAGTATTAACGACGATATATACAAACTTGACATTATCTTTCTGATTAATACTCTTTCTCGATTTCACTTTTTCCCGTCTTCTTTAATTTCTATATTTTTTTGCATTTACTCAACGTAATAAGTTGATGCGATAACAGATCCGTTTTGAATGTCGCGATGTAGAAAGCGATGGAAATGAAAGAACGTAAGTATAAGTTTAAGGAGACACTCCAAAGGAAAAAATATTCCGTTTGCTTCTCGCATTCTTACGTATTTCTTACCTCTCTCTCTCTCTCTCTCTCTCTCTCTCTCTCTGCCTCCATCTCTTTCTCCCTCTCTCCCCAAGTATTGTTAAATATTTATGCAGTAGACAATTGTTACGCTACGTTTAAAAATCTTGAGATCAGTATTAAAAACCCAAAGTCGACAGCATCAGGAAAAATCACTCATTTACAAATTACGATCTCTTCACCGTTCACGAGCGGTTGAAAAATTCACGATTAGGTATATATTATACATTTATCTAAATCTATAATGAACATAATAATCATCATTGTATACGCATTGACACGCACCTGTATATATAAGCAGATATATTCGGAGCGAATCTAATACATATAATAAGTATAATATGTATTATCAAGTGCTACGTAATATACAATTAGGAAACAATTTTTGATATCGAAAAAGAACGAACGATTCCCCAGAGCTTTGGATACTTTTTACGTAAACGATTTTTGAGACACGCGATACGAAAGAAAAAAAAATAAAAAAGAAACGAATATCTGTACTATTTTAGTCCAAAGACTCGTAAATTTTGGTCTCATTCATATCCCTCACAATTAAACATGTGAAAAATGAAAATTCACGCCAGCGAATTCCGAGACAAGGAATAAAAGAAATACGGAAAACAAAATTAGACTTCTTAATCGGTAAAATGGAAGATTCAAAAAAATAACTAGCTTAAAAATTTATAAATAACCATTTGCTCTACTTGCATATCTGAAGTACGTTGCGTTAAATATAAAGATTCGTAGAAATATCCGAATGCAAAGGTATGCGTGAAAATGAGAATTCATTCAGATACCTCAGTATTCGAATATTTTTCTCAGAGTCACCGTAAACGCGTCAAGTCTTTGGAGTGTGTCCTTCGTCAAATCATTCCTCTCTAACTCCTAATTTTACGACTAATCTTCGTACATGGTATAACGTCCATCAAAATCTATGAACGAAGATCAAAGACGTGAGACGAAATTAGCCGTTTAACTGTTACGAGATATAAAGGTATAAAGCAAGAGAAATAATTACTTTGAATAGCGTAATTTATCTGTTGTAATTAAAAGAGAAAAATACTATGTACGTGATCAAACCAAGTCCACGAGATTGAGTTATGTCGTAAATTGATTTCAGGATTGCGACAAGACGCATCTTCTAATAGATTTTTCCTAACGCGTTAAAAAAAAAAAAAAGAAAAAAGGAGAATGAAAAAATATTCGATCAAAAAAAGAATTCTAATTCTATAAGAAATTCACGTATCTCCGATAATATTACACGAAATATTTCTAGTCAGATGAAAAGAGAATAAATTATAAAAGACTGCAACGTGTACCTTTATAAATTATACAATCATAATACTATTACAATTAGTTTTCTTGGATGTTACAATCTATAATCTCTATACAAGTCTGTAAATACTCCACTATTCATTTAAGTTAAATTGTGCTAGATAACTGGAATGTATGTAATAAATTATATATGAATTAACGCGAAAATGATAAGTGGAAAAACTTAACGCGACTGAAAATTAAGAAATGAAATAAAAAGCCAAAAAGCACAACCTTCCCCATTATATTTGCTTTAGAACGGACGATAAAAATAATTATGAAACAAAACCCATTCGAAGTCTTCCTCGATTTGGCAAAATACGGGCGATTATATGTATGTAATTATACAGTTCTATCATAAATTATCCCATTGGTATGATCTCAAGTTTCATTTTCGTTTTAATCGATTATAAAAAGAAATTGAATTTTAATGCTTCATTTAGAATAGAATTATATATGTATATATATATATATATATATATATATATATATATATATCAAATCACCCGTATGAATATAATTGCCGATGTCGTAATCTTGGATCAGTATTGTCGTGTGTTTCAGTTATTTCGTGTTCATCGTTAAACAAGAACAACTATAGACAGTGTGTATCGATCTTTCGTATATCACCAAAAATGTGATCCGATAACCAGTATCCAAGTTATAAAATCCGACAAAAGCACAATTATTATAATCACGACTCTTTTACCACTAAATTAAGAGAAAAAAAGATCTACATTGCCACCGGCACAAGTAATAACGTGTCATTATTTTCAACGTAAAAATATTAACAATAAAAAACTAAACTAAACGTTATGCTGTCGTGGTCAAGAGAACTGAAATAAAAGATCAACTGCTGACAGTTCCAACAATGTGAAATTGTAAGCAGTCATGTACGATAGAATATTCTTTATCTCGGAAACCACGGCGTTTTCTTGGCTGTAAATATCCAATAGATAATGAGAAAAATGAAAAATATTATAACTTAAATTTCTAAGCGACTGGCACATAATCGGAAAAAATTAGAATCGCTATGACTAACGAGCAAGAACCGTGTTGGTAAGACCACTTAAGTACCTCTAAAAGAAAATGTCTCTAATACGCTGTCCTTTATAATAAATAAATATATGCAATTATTAACCAAATGTTTCTCATTTATACACTTCAGTTGCATCATTAACGATACCTCGAAAACAAATTGCTTCATCTAGTTGTATCCTATATCTACAATTATGCATCATTTGCAAATAACATGAAATTGTTATTGTATTAAATTAATATTTAAGAAAACCCAAAAATATACTTTTCAAAAGAAATTCAAAACCACGGATATAAATAAAAAAAAAATATATGTAATAGATTTCAATGTGGTATAAACCATAATAGTGATTAAAAATTAAAAATTAAAATTACTATTTTTATCTCGGCTATAAAAATCTTGTTTATGTATAAATAAGATTAAAAATATATTCAAAAAATCAGTATTCTCGACAACAATAAAAAGGCTACACTAAGCCTGCAAATGATAAATGAAGTTGCATAAAAAGTCGGTAAAGCAGTAACCGCAGCTTCTCTGATAATTCGAGAACGATTGATGATGATCCGAGAAAGAAGGTTGATGAAAATTTATTTATCGGCACATCTAAAAAGAAAGAAAACCTAACAGATTTCAATTAATAGCCTACACTAGGTAAAAACAATATTGTCGAGGGGAAGATGGTAAATAAAGTTGCATAGAAAGTCGGTAAAGCAGTACCAGCAGCTTCGGTGATCATTCGATGCAGTTTCCGAGGAAGAAGGTCGATGAAAATCCATTTATCGGCACATCTAAAAAAAAAAAAATATAACATACATTAATTAATACCCTACACTGGATGAAAAAAATATTGTCGAAAGCAAGATGGTAAAAAATGTTGCATAGAAAGTCGGTAAGGCAGTAACTGCAGCTTCGGTGATCATTCGATGCAGTTTCCGAGGAGGAAGGTCGATGAAAATCCATTTATCGGCACATCTGAAAAAGAAAAAACAAAACATACTTTAATTAATAGCTTACATTAGGTGAAAAACGATAATGTCGATGTGAAGATAGTAAATGCATTTGCATCTAAAGTCGGTAAAACAGTAATTGCAGTTTTTACTTATCATTTGGTTTGTCAATTACTGAGTACTTAATTTCATCCGCATTTGTGGATGTATGCACCAAGCTTGCAGATTTTTATTATCAGAATAATCAGAAACGAAGTATGATATTTCAAAATTTATGATAAGGATGCGTTGACATAATTTACTGCACAATGCTGTACTTACGTTGTCCAAAGATTTGTATCAAAATATATATGAAAATTAAATTCGTATGGAAAAAAAGAAAGAAAGAATTATCGATTATCTCTAATGATTAAATCAAGAATGTATGATAATTCTGAATGAAAAATCTACGTGCTTGGGTATTTAGATGCACTTCTGAGTGCAAGTTTCGCTGCAGGCCACGAACGTCCACACAATATTCAACGAGCGTGACTTTACTTTTGGAAAAAAATGTCTACTTCTACAGAAGATTCTACTTTAGTTAAAAATAAAAAGTGAGAGAGGTCTACTTTGATTAAAAAAAAGAAAAATACAAAGATAAACTATACTTTAAAATGAAAGATTGACTCTACTTAAAAAGAAATTCTATGACTCGACTTTATCTAAAGTAAAAATTTCAAAGAACCCTATTAATTAACTAACTGTAAAAGCATGAACTTTAATCGCAAAGAATCTAATTTTTCACGAACGCGAGTGCTGGACGTCGTAGCAAGGAAATAAAATGGTCCATCATCTCCATCCAGGATCAAACTACTACTAATACTACTGCAAGCATAAGTGTCAACGTGGTAAAAGCGATATTGATAAGACTACAAGCCATTAACGAAGGGTTCGACATGCAGACCATCTGCGAAAAATGACTTGTGGTCGATAGTTGCCCTCTTGAGCCACAGTTTGTGGGGGCCTCTTCAGCATATAGCTTCTTCTTGCTTCGTGCCCTAACAACTGCATTGGAGCATTCCCTACGTGCGACGCAAGAAATCTTTTTATTTAATCATTGATTTAATTAAAAAGAAAAACAAAGATACATAAAAGATCCATTAACATTTGATTTGTCCCGTGAAGCTATCCTAGCCTGTAGACGATCAATGGATTTGGAGAATCCAACAACCGTGCACATCTATACAGGCACATTTAATCGAATGCTCCAGCAGATATGATATTCGTTCTAATCGATGAACCTATTACAAACTAAGATTAACTCTTTGCACTTTGAAGATGTAAATTTGTCGGTAAAAAGTAAAGATTACAAAAGTTGTGATATTTTCATTTTGTCTTGTACAGATATTTTATGTAAGAATAAAAATATTCTGAATATTGTAAAAATCGCGAAGTGCAAGTGTTAATATACTTATGACTAAGTATCAAACTAATTCAAAATTCTTTGCCAAGTTGACAAGACATGAGAGTTCTCTAAAGTTCTCATTTAAAGCAAAGCTTTTCAAACTAGTTGACACTATCATATAGCGCAGTGCGAAGCATCAGCAAAAGATGAAACAACACAGACATGGCGAATGCTTGTAAAATTTGCTGATACTTCACAAATCCCCGGAGACGGAACTTCCCACTCCTGAGTGGGAATCACAGTTTGCGTCTTATCCGGTCCCTACCTAGTTACTTAAAGTTAAGAGACACATTCGCTCAGAAAAGGTATGCTACCTACCTACCTAACCCTATATTTAAAAAGAGCAAAACATACACACCAACACAAACACTCCACGGTTCTCTCACATACCGCCAGGGTGCAAAAAGCCTACACTAGAGAGTATGCCCCGGGGCACCCCTGACACCCTAGCTCAACCACGTTTTCTAACTTACATGCTAATTTGAGTACGTACCAATTGCTGAAACCGGCTGACAAGGCTAATGATTATTGCATTAACGATCTAAGAAAACATACTAGTATATACTAGTATATATACACACTAGTAATATACGAGTATTACAAAGTTTTACAAAATATGATGACTCTACTATCCAAAACGATATTAATAATAATTTATTAGATATAATAGATATATATTTATATAAAAATTATCGCGAAACGACGTACAATGCACCACCTAAAACGCACACACACAGGTGCAAAGTACATCGTGCAATCACCAGCACAATGACAGCCGCCAAAGGGGGAACTTAAAACTAAATCCAGACTAACTGTTTCTTACCTAAACAAGTAACACCTAGGCACATGCATAGATAAGAACGCAGAAAGCATGGGGGGGAGAAACGGGAATTAGTATAATTAGTGCTGAAAATCCTGAGCTAAAAATGATTAACTTATGAACTAGGTCTAAGCGGACTATGACTCTAGATGTCTCTTTGCTCTTTGGCAATGACAAATTTGAAAATTAATAACGGATTTGCGTATCAATTAAAGTAAAACTCATATTAATATAAATATATTGAAATATTTGATTTCATATAAAAATCCTCGGACGACTCCTTTCATTAAGCGGCTGTTCTAAAGTAGGAACAAAGTCATGATCCGCCACTTAACAGAAAGAATCTATCCGTCGCGGAGATTGTCTTCTTGCCCATTTTTTGGTACATAGATATCGATATGTCAAACCAGATCATAATTAAATTGACTAAGCACGAAGCAATGCATGCTTTTTTCTTATTGACGAAATCAGGTAAGCTAATACCTGATTTCAACACTACTACTATAGCGTACAAAAATGAAGAGAAAAAGGTGCTCATTAATTGCACCGTAAATTAAAGTAACAAAACACGAGGAAACAAGAAGACCCTAGCCTGATATACAATAATAAAAAATTCACATGAGAAAAAATGCATATATAAGGAACCACCACTCGTAAATAAAACCAAATGGTTTCACTTACGGACACTTTGAAGCTTTTAGGACGAACCAAATCTACCAATACGACCAGTTACCCGTGCCGATTCGGACCTTTCATCCTCGACATGATGGGCACCGGAAGGACTTAAAATTTTTACACTTACTACTTAAGAAGATCTGCGATGGCTCCAAAACACTCGTCCCCTTCCAGGTAGGTCGAACGATGTCGTGAAGTTGTTTGAACTGTAATTATTCTAATGGCACAAAAGAAAATTAATCGTTTGTTCCACATCAATAAATTATTAACAAATATATGATTTAAACAATGAATGAAAAGTAACAATTTGAAGAAAGAAAAATATTCACCTGTAATTTTATTCGGACGATGGTTTACGTTCGTCGATAAAGATGTAAATGAAGCACTCGACCGAGAACTTTTATTTCGCGCACACCGAGTTTAATTCGCGAACTTATTTCACTTTTAAAACAACACATTTTATTACCGAAACTTGAAGCTTTTTCGCACTAGCACTGACTCTAAGATCGCATTGCGCGCGATCGGCAATTACACTCGTAACTAAAAAAAAATATATGTTTATCTTCCAATCGATGAACAAACTGAAAAGAAGCAAATTAGTGTTAAAATGGCTAATGAAATATATCATAAGGACGTTATATATTTTTCGTGCGCTAATGGAACACGTTTCGAGCGTAGTATCGCGTATTAATCCATTGGGATTCCCCCTTCCACTCGTACATCGGAGATATTTTTGTTTATGTACGAGTTAAAGGACGAATTTTATGACAAGGCCAATGCCTTGTGATTGTTTTTCCGTTTCATTCATACACCGAGTATTGTCTCTCTTTCTTTTATTGTCTATCCCTATCAAATTACACGTAAAAGAAAGGAACTTACTTGTACGTAAGACGAAGATGAACAGCTTACGCGTATTCAAAGGATCCTGCCGGCTATCCGTGCGTGTAGAAAAACTGAAAAATATACAATCGTAATAATAGATTATTATATTTTACCTTATGTGTACACGAACGCTTAATAAGTATGTGTTAATAAGTATATACATAATTATACGATTCGTGTGCGTGTGCGTAAGAAAATCGAATATAATGCAAAATTCGACATTTCGAAGCCAATTAACAAACAATTATTAATTACTACATCGTTAAATAGCAGGACGATCGTGTTTATCGCGGAAATAATACGGGAAAATTCAAAAAAGTTATTGCGCAGTAACCGTTTCGCCGGGCTCCGATCGGTCGATTTCTTTTTTCACGGATATTTTTTAAACGCGACTAGGTCTCGATTTGCAAATAATACACGCGAGAGATGGTGTTTTAAGGAATCTTTTGATATATAGTAGAAGGGTGTGCGTTTAAAAAAATTGCCACTTACTTTTAATTAAGATGAGGACGGCACGGCTATGCAACCTGTTGAGACCAGTCGAACAACAATGGCGTCCCCACCAACGGCTTGGTACCCGCTGGTACCCTTCCTTTCCCACTCCTGATTGGATGCAATTTTAATAGGATTAATCAAGCCACCTGATTGGTTCACATTTCAATAATATATTTAAATTATAATTATAATTTTATTATAAATTTATTTTGTATTCTTTCAGGGCATGTTATCGATATTATTTTTATCGTAACTAAAATACAGAATAATGATTCACACTTAAAATCATTAATTATTTGAACGAGAAATCAGACAACGAAATTTAAAAATCTCAATCAAATTATCATAAACGTGGACCAATCAGAAAGCTTGATTAATTCTAATTAAGATAGCGTTAAAACATTAATTTACATTTATGACAATTATATACTATTAATTAATAGTTTTTATTATAAAAAATGTGGTCTGATATCTCTTTTTGTATTTACTTTTATAAAATAACAGCGGAATGGAGTGAATTAATCTTTGGAGTGTAAAGTAGAATGGAAAGGGTACCAGCGGGTACCAAGCCGTTGGTGGGGACGCCATTGTTGTTCGACTGGTCTCAACAGGTTGCATAGCCGTGCCGTCCTCATCTTAATTAAAAGTAAGTGGCAATTTTTTTAAACGCACACCCTTCTACTATATATCAAAAGATTCCTTAAAACACCATCTCTCGCGTGTATTATTTGCAAATCGAAACCTAGTCGCGTTTAAAAAATATCCGTGAAAAAAGAAATCGACCGATCGGAGCCCGGCGAAACGGTTACTGCGCAATAACTTTTTTGAATTTTCCCGTATTATTTCCGCGATAAACACGATCGTCCTGCTATTTAACGATGTAGTAATTAATAATTGTTTGTTAATTGGCTTCGAAATGTCGAATTTTGCATTATATTCGATTTTCTTACGCACACGCACACGAATCGTATAATTATGTATATACTTATTAACACATACTTATTAAGCGTTCGTGTACACATAAGGTAAAATATAATAATCTATTATTACGATTGTATATTTTTCAGTTTTTCTACACGCACGGATAGCCGGCAGGATCCTTTGAATACGCGTAAGCTGTTCATCTTCGTCTTACGTACAAGTAAGTTCCTTTCTTTTACGTGTAATTTGATAGGGATAGACAATAAAAGAAAGAGAGACAATACTCGGTGTATGAATGAAACGGAAAAACAATCACAAGGCATTGGCCTTGTCATAAAATTCGTCCTTTAACTCGTACATAAACAAAAATATCTCCGATGTACGAGTGGAAGGGGGAATCCCAATGGATTAATACGCGATACTACACTCGAAACGTGTTCCATTAGCGCACGAAAAATATATAACGTCCTTATGATATATTTCATTAGCCATTTTAACACTAATTTGCTTCTTTTCAGTTTGTTCATCGATTGGAAGATAAACATATATTTTTTTTTAGTTACGAGTGTAATTGCCGATCGCGCGCAATGCGATCTTAGAGTCAGTGCTAGTGCGAAAAAGCTTCAAGTTTCGGTAATAAAATGTGTTGTTTTAAAAGTGAAATAAGTTCGCGAATTAAACTCGGTGTGCGCGAAATAAAAGTTCTCGGTCGAGTGCTTCATTTACATCTTTATCGACGAACGTAAACCATCGTCCGAATAAAATTACAGGTGAATATTTTTCTTTCTTCAAATTGTTACTTTTCATTCATTGTTTAAATCATATATTTGTTAATAATTTATTGATGTGGAACAAACGATTAATTTTCTTTTGTGCCATTAGAATAATTACAGTTCAAACAACTTCACGACATCGTTCGACCTACCTGGAAGGGGACGAGTGTTTTGGAGCCATCGCAGATCTTCTTAAGTAGTAAGTGTAAAAATTTTAAGTCCTTCCGGTGCCCATCATGTCGAGGATGAAAGGTCCGAATCGGCACGGGTAACTGGTCGTATTGGTAGATTTGGTTCGTCCTAAAAGCTTCAAAGTGTCCGTAAGTGAAACCATTTGGTTTTATTTACGAGTGGTGGTTCCTTATATATGCATTTTTTCTCATGTGAATTTTTTATTATTGTATATCAGGCTAGGGTCTTCTTGTTTCCTCGTGTTTTGTTACTTTAATTTACGGTGCAATTAATGAGCACCTTTTTCTCTTCATTTTTGTACGCTATAGTAGTAGTGTTGAAATCAGGTATTAGCTTACCTGATTTCGTCAATAAGAAAAAAGCATGCATTGCTTCGTGCTTAGTCAATTTAATTATGATCTGGTTTGACATATCGATATCTATGTACCAAAAAATGGGCAAGAAGACAATCTCCGCGACGGATAGATTCTTTCTGTTAAGTGGCGGATCATGACTTTGTTCCTACTTTAGAACAGCCGCTTAATGAAAGGAGTCGTCCGAGGATTTTTATATGAAATCAAATATTTCAATATATTTATATTAATATGAGTTTTACTTTAATTGATACGCAAATCCGTTATTAATTTTCAAATTTGTCATTGCCAAAGAGCAAAGAGACATCTAGAGTCATAGTCCGCTTAGACCTAGTTCATAAGTTAATCATTTTTAGCTCAGGATTTTCAGCACTAATTATACTAATTCCCGTTTCTCCCCCCCATGCTTTCTGCGTTCTTATCTATGCATGTGCCTAGGTGTTACTTGTTTAGGTAAGAAACAGTTAGTCTGGATTTAGTTTTAAGTTCCCCCTTTGGCGGCTGTCATTGTGCTGGTGATTGCACGATGTACTTTGCACCTGTGTGTGTGCGTTTTAGGTGGTGCATTGTACGTCGTTTCGCGATAATTTTTATATAAATATATATCTATTATATCTAATAAATTATTATTAATATCGTTTTGGATAGTAGAGTCATCATATTTTGTAAAACTTTGTAATACTCGTATATTACTAGTGTGTATATATACTAGTATATACTAGTATGTTTTCTTAGATCGTTAATGCAATAATCATTAGCCTTGTCAGCCGGTTTCAGCAATTGGTACGTACTCAAATTAGCATGTAAGTTAGAAAACGTGGTTGAGCTAGGGTGTCAGGGGTGCCCCGGGGCATACTCTCTAGTGTAGGCTTTTTGCACCCTGGCGGTATGTGAGAGAACCGTGGAGTGTTTGTGTTGGTGTGTATGTTTTGCTCTTTTTAAATATAGGGTTAGGTAGGTAGGTAGCATACCTTTTCTGAGCGAATGTGTCTCTTAACTTTAAGTAACTAGGTAGGGACCGGATAAGACGCAAACTGTGATTCCCACTCAGGAGTGGGAAGTTCCGTCTCCGGGGATTTGTGAAGTATCAGCAAATTTTACAAGCATTCGCCATGTCTGTGTTGTTTCATCTTTTGCTGATGCTTCGCACTGCGCTATATGATAGTGTCAACTAGTTTGAAAAGCTTTGCTTTAAATGAGAACTTTAGAGAACTCTCATGTCTTGTCAACTTGGCAAAGAATTTTGAATTAGTTTGATACTTAGTCATAAGTATATTAACACTTGCACTTCGCGATTTTTACAATATTCAGAATATTTTTATTCTTACATAAAATATCTGTACAAGACAAAATGAAAATATCACAACTTTTGTAATCTTTACTTTTTACCGACAAATTTACATCTTCAAAGTGCAAAGAGTTAATCTTAGTTTGTAATAGGTTCATCGATTAGAACGAATATCATATCTGCTGGAGCATTCGATTAAATGTGCCTGTATAGATGTGCACGGTTGTTGGATTCTCCAAATCCATTGATCGTCTACAGGCTAGGATAGCTTCACGGGACAAATCAAATGTTAATGGATCTTTTATGTATCTTTGTTTTTCTTTTTAATTAAATCAATGATTAAATAAAAAGATTTCTTGCGTCGCACGTAGGGAATGCTCCAATGCAGTTGTTAGGGCACGAAGCAAGAAGAAGCTATATGCTGAAGAGGCCCCCACAAACTGTGGCTCAAGAGGGCAACTATCGACCACAAGTCATTTTTCGCAGATGGTCTGCATGTCGAACCCTTCGTTAATGGCTTGTAGTCTTATCAATATCGCTTTTACCACGTTGACACTTATGCTTGCAGTAGTATTAGTAGTAGTTTGATCCTGGATGGAGATGATGGACCATTTTATTTCCTTGCTACGACGTCCAGCACTCGCGTTCGTGAAAAATTAGATTCTTTGCGATTAAAGTTCATGCTTTTACAGTTAGTTAATTAATAGGGTTCTTTGAAATTTTTACTTTAGATAAAGTCGAGTCATAGAATTTCTTTTTAAGTAGAGTCAATCTTTCATTTTAAAGTATAGTTTATCTTTGTATTTTTCTTTTTTTTAATCAAAGTAGACCTCTCTCACTTTTTATTTTTAACTAAAGTAGAATCTTCTGTAGAAGTAGACATTTTTTTCCAAAAGTAGAGTCACGCTCGTTGAATATTGTGTGGACGTTCGTGGCCTGCAGCGAAACTTGCACTCAGAAGTGCATCTAAATACCCAAGCACGTAGATTTTTCATTCAGAATTATCATACATTCTTGATTTAATCATTAGAGATAATCGATAATTCTTTCTTTCTTTTTTTCCATACGAATTTAATTTTCATATATATTTTGATACAAATCTTTGGACAACGTTAGTACAGCATTGTGCAATAAATTATGTCAACGCATCCTTATCATAAATTTTGAAATATCATACTTCGTTTCTGATTATTCTGATAATAAAAATCTGCAAGCTTGGTGCATACATCCACAAATGCGGATGAAATTAAGTACTCAGTAATTGACAAACCAAATGATAAGTAAAAACTGCAATTACTGTTTTACCGACTTTAGATGCAAATGCATTTACTATCTTCACATCGACATTATCGTTTTACACCTAATGTAAGCTATTAATTAAAGTATGTTTTGTTTTTTCTTTTTCAGATGTGCCGATAAATGGATTTTCATCGACCTTCTTCCTCGGAAACTGCATCGAATGATCACCGAAGCTGCAGTTACTGCCTTACCGACTTTCTATGCAACATTTTTTACCATCTTGCTTTCGACAATATTTTTTTCATCCAGTGTAGGGTATTAATTAATGTATGTTATATTTTTTTTTTTTAGATGTGCCGATAAATGGATTTTCATCGACCTTCTTCCTCGGAAACTGCATCGAATGATCACCGAAGCTGCTGGTACTGCTTTACCGACTTTCTATGCAACTTTATTTACCATCTTCCCCTCGACAATATTGTTTTTACCTAGTGTAGGCTATTAATTGAAATCTGTTAGGTTTTCTTTCTTTTTAGATGTGCCGATAAATAAATTTTCATCAACCTTCTTTCTCGGATCATCATCAATCGTTCTCGAATTATCAGAGAAGCTGCGGTTACTGCTTTACCTACTTTGTATGCTACCTTATTTACCGTTGCAAGTTGATCTTGCAGTCTGTGTTCAGTTATTTCAAATTGACTGTGGTAAAATTATTTCTGCAGATGTCGGCACCATATTATAAAAAGCTTTGGAGTCATAAGCAACCCCTTTCCATTGTAAGAAGTGGTGCCACCTCGAACCAAAAACATCATGATTAATAATCGCAAATGTTATTCATTGTTTATTATTCTTGTATATTACAAAGTTATTTTCGTAATTAAGTTGATTAGGAGCTTCCTTAGGAACAATGAAACAATGTCAATTCATTATTTTCCATGTAAATGATGTAACATTGATTCAAACGATAATGGAATGAAAACAATGGTAAATTTATTCTTTCTGCATATTATGTTAGCTCATTTATTTTTACTATGATCGAATTCAGGTTGAAACATTTATAAAATATCTCGGAAATAAAATTATATTAATTAGAGTAAAAGTTATTAATTTGTCGTACGGTATGATTATTAAAAAATTTTATTCGCTTGCATTATTACGATATACTGTAATAATCTTGTAACGTTTAGAAAGATCGTAAAAATGAAATGTTAATAGGAAGAAAATTTCATTTATGTTTAAACGAGAGGGCATTATAAAGATTTTTTGACTTGCATATTAATCAAATTAATCTTAGAACGTTCTCAAAGATTTAAAAAAAAATGTAACATTATTAATCGAAAGAATCTTTAGTTTATATATTTCAGTTGAAACGATCGAAGAAGAAAAGAAGAATGAGATAAAAAGAACATTGTCAGTGTCGTAACGATGAGAAAAGTGGAGGGATTTGGAAGGAATGTATTTAAGGTCCCATAGGGAGGATTGGTTAACCATATAAAATTGTCTTTTTTTTTCTTTTTTTGTTCAGAAACTTTATTTATTACGTACACTAGCCGACTACTATGCATGCGTTGGGGCATTCGGATACAGTGTAAGATCTCGCTTTAGATCCGACCTGCGTTGTGTCTCGGAATTTCCTTTTACGATTTGAACATTTGCTGTCGTATTTTATTTTATTTTATTTGTTTTTCTTCGTTTGTTTTTTCATTAACAAGTTCATCGACAT
Organism: Dolichovespula media; assembly: GCA_911387685.1. Lineage (NCBI taxonomy): Eukaryota > Metazoa > Arthropoda > Insecta > Hymenoptera > Vespidae > Dolichovespula > Dolichovespula media. The sequence continues at coordinate 5,053,372 of OU426869.1, forward strand.
ACTTATCATAACCGATTCTCAGCCATATCGTTCCATTTTTATAAACTAATACGCGACCATGCGTATTATATAATGCGTCTATATAAGTTTGAAGATGTTAAGTGATCGATCCCTTGGCTCTTCAAAGACGGACGAAATGATAGATCCAATGAAGTTAAGGATCGTCATAGAATATTTCATGATTAATTTTATATAGATCTCAAGGAACTTCTGGCATTGAGAATGAAAAGTTATTATCAAGCGAGAGCATCGAAAATCGAAAAAAAGCTTCGTCCGACTTGTCTTGCCTCTCAACCACATATATTTGTTTTTGTGTGTATTTATATTTATATATATACCTTTTATATAATATGTATATATATATATATACTTTTTGTATTTATATATTTATATACAGTAGTGGATACAGGAGAAAGGTAATGACGTTTAATAATTATGGTTTTCTTTCTTGCTTCTTTTATAAGAGATCCGATTAGAAAGAAAATGTAGATCATTAAAAATGATCTCTCTCTCTCTCTCTCTCTCTCTATATATATATATATATATATATATATATATATATATATATATCACACACACACACATATATATATATATACCGTTAATCGTCGTTACTCCCATGACCACCACACGCGTAGGTGTATTAATTAATAAAGTATAATACCTTATAGAACTAAAACTTATATCGATATATTGCACATTTGACAACAGTTATGTCTTCTTTAAGTACTTGGGTATAGGAAGTGTTCGCTAATAAACGTTTTTCTTACGTGCATCTTTCTCTCTCTCTCTCATTCATATTCTCACTCTCGCATACATGTCATACATTCACTCGTTTCGATGTACCTAATGTCGTTCCTATTTAACATTCGTTGCGAATCATTTTGTCTTTCTATTTTTTTTTCTTTTCTTTTTTCTTTTTTTGTTAAAAGGCGAAAAGTCTTTGTTTCTCGTGTATTGGTTTATTTATTTCTTTTCTTCTCCCTATTTACTCCTTCCTCTCTCTCTCTCTCTCTCTCTCTCTCTCCCTCTCTTACGTTTTATTTCACTCACACTATTTAAAAGCGACTATTATTTTTTAATTAGGTATTTTTTCTTCATATCGATTTCGTTTCGTAAGTATTGATTTAAGATGGCCATCGATAGGCCACTGATTTTCGTTGATAAGGTTTTTTTTCTCTTCTCTTCTTCGTTGCATATATATAGAGACCATCGATTTTATTTATTTTTTTTTTGTTACATTTTTTCTTTATTAATTTTCGTTGATGGGTTTACATAGAAAGCTCATATTTCATCGTGTTGGATACCGAAATATGTATTTGTTCGATTTATTCGTTGCTCTTGTAAAGTCATTTTTTCTTGTACGTATTAACCTGTCCCTAGTATTTTTGTTTGTCTTTTTATGTCAGTTCGTTTACCCTGATCGTCCTTGCGAGTCTGAGCAGCTGAACATTTCAATTCATTGTATTCATCGTTTTATTTATTCGTCTCATTAATATCTCCTTTATTGAGAAGATATTTTAATGTAACGTATTTTTTGTTTCGTTTTGTTTTATTTACGTTGTTATAAAATATGAGGAGCTCTCTTATATATTTTTTTTCTGTCCCTCCTCGATCGAGATCAGGTGAAAATCGTTCAGACGAAATCATCGTCGACGTTGTTCCCTTCGAGATCGAGATGAAAAGTCGACGAGAAGGATTAAACCGAGGCATGGAGCGTGCTCGATTGCGGTCCCGTCTGATAAGAGCTGCCTGTTGGAGCTGCCGTTGGTTGCAAGCTAAGTTGCAACTGATGTTGCTGAGCTTTCGCCCTCAAGCAGGCGATGCTCTCGTTCCTCAGTTGCTCCGTGTCCTGTACGACTCCTAAAGAAAACGACAGAATAACGATATTTTATGGATCTTTCTCTCATCGTTTTTCTAGATTTTATAATAATCGAAGCAACGGGCAAAGAATTTACTACGATATCATCGCGTTCGAGCGAGCTCCTTATCTATGATATCGAAATAAATGAGTAAACGTGCGTGCTAATTTTAAGTATTGATAAAAACGATAAGACTATACGTATTTTATTCGTTTTGAAAATTTTTTAAACGTTTGGACAACGGACGCGGAGCATTTACTACGGTATCTAAAGTTATAAGAATTAGTATTAATTTGTTCGAATTATTTGTACATATTCGACGAGAATAGTTCGCGAAGATGAATGAAATCGCAGTAATTGGCTAACGTTGCGAGTTCCATCCTTTTTATTATTCTTAAAAAAAGCACTTACCTGTCGACGAAGACGGTCCCATACCGTCTTGGCTCTCTTGTCCGCTCTCGGAACTGGTAGGTCCACCCTGGTGATGATTATGATGAGGGCTACTTCCGCTCCCGTTATGGTCGTTTCCACTGTCCTCGCCACCAGACTTGAGATGTTCCGCCGCTTCGATCGACTTTCGGTGCATCCCTACGGGCCCACAGTCAATCAGTTCTTGATTATTTTCGAAATCTTGACTAAAGCCGCTTGTCTTAGACGATTGCGCTGATAGAGACGGACAGAAAAAAAGATTGGACATTTTTCGAGATTGTTTCAATTGCTTATAAGCATTTTGCCTTCTTCCCGTTCGATCCATCAACATTATTTTTATTTCTTTTCTTTTCGTTTCTTGTCGTTGTCATCGTGGTCGTCGTCGTCGTTGTTGTTGTTGTTGTTGTTGTTGTAGTTGTTGTTGTTGTTGTTGTTGTTGTTGTTGTTGTTGCGAATCAAGCGATTTAATATTTATAACGACTTTACTCCTTTTCTTATTTTTATATTTATTTAAGAAAATCCGAATTTGTATCGACACTTACCAAGCAACCATGGAGCTACCGACTCGTTCTCCTTAGCACTCTTCAAAATAGTCTCTGGTAGTGGCAAAGAATGTCGAACCATCGCACCGTATAGACCATACTCCGCCATTATGGTACTTCTACCCCAGCACTTTTCAGTTTTGCGCCATTTAGCTCTCCGATTTTGAAACCAGACCTGAAATACAAATTAAAACATTCCAAACGTTGATACAATCGTCTCGGAAATATTTCAAAGTATTTTAATTGATCATTATCGATATAATTCTATTGCATTGTGACAGTATCCAATCGTACGCACACGCACACCCATTAGCAACTTTTATCCAATTAATAACTATTGAATCGAATGCTCCGATGCCTTTTCACGGTTTTAATCATTACACTTAAAAGGCCTCTAGCCACGATCCTATTTTTCATGCTTTTGATCCAGTTAGGCTACTTGCTAACGATCCGGATGATCCGACCACCTACCGCGAAGACACGTGGCATATTCTACTAGTCGATTTTAACGAGCTCGATTTCCATGCGTTTACACGTACGCGTATATGTATGTATTATCTATCTATCTATTCGAGTCTAATCATAAAAGAAAAATTGTAATATGTCTTAACGAGATCATCTTTCGTCCTTTTAAAGTTGTCGTCTGGCGAGCTCGATTAAATACGACCGATCGTTAAAAGCTCTCTCTCTCTCTTCATCTTCATTTCTCCAATTTTTAAGAGTTATTTGCTTAATTGCGCGTAAATATTCCACGTAGATAATAATCGTGAAACGAGACTAGAGAGAAAGATAGAGATAGTTACTCGTTTGCATGAGAGAAACGCAAGACTGTTTTCCTCCGAATTCTCACTCGTTAAATCCACATAAAGTGCGATTATCGTACGAGTCGTCGGCTTCTCGAGGATCTACGAGTATCTCGGAGTAAAACTCTCTTTCTTTCGATGTCACGAATCTTTTCTTCTTTTAGGATGCTTTTCCGTGCCATTTTTTTCGAGTAACGAAGCAGATCGTCTTATCACGAACGATGCCAAGTTTATTACGAGAGAATAATTTTTGTAATTGTAGTTAACGAGAAATAATCTATCGATCTAATCTTGATTAAAGAAAGATAGCTTGCTAGCTAGCTAGGTAGATAGATAGATAGATGGTTATTGGAGTCGATTAAAAGTGAGATTAGAAAAGGAACGTTTGCGTCAGTCGCATTCGTCTCCTGGTATAGCGTGTATCGAGGATGTTATTTAAAAAGCTCGAGGTATACGAATCGTGCGTGTAGAGGGATAGAGAAAAAGAGAGAGAGAGAGGAGAGAGAGAAAGTAGTGGGAAGCCATTGCCAGGGGGGGTCAGGGCGTGTACCAATTTGTAGCAACAATGCTAAAGTCACCGCCAGAATCGGAACGTAATTCGAATGAATGGAAACGCGTTGCCCTGTCAATTTGCCCTGCCACCCCGAAATTATCTTCCGCTTAGATTCGAACAAGCCGTCGCTTTTTTGCCGATTTATCAACGTTAACGTTAACGTCATCGAACGTTTGCTTTCACATACCCTCTTTTCAGAATTTTAACATTTATATAAATAAACAATAATAAAAATAATTTGTGCGTTAAGAGAGATAAAAAATACTATCTACTAAAAGAAATTGACGCTGGATTTATAAGTTAAAAACTTTGTATAAATCGAGTGAGACTTTGTCTTATTATTCGATCGATCGATTCTCAAGTTAATTATTTAGGAATTCTTTTCGAAAGATCGAAAATTGTGTACCTTCCTGACGTCCTGGAATATTTAAGACGAGTTAAGGGATGAGAAAGAGAGTGATGGATAGAAGGCAACGATAGTTGCAACGTCAACGAGTAAGAGCTTCCTTTATGACGGCAAGTTCGTCGACTCGAAGGAGAACGAGAGAGGGCTTTACCTTTTCCGCACCTTCTCCTTCGTTTCCTAGACCTCCCCTCTCTCCCTCTTCCTCTCCCTCTCCCTCACTATCACCTTCTCTCTCTCTCTCTCCCTCACCACCCCCTTTATTGGCACACCCTGTGTATAATAAGGAGCGAGTTTGTATTTAGTCGGCCATGCGCAGTACTGCCTGTTGGCGTATCATCGATCAGGCCGACGACTGACTATTGGACCAAAACAAGAAGATGAGAATGGAAATGGGAATAAAGAGAGAGAGAGAGAGAGAGAGGGAGGGAGAGAGAGTAAAAGGGGAAAGCAGACGCGAGACGGCCTGCCGTCGGCTTGCGAGGGGAAAGAGAGAGAGAGAGAGAGAGAGAGAGAGAGCAGCTTTTGCATAGAGGGGGGGAAACGGTGCTAACAGGAAATCCTAGTGTGAGTTCCTATGGATCACCGATACGTCGATGAACACCAAGATGACTCCCACCTGCCTCGAGCACTCTACGATATATTACCCACCCAACGTCAACTTTGTGTATGTGCTGTATTACGCACCAAAGATGATGCCTTCGAGTGAATCGTATACTCAGGTATATCAACTGGACTCTTAAGGACCCTTGAAAATTCACCTAACCGAACCAATGAGTTTTTCTTCAACCACAGAGATATCTATATATCTTTCCCTTCTCTCACACTTTATCATTGTTTTTCGTTATTTGAGCGTTTTCTTCAAAACTCGCGTTCGACTTCCTCATTCTTCTCTCTCTCTCTCTCTCTCTCTCTGTCTCCCTCTCTTTCTCTATCTATCTATCTTTTCTTTTTTTATAATGTTTCTAAATAAGTACGATCGAGACACTGTCCCTGAAGATAATTGGAGATCTCGTTACTCTCGAACGGTGAGTTTAGTTCGCGATCGCTCGATAATGAGATATCGAGTCTCTCTTCTTTTCCTTTTTTACTCCTTTTAGGTCTCTTCTTCTTCTTCTTTTTCTTCTTACTTTTGACTTGTGTAAGGAAAAGGGACGTCTTTCGAATCGTTTCGAGGAAAAGGTAAAGATCGTCAGACGTAACCTATGGAAAATCATATTTTCGAGTTTTCATCAACGGCGGAAATAACGATGGATGCTCTGTGAAATCCGATTATCGTTGGTAATCCGATATTACACGTCGAAACGTTCTCGCTCAAACGTATTTGATTTATAAATACACGGATTGTAGATGTACAGATCGAATGTATACATTATTGTGTTTTATCGCGTTATCATTCATTCCCGAAGCAATCGGTCGTGAATTTATGTTCAACTTTTGTGTCTCGAATAAAATAGCGAATATCGAACAACCGCATATGGTCAAATGATTAGCATAAATTGTAATTTGTATTTATTTGTTTCTTTTCTTTTTTTCTTTTTTAACTTGAAGAAATCGTCATCAAATTATTCCTGAGAATCCGTAGGATCTCTGAAATCTTAAAATTCATGTGAAAGGAAGCAATATACCTTCTCGGTTTTCCTCAATCTCATGACAGGGATGATGCTTAGCCAATTAATTTGGTTGTAGAGGGTAGAAGCAAACGGTATACTTATTTGACGCATAATAAGTGCACGAGGCGTCGTTGCCCTTCGTTTTCTTCGTGTTCCTTCGGTCATCGAGTGGTAAATGGTCGAATTGGACGGGCAAGACTTTAGGGTCTGACCATGGGCTATGTACCCCATGCTGAGGCTGTGGCACGCGTCGGGCACATCATTACGAGGGGCACTTGCTTACCGAATGGCAAAAAGGGTCTCTTCTACCCTTGGAAAGTAGTTGCTTCTAACTTGTCGAATTATTAGTAAGCTGGTAGGAGAATCGTTTCGCACGGATGAGCTCATTAACGAGTAACCAGTAAAATTGGTTATTTTTTTATCGAAGTAAATCGTATAATTTGTGTCGTTTCTGTGTTTGATCGTTAATCATTGTTATATTTGTCCTTTGACGTTTGATTTTTTTTTTTTCTTTTTTTTTTTTTTTGAAATACGTAAGAAAATTCAAGTAGGATCAGAGTTAATTTTCTCTACGAAATTTCTCTACGAAACCGAAAGGAAGAAATAGAAAAATTCTTTGGGAGCTATTTCTTGATATAAAATGAAATCATTGTAAATACGTTTCATAGTTTTAACGATAAAAATGATATTGCAACGATTGAATGAACGGCAGTAACACCGTTGGATCGTAGATTTTATATATCCGCATTTGTGAATTATCTGTAACAAGAGCGATCATTTGTTCGTCGAGTTTCCATGCTAGTCTTTTTGTTAAATTCATGGCTGGCTCTGCATGGTCTATGAATCTCGAGCTTTTCACAACACGCAGACTCGGTGGTTTCGATAGCGTTTCATCGGCGGCAAAGGGCGTGGCGAAAGTTCGGTCCATACTTCCAACTTAATTCGGTTAGAGTAGAGATTTATATCCCCTTTCTCAGGTTTCTCGGTAGTTCGGCTAAACACAACCAGGCCACCCTCTTGCGATGAGCTTTAGGAGAATTTATAAGCGGTACCGTTGACAATCGCGTAACGCCCAAATTGCTCGGATATACTCGTACTTCTCCGATTTTCGTCGACGCCCTTATTTATTTGCCAGTCCTCGCCGCTAAGTCGATTCGTTTCCCAGACCGAGTATACTTCGTTCTGATGTGCATTATCGGTCAATTTTTAGGGGTGCCATTCGTCCATCCGGAATTCATCGCTTTGTTTGTCAGCAGCGGCAGGCTTTGCGCGCGCGCGAGACTCGTTCGAGGAAAAGAGAAAAGGGGAGGACAAACTTTTCATGATTACTCTCGTGAAATTTTCTCGCCAAAAGTAGGATATTTTTTGCGTCAACGAGAAAAAGAACTCAAGTAGTCGGTTAGAATGTAAAGTCAAGAGAGAATGATAATGAGAGAGAGAGAGAGAGAGAGAGATTAGAATGATTAGCTCGCTCGATTAGGTAATAAACGAAGGCTTTTAACCCTTATGTCATTAATATTCAAGAACGTAAGCACTTGCTCGCATCATCTTCTCCCACCACTGATTCTCAACTCCGCTGATGCCTATTAATATAAATAATAGATGATCGCACTAGGGGAGAATTTCGAATGGCACTTGGCAGTGTCACGTTAGACACGTAAAAGGGCGAGTCTATACTACTCTACCCCTCGTTTCAACGAAGATCATTTAATCATTTCGACGAGCGATAGAAAATTCATGAGCACGACGACACTACCAGCAACAGCAGCCAGTAGCAGATAGCTAGCCAGCCAGCCAGCCGCAACCCCGTAACATTCTACGGACTAGAACGGTTCGTAAGAACGGTTCATAGAGGGTGAGACAACGATGTACGATCGACGTTCTGCCCTTATGACCGGACGTGGGAATAGTTGTATGCTGAATCACACGTAAAAATGCTTCTAATCCGATTTTAATTCGATTTTCATCTGGGGGTAGGATCATCATCGATTCGTAGGTGAACAAAAGCTACTTGGCCTGTGTAGTAGATACATATAGAGTAGTTGTCATAGCTTAGTAATAGTAGTAGTAGTAGTAGTAGTAATGTCTTCGGCTCGCGTCAAACGAGTTCGCTTGCCAAAGGAAAGAGAGTCGACGACGATGAGGAGGGTGATACGTTTGAGGGAAGAAAAGAGGGGATGATAAAAAGAAAGAGAGAGATGTAAAGAGAGAACCGAAAAGCTCTCACAGTCTCTCACATATTTTCCCAGCACGAAAGATTCATCGACGACGTCGATGGTGACGTCGTAAGAGAGAGGATGCGAAAAGGCGAGAAAGCTCGTTAGGTTTTAGACGCAATCAATTTAGGCTCCGTCCTTTGTCCCAGCGCCGCTGTTTCAAGCTGCAACGCTCGATATACATATACATACGTACGTACGTACGTACGTACATGTATATATATATATATGTAGGTATGCATATGTATATGTATTACAATATGTATACAACCACGAGGAGGACTCGTCCGAGGACATCGCACATCTCGAGTATTTAATGCGTTTCTCGTAGCTTTGTAACCCCTCGTAATCGTCGTCGTCGTCGTAGTGTCGTTGCTCGCCCAGCATACTCTCTTCTCTCTCTCTCTCTCTCACAAATACACACACACACACACACACACACAACTCGCGCGCATCTCTCTGACTCCTATCTCCGTCTCTTTCGCTCGAACGAGCGTTCCTGCCTGCCTGCCTGCGTGCCGCGGCCATCCGAAAGACAAAATCAATAATCGGCCAGTGACTAACGCCAAAATATCCCTAGTGCTTCTTCTCGTTTATGCGAAATTTTAAAGGAAATATTTGTTTGTTCTCTTTTTTGTTATGCTTTTTTTTTTATTAATTTTTTATTGTACTGATTAAATCTGTTGGCACATTTGGAATATCTCTTAGCTCAGCAGGTTTTTCTCGTTTGTGCAATTTTTTCTTTCTTTTTTTTTTTTTTTCATAGAAATATTGTTTCTCTTTTCGTTAATTTTATCTTTTATGGATTACGTGACATTTTAATACAAATATTTGTTATTTCTCGTTATTAATATTCTATTTCTCATAAATTTAGACGTTCTATTAAATTTGGAAAATCTTCAATTTCATCGAAAAATTCCATAATCTCTTTTAACGACCAACTATAGTGAAAATATTTATTTTACTCCTTCGAGAATGGCTAATTTTCCTTCTCCGGCGTGTTTACACAGCGTTAGTCCGGTCTTACGGACGTGTTAACGTCTTCCCTAGAGACCTTCTTGGATACTCATTCAGGATACATCCACCTGTCAGCCTTTGCTTCGAAGAGAATTTAATTTTCTTTTTATCTTTCTTTTTTCTTTTCGAAAATGCCGATCATTTCCTTATAGAAATAACCCCTAAGCTATTTTCTCGTTGAAATAACACAAACGAATTTATCCAGCTAAATACGATAAATAGAGTTTCTTTTCCTTTATTTTTTTTTTTTTCCATAAAAAGAATTTAAATTGTTTTTTACGTAAATGTATTTGAAAAGCTTTATAATAGTAATTAAAAATGAAAATAAAAATATTAGTATTATTGTAAATAACAATGCAGATACTATTCAAGAGAGATAATTGTAGCATTAGTTTGAAGAATAGAAATCAACGTTAAATCAAATTATATTCACGGCTTTTAGAAAACCATCATAAATGTAATTAGCAATAATGGTAAAACGTTATAGAAGCGCATTAAATAGTAATACTATGAAAGATAACAGATATAATATTACTTTGAATATAAGAGAGATCAACAGGAAATCAGAGTTTACGAGGGAAAATGATAGCGGGACGTTGGATTCTTGTCTTGGAATGATAGAGAGACGAAGTGAGGAATATCACAAATTACCATAAATTCAGCGTGCAAATGGTAATATCCTGGTATAATTCTTGAGGACTTACGACTTACGACTGCCTACTAAACATAAACACGAAGAGGAAGTCTCGTCTGCAGGCTGAAAATTCGCGGGTCATTTGAGCCGTTTCCGCGCCATTACCTTTTCTTAGCTCGATTCCTTCGCAAAGAAGGAGAAGGAGGGTTATGAGGTGGATGTTGAAGATCGAAGGGTAAAGGGGGGTTGGGTGGGATCGTAGAAAAGGAAAAGACGAGAGGAAGCAAAGGATAGAACGAACGTGACTCGATTCCTCGTTATCTTCTTCTTCGTCTTCTTCTTTTACTTCTTCTTTCAAGATTATATCCTTCAGAACGATTTCTTTCTCTTTTTTCCTCTCGATCTAGTCGAACGATCACACGAGCATAGAATCTTCTGTCGGTATATTTCCTATTGGTAGTACGTTAAAATATATCAACGCATACAACGTTCTCATGTTCGTCTTCTTCACGTTTCGAATCTATCGATTCGTTTAACCGAATGGAATTGAATCGAATCGTCTTGGGTGTGTAAAATAAAAGCTAGAGACGAACGAGCAAACGTGACTGGAGTTTTCTTTCTTCTTCTTCTTCTTCTTCTTCTTCTTCTTCATTCTTTCTTCCCTGCATTCTAACTTTGGCATACATACTTTATTATAATACTATTTCGAATTCTTATGAAACGCCGTAACACGTAAGCCTTTAACGATCCTTTCCTTTGAAAATAAGAAAACGTAAGAGAAAGAGAGAAGAGAGTCGTCTTACTTTCTTCCTGACTTATATCCTGGCACGATAAACGTTTTCCACTTTCTTACACTCCATCGATTTCGAAACTGGGAACTTGGAAACTCACTCGACTCGATAGCTTTAACTTCATTTCGATTGGATGACAAAATAATCTTGAGAGAGAAGACTACCTCGTTTCTTTCTTTATTTCTTTATTTCTCATCCACACATTCTCGATTTAAAATAATTTTTTAAAGAGTCTGAAACAAAAGATGGAAGATCGAGAGAGATCGACTTTTCTTGATTTTATCAAAGAGTAGATGCATCTATGATGTCGCGGAGAAGAAAATCGAACCATTTCGTCGTTGGTATTCATAAGTAATGCAGCGAGAGCTCGATGTTACTATCTAAAAGACTAGAAAAGTAAGAGAAAGAAAAAGGGAGAAAGAAAATTGTAAAAAGACTGTGGGATCGGTGATCTCTATCCGTCGGCATCGAATCCCGCACTCGTATCTCGCATGATTTTACGAGCGATGCTTTTGTGGGAAGTGGTAGTGCGCTGCTTCGAAAGCGTGGCCCGACCACAAGCGCCATTTTGTAAGATACGAGGAGTCGGTACTTCAACACGCTTCCATCTTTTTCTTTCTCTCTTTCTCTCTTTCTCTCTTTCTCTTTTATATATAAACGCATATATACGTATATATTTCCAAGCCTCGGCGTAAAAAAGTTTCAATAATCGTCAGAAAGGATTTTTTTTCTTTTTTTCCTTTTCTTTCTTTTTTTATTTGTTCCTTTTCTTTTCCCTTTTTTGTTTTTGTTTTGTTTTTTTTTTCCTTTAAATATAGAAGATAATCTGAACGAATAGAAAGTTTAGTCTTTATCTTCCCTGATCATCTCGTAATCCTTTAAATCGATGTTTCGAAATATACGATGTGGGAGAGGGAAATAGAAATTGGAAGCTTATCCTCATTATCTCTCTCGAACGTTAATAGGACTACGTAACTAAACTAACCTATCGATATCTAAAAGGAAGAAGAAAAAAGGAAGAAAAAATTGAATGGTTTGAGGTATAATCAATGAAAGAAGTCAGTTATTAAAAAAGGGGCATTCGTTTAGAAACGCGTTTAGGCTCGTTAGAATCATCGTGTATGTATGCGTGCGTCGAGGAAAAGGGGGGAAGCGATACTCGAGGACGATTTCGAACGAACGAAAAGAAAATGTCGAAGCCCTCTCTCCTCCTACTCGAGGTAGGTTGCGTTTCTCTACCTGGCAGACCGTTCTAACGAATCCTGAATGGCGCCTGAAGTTAAACGGGCTTTAGGAGGGGGCCAACAATGGGTCCCTGTTGTCAGGAAGGGGCCTTCCTTCTGGAGGAACCTTTGTCATGGAACTCTTGCGTGGAACCTGAGAAGAACTCTTCCCTCTCTCTCTCTCTTCAGATTTTAGAAAGAGAGAGAGAGAGAGAGAGAGAGAGCTTTGTCGATGACTTGCTTCTCGTAAGGCATTCGCCGCTACTTCAACTCAATTTTTTCCCCTACCCAAAGCGAAAGGGCTTTCCATCTTCTTACCACACGTACCACAAACCTAAGCGCCACGTCAAAATTCTTCGCTAATGGGCGGCTCTCGTTCATGGTAGCGCCACAAGTAGGTATCCTTTGTATTTTCTGTTTCCCTCCACCTTCTTTTTAATTTTCTTTTTTTTTATTTTATTTTTTTTTCAACTTTAAGGCGATTAAAAGGTTATGCCCGTTTTATATTTTATTAATGACGTTTATCATCGGTTTGTATAGATCTTTGTTTATCAGTTTGAAAAATTATGCCTATGGAATGAACTAGTTCCATCTCTCTCTCTGTCTTTTTCTCTCTTTATTAGAAAGAATTGATAATTAGAGGAAATATCAGCTTCCTCGATGCAATTAGAATTTCAAAGTGGTATTTAGTTTTACCTCGATTCGATCCGAACGAACTCGAATGATTTTATGCATCCGTAAATTAGAACGATTCGCACGTGGACGCCTTCGAATGCATATAGAGATCAAAGGCTCCTAGTTAGATTCTGTTTGGCAAAACTGCTTTAAGTTAAGTGGAATTTTATGTCTTTGTGCTTGTTAGGTAGGTTCTAAGCAAAACTCTACTCGATCAAGCTTCTATTGATTTAAAGAACCTGGCCTTTCAATTTCTCTCTCTCTCTCTCTTTACGCGTTTAACTCGACAAACTTTACATATGTATGTATATGTATATATGTATGTATGTTCGCGGATATTACCCTCATCCCTTCGAAATCGATAACTCTAACGACGCAGCCGTGACATTTTAACAAGCCCAAGCGGCGGCGCATTATCTAATGACCGCTAAAACCATCGATTCGTGCGAGACGCAAGCTCTCATTAATATCACTTTCGTTGTACCACAGCTCGCACGTGACTCTGTTACAAAGTACTACGTTTATAATGTTATACAAAAAAAAAATTAAAAGAAGAGTGTGTGTGTGTGTGTGTAGGAAAGAGTTAAATCATAATCACTTATATTATGTGAATAGAAATAATAGAAAACTTATTAACTATTATATATTTTATCAATAACAATGAGAATTATTCATAAATATTCAATCAAGAAATATACTCATATGAACCTAAGTAGATGTAAAAACAAATTAATCATCGAATTACGAAAGATTGTATCTGATTTATTGGCCATGTTCTATAATATTTCAAATTCAGTAACTCTTCTCTATTATTAGGTGTCATTTAGAATTAAGAAATGGACTGATTCGAGTACCTTATCTTAATAAAATATATCGCGTAAATTGCTTCCACATGGGTATAATTCTTTTTGGATATCAATATAAAAAGATAAGAATCGAATAGTAGTATGAAGTAAAAACCCCACCTGCAACTATCGATCCTCCGAAGAGGACGCGTGGCAAGCAAGTCAGGGTGTAATTTTCGCACCCCCATAAGAAGTAGCGGAGCCCTTCGAAGCACCGAAATTACGTCCGTTTGTGTTCGATTCCCGTAGCAATCTGAATTGTACGATGCTGGTACTACAAGGGCTAGTCAAAACGATCCACACGATTTATTAAAGTCGAATTACAGCGTGTCTATCGATCGAGGCACTTTTAACGAAAAATACATTATATCAAAATAAAAAAAAATCTTTATGCTTTCTAATTCGATCGTAATGAATCGATTCACGCAGAGGAGGAAAGTCTGTCGAAGACGTTTCGATTAATTTCACAGCAGGGAACTCTACGATTGTATTTCTTTGTTCAAAATAATAGTAGAGAATTCTAACAGGGGAAAGCCACATAGGACTGTTAATAAATTCATCAGGAAACGAACGTACTCCGTTTGTTTTCTCTCTCTCTCTCTCTCTCTCTCTCTATCTCTCTCTCTCTCTCTGTCTCTTTCCTTCCTACAGTTTCGCTCTCTCTCTCTCTCTAAAAAGAGAGTACCAATCTCTTCGAACGAACGTCCTCGCGGAATACGTCGGTCCTTTTATAATAATTATCTCCCTCCGAGACGGAGCACCGCTACTCAGACTGATAGAACTTGGCTTGGATCGGAAGCACAGATGAGAAAAGGAAGAAGAAAAAGAAGAAGAAGAAGAAGAAGGAAGAAAAGAGAAGGAGATTCTAGGAGATTAGGAAAAACACGAGAGGTGCAAAGTAATCGTAGAGAAAGAGGAGAGAGTGGGAGGAAGGGAAAACAACAAGAAATAAAAAAGAAAGGAGGAGGAATTTATCCTCTCGCGAAAGGAAGAGCATGCTGGACGTGTGGGTGGATAGAAGGAGTGTGAGATGGTTGAGGGGGGAAGAGCTCGCGCAGAAAAATATCTCCGTTAACGATTACCAGGCAAACCCTCTTCCCCTCTCTCGTCCTCGTTATGTCGCGCGCGCGAATTTAGAAACAAAAGACGGGTAGAAGGCGCGGTCTGATTGGCCGAACGGTCCGCGACTCGCGTCTCTGATTGGCCCGCGGGACCGCACCCATCCTGCAATGGCCGCTTTGTCGTTCCTGCACCGTGCTGCTACTCTCTCTCTCTCTCTCTCTCTCTGCTTCTCCCATTTCTCTCTCTCTCTCTCTCTCTCTCTCTCTCTTACTCACTCGCGTACGCGAGTCTACACGAGCACCGAGTTTCGACGAACCCCACCCTTGGAACCCTCCCCTCCTACTTTACCTACCCTCCTCTCTCTCTCTCTCTCTCGTTTACCCTCCGCGTTTGACGGCCACCCTCCTCAAGTTATATCAAAATATAATAACCATGCGTTGTGTCTCTATTCGTATTCTATCTGCCTCTCTCTCTTTTTCTCTTCTTCCCTCTGTATATATTTTATTCTCTTCTTTTATCTAAAAGTTCGTTTGAATCTAATCGAAAAATCGATATACCCCGTTAGAGATCGACGCGATAAGAGAATAGAAAAAAAAGAAGAAGGAAGATGAAGAGAGAACTTTTTCCTCCCTTTAGCTTTGCCTTCTCCCAATTTGCCCGAGGCCAGAAGAGAGAAAAAGAAAGACAGAGAAGGACTATTCTCGTACGCATCGTTGAAAAGGGAAACGGACGAGTCCGAGGAAGGACGACGAAAGGGTCGTTGAGGGTGGCAACGACGACGATGACGACGTCGAAGAAGAAGAGGTAGTGGAGATGAAGGAGGTGAAGGAGGAGGAGGAAGTTCGCCGAGGGCGGCGAAGGAGAGGACCTTGTTCGTAAGCCGCCATGCGGAAAGCGATCTCAGCCTACTGTTTCTCGTGGATCCGCGGTAACTAACCGTCAAACTCACACACGACTATTCTCCCTTTTTTCCTCTCTCTCTCTCTCTCTCTCTCTCTCTCACACACACACACTCTTTCTCTTTTCTTTCATTCTCTCTCTCTCTCTCTCTTTTCTTTCTCTTCCTTTTTTTTCTTCTATGCTCTTCTCACGCGCCTTTTGCTCGTGCCTTTTCGTCCTCCAACCACGGCCGTCGAATCAAGCTTCCTCCCTATTGCATGACAACGGACGGCCCTTCTTTACACTGACGCCCATCTAACTTTCTCCACCCAGCAGCCCTTTATATTCTAAACGATAACTTTGATCGGGATAGACACAAAATTCTTACGAAAAGATACTCGCGATCTTTGATTTTGTGATACTAAATGATTTTTATTATATGACACTATATTAGCTCGAAACTACGATATAACTAAGAAGAACGTATAAGAATGAGTTAGAAATTTATGATATTGATAATGTTAGAGACAAAAGATGATGGCGTTTCATTGTTACAAATTATTTTAGAGAAAAGACCCGTGGAAATTTGATAAGATTGTAAGATCGAGGAAGGAAATTCGCAGTCGGTTCCTTCTCAAATTTCATGGATCTCTTTCTCTCTCGCTCTCTCGCTCTCTCTCTCGCTCTCTCTCTCTCTCTCTCTCTCTCTCTCTCTCTCTCTCTCTATTTTCGTATTTCTCCTCACCTGTATCCTGTCTTCGGGCAGATCCGTCCTCAGGCTGAGCATCTCGCGAGCATAGACGTCGGGATAATGGGCTTCTTTGAACGCTGCCTCCAGCTCCTCCAGCTGCTGGGACGTGAAGATCGTCCTGGAGCAACAACCACATGAACCTAGTTATATGCCATTACAGCTTTTTCTCTTACAACTATCCTACGTTTGTGTTGAAATGATTCTTGATTACTTGGGAAAATAGAAAATTACGTCTGTTTTAAAATAATGATTACATCAGGAATTCATTTTTCAATTTGATTTCTTATTCTCTATTTTTATCCTTTTTATTTTTTGATTAGTTTCAATGTTTATAATCTCCATTTATCAAGAGTATCGATCTCAAAAATATCGACGTGAGAGTAACGAAACGAGTTTAACGACAAGACAGTCCAATTAGTCTCGCGATTCGACAAATTGTAGGTTGTATACATGGAACGAGCTGGCATCTGCCATCGTTGCTGTTGCTCGAACGAAAGCCTCGAAATTGAAAGTCATTTCCCGGACGATCATCGGTTCTCGTTAAGGTGGACGCGCGAAAATCGTTCGAACGTATGCTCTCTCTCTCTCTCTCTCTCTCTCTCTCTCTCTCTCTCGCATGCTCTCGGTTTAAACGAGGGATCAAACATCACGTATCTTTTTTGAAAAAACATTATAATTTACGAAAAACCATTTAACAAAAAAGAATTAGAGAAAAAGAGAAAAACTTCCAAGCGAATAATTTTGTTCTTCTTGATTTATCAAATCATTAACAGTCGCAAAGTCTAACGAGCAATTTTGTCCTCGATTCGTAATATATAACGCGAAGCAATAATTATCAATAGTCGTTGATTACGTTTCCGAATCGAGCATGCTTTCACAAAACGATCGTAGGACTTTAAAATGGATTTACCTGCGGTGTGAACAGAGATGAAATTTTATAAAAGCCCTCGTTTCGGTTCGCACCCCTTAACGATTTTACGCTAAAAGAGGTAGACAGGCTGGAATGTTCGAATCGTTACGACGAAAAAAAAAAGGAGACAAAATCAATATAATAATGATAAAAATAATGATCCCTTTTTTAATTTCTTTTATGTTTCATTTTGTATTGCTTGTTGATTTATATGTTTACTTTCTTTTTTCTTTTCCTTTCTTGTTTCTTTTTTTCTTAAACATTCGATGGCGATTACCTTCAAGGAAGTTTATGCAAGAGACTCACCTATGACGACGTTTCTTCTTCTTCTTTTTACTAAAACCAGAGAGACCATCGACTGTGAAGTCCTTGCCCGACTCAATGTTATGTCCAACGCCTGTAAAGAAGATAATTAAAGATATAGAAAGAAAGATCGATCGATCGAAGTTGATGAACGGTTATTAACGATTAACTTTATAATAATTTAGTTGGGCAAGCTCGTGTATCGATTCTCTCATCTTATTATCGGTTACTCATCGTCAGACACTTTTTTCTAAAGTACACTCGAGATTGAAATCCTGTTGAAATTACCAGGGTCGTGATATATTCCGGTACTATGAAAGATCCACAGAATGAGTTGGCAGTAATATTTCATTGAATTCAGAGCTCATTATTCCCTCTGGCACCGGCTGTAATTGATAATTACATGGGCTCTTGTATGTTGGAACGAACCGCTCACCTACGTCGCATATCAAATTACCCATTATATCTGACTTGCCAATGAATCGGAGAATATGTGGGTACCTACCTATCTCTTCTACGAAAACTTATACGTGCACGAGTTAACAAGCTTTGCGATGTTACAGGTATAGATTATTTGGAAAGTAATTTAACGCTATCGTCTTTGGCCGATATAGATAGATGTATCAACCATTCGTTCTCCACTTTCAAAGATATCTCGCTCGTTAATAAAACTTTTCGCAACAAATTCCAGCCCAATTTTAATCGGATTAACAGGAGGATATCCCGTTAACGTGTATCGCGTTACCCCTTGGCGAATAGAATCAAATTCAAGAGAGAAAATTCGATCGATTAGTTGGAAGAAAGAATATATTTAACTATCTCGTGAGAATTTACCTTTTATTTATTATTATTTTCTTTTTCTTCCTTTGACAGGGAGGGATAAAACTTGCAATTCGCCAATTAAGAGAGCTATCGCACAGACGAGGATAGTGGAAAAACACGCGTGTGTCTTGCGAACGCGATAATATTTCTATCTAGAAAGAAGTTTGCGGTAGGCGTGTGTAGCAGTAGCGGAGGAAACGACGGCCTGGATCCTCGAGCCGAAAATAATTATCAATTATACATTAATTTCGAATTAACGAGCGAAAAGCGGCTCACCGTGTACAATGAACTGCGAGCCCTTTTCCCCAAGGCTAACTCTCGTTACCTACCACCACCAGCTAACTCGGCTATTGCTTGCTTGCTTGCTTGCTTGCTTGCTCGCTTGCTTGCTCGCTTGCTTGTTTGCTGCTACTGCTGCTACTGTTGCTACTGCTGCTACTGCTACTGCTACTGCTGTTAGTACCACGTTGCTGTTGCGCTTCTCTCGCTACAGCCTGTGACGAAGCGTTGTTGCTGCCGTTCCTACTGCCCGCCCACGCTACTCTAGGCTAAT
Source organism: Dolichovespula media (assembly GCA_911387685.1). Classification (NCBI taxonomy): domain Eukaryota; kingdom Metazoa; phylum Arthropoda; class Insecta; order Hymenoptera; family Vespidae; genus Dolichovespula; species Dolichovespula media. The sequence goes on from OU426869.1 coordinate 5,072,258, forward strand.
TAACTATTAATTACGGCCTTGATACAGGTTATACGTGTTCCTCGACTAATTGGACTCCGAAAGCGTAGACTGGCGTCGCTGACGTCATTCTAACGCGTTGACAAGCGTAAGTATGATGTTCGCATAGGATTCAAACCTTCCATTGATCAATAATCTTCTACTTTCTTTTATTCATTTCATTCGTAAGGAATATGGTCGTTCGCAATCAGGACTTTCGATGGAGAGAAAAAGAAAAAAAAGAAAAAGAAAAAACAAAGAAAGAAAAGTAAAAACCATATAAAAAGGGAACAGTTTGAAGAGTGAAAAAAAGAGGAGAGAAGAAAAAAGTAAATATGTATGTACTTGGAATACACTGAATTCCGTCGAGCTCCAACTTCGTGCGATCTATTGTTTCCACGGGCTCTAAAGAGGCCTCTCTACGCCCTCCTCCCATCCCACCCCCGCTTTTCTCCACGTCAACCTTTCTTTTTTTTGTTTCTCGTACCTCCAAAGTACGCTTATTTGCGTGGCGGGCAATCGAATCAATCGTTTTACCAGTCAACCACCCAATGTTATTATCATGGAAATTCTAATAAGTTTTTTTATGTTCCTTACACGATTAGTGAAGTTACTTTTACGATGCTTTTATTTTGGAAGTTTATAACTTTTGTAAGTCACACTTGATCTTCATTCATAAATTCATGTCGACCGAAATTATGTTCAGTTAATAAGTTATAAATGACTACTGGATTAAAGCTGCGGTCGTTCTTTCTCTTTCCTATAAGAAAGATGAAAAATAAGTGTCAACTCGACGAGCATCGTCGAAGAAGAGGGGTTTCGAAAATAAAGAAAAAGGAGTAAAAGGTGGCGAGTCGACCAGTTGGAAAAGAGTCGACGAGAAAAGGAAGGATTTACTGAATTTTAGCGAAACGTCGGTCTCTCGACGAGGAGCAGACTTTATAGAACTCGGGGAGAGAGCAGGGCTCTCGAAAGACCCTATCTCTCTCTCTCTCTCTCTCCTTCTCTCTCTTTCTCTTTCCCTTTCTCTCCAACAGGAAAACAGTGGTAGTTTCACCACTAAATATATTCTCGCGACGTGTACGAATACGCATAGGTTATACGTCGTTGTGTGAAAAAAAGACGGAACAAGAAGAGAGAGAGAGAGAGAGAGAGAGAGAGAGAGAGAGCACATTGGTACATCCACCGTAGTGGCGGAGAAGGGTGGAAAGTTGGGTGGTGCGGAGGGGGTTGCAGTGCTTAAGCGAGGGTGTGCGTCGTGCTGTCACGCTACACACGGGGTAGTTGCCATCGGTGCGCCGGTGGCGGGCCGGTTACCAGGCAACCGACTATGAAGGAGCCTGGATAGCCAATGGCGGCCCTCAAAATACCCCCTTCGTCTAACACGGCTTGTTTTCCGTGCTTAAGAGCGAGACAGAAGGAGCTTTTGCTTTAGTAGCTGTTAAGGCCTTAAGTCCGTGCCTTTGCGACGGACTGCGACCGAGAAGCAAAACTCTTGCTTGTATGTGTCTCTATGTGTGTATGTGTTACAGGAGAACCTGTACCTACCTTCATTCCTATCCTCATTTCTATTCGATAATTCGTTATTATCGTATCATCGTATTTCATTGGATTATTCACGCTTAGAGAAGTTTAATAGAGAAGTTTTGTTTTATTTTTCGAAATTGTCATTTGAAAAGGGACGGAAGGATATAAAGTTTGTACGAAGCAAATGAAAGGAGATGAAAAGTGTTAGTCACGTTAAGAGGAGGGTAGTCCTGGGAATGGTTGTAGCAACACTAGTAGTAGTGGTGGTGGTGGTGGTGGTGGTCGAAACATCGTTGCGTTTCATATCCCATGGGGTGGACCAAAGGTAGCACGTAGCACTCCCCTGGGACATCTTCCGTCGTCACTCGTCCGTATTAAGGCCGGGTACTAATCTCGAAATTTAATTTGAAAATCTTTTCACGACACAGTCCGATTTCGTCTGTGTTCGCCTCCACCATCACCACCACCCATCCTCTCGCTACTTCAACGCTTAGAAAAAGAAAGAGAGAATTAAAGAGAAGTGTACGCGAACAAGACGTTTTAAATCGGGAATTAACCCTCGAACAGTCCCTTTGTATCGTGGTAATTGAAAATTCGTATTGAATCGGACTCTCGCCGTTCTTATTTTTCTTTCTATCATTTATCGTTATGTTTCTACGCTCTCGCGATTTATCTCTCTTTCTCTATTAATCATGTTTTCCTTCCTACAATAACGCAGTATTATTTGTCGTTAATCCGTTTGAAAAAAAAATACTCGAGAAGACACTCGAAATTCATTTGATATCGTCATTATTATATCGTCTATCTATTCTCCTCTCTCTTTTTCTCTCGCATTTGAATTTACGCGAATTCGTGGATTTTCCAGCGTCGCGACGATTTTACGTACGATTTCGCTCGTTATTCGCTTGGCAGCTTGCTCTCGCACGTATATCGTGTTCGAAAATGAGCCACTTTGGGTGAATCGATTCGATGTACCAATGAGAATCGTATAATAATCCGAACCCAACGATATCGTCGCTTTTCCATCTTTTCGCTCATCCTTTTTGATATAAAGAATTAAGAAAGAGAGAGGGAGAGAGAGAGAGAGAGAGAGAAAACGGGAGAAAGAAAAAGCAAGGGTTCTTGCTTCGACGAAATAACATTATTCGTTGATTCGACGCGCTAGTCTCGAATTTAGTCACGCCTCCCTGTCACCCCTTTCATCGATCGTACACAAGCTTTTCCTTCCTAAATAGAAATTATACTCAGTTTTAACCCTCCAACGTGTACGATATAATTTTTCAAAAATATTTAACACTAAACTATTTCACTCGTTATTAAGTGAATATTAAAGGATAACTTAAAAATAATTAACATGTTTCGTATTAATTATTTTCTTAAGAAAGAAAACAACTATTATCCAATATGATTATTCAACGATAAAGATATTCATTTCGTTAGTTCGATCGATTTCAGAAAAGCAAAAAAACACGCTGAAGAGGTAATCATTTATCGAGCTCGAGTAGATGAGAGTAACACGAACGTTTACATAGTCGGTAGGGGCGAATGAAGCGTGTCCGAGCGAAGTGGAGGCCTCGCACGCGTCCCTTGGGATGTTTCGCTAGATTAAAGACCCCTCCGTTTTCGATAGTTTCGCTATAGCATGCAACATCGTGTAAAACACTTGTAACATGGACCAACCAACCAACCAACCAACCAGCCAACCGACCGACCGACCGACCGACCGACCGACCGACCGACCGACCGATCGTCAGAAGCTTAGGGTGCTAAGCTGCCAATGCTTTCACGGTGTTTTTGGGATCGAATTAATTTCACCGATCGGATCTTCGATTCTCTCGAGAATTCGACTTACGTACGAACTCGAACGAGCCCCGGAGTATACGCATCGATTCTAATTCCGACGCGTTCGAGACTTCGAGAGCTTTGAAACGGTGAGACGATCGATGATGAAAATACGTATGCATGTATGTACCTACATATGTACCTACGTATGTACATATATATGTATGTATGCGTGTGGAAGAAGAAAAAGGATAATAGAGAAGAGAAAGAGAGAGAGAGAGAGAAAGATCTCGTTGGTAGTTTCGCTTCTTGGAAGCTCGTAAGCCCTTTTCTCTTCTCGTTTCTGTTTTTTGCTTTCGTTTCTTTCTCTCTCCACCTTCACCTCCATCTCCTCCTTCTCCTCCTCTTCCTCTTTCTCCTCCTCCTCCTCCTCCTCCTCCTCCTCCTCCTCCTCCTCCTCCTCCTCCTCCTCCTCTTTTTCTTTTGCAAACTTCACACCTCGCGAGCTCGTGAACGTGTTTTTACGCGCGAGCCTTGGTCCATTCTCCATACTAGAAATCTGAGACCCAAGAACGGTGTGAATATTATGATGGTCAGGCATTGAGGTGCCACTGAAGAACAAAGACGAAAGTGTTGATTGCCCGAAAACAAGACTCTTCTCTTCTTTCTATTTAAGACTTTGTTCCATCGAGTCTTCCTCAAGCAGAATATTCAAGGACGACGTTTAGGTTTTGGCCATCCATCGTCAGGGTTCCAAGGGCTTGATACTATTTATCGACAAGTTATAATTTGATCGATCGATGCTTGTAAAAGCGTTTAGAGCCGAGCGAAATGCTATTATCTTTTGTGAAGATAGATGAGAGATAGGAAAGTTTAATCCCTTTCTCTCTCCCTTCCTCCCATTCTCTCTCTCTCTCTCTCTCTCTCTCTCTCCCTCTCTCTCTCTTTCTTTTTCTCTTTGTCGATACTTATTTCGTGAATGCGAACGAAACAATCCGTTGTAAATTGCCATGAACTTAGTGAGTACCGAAACTGTAATTTTCTTTTCTCTTGCAATTTTTTACCAAACTTTTTCGTCGACGAAGTACTTATATTGTTTTTAACAAAAATAGATATATATCTATTGTTGTGATAATGGAACAATCGAAAACATTTTTAGAAAAGATTGAGAAGAATAAATTTCGTCCACACATTGTGATAATTATGAGCTTAACAGAGAAAATTCGAGGGTAGAAAGGTAGTCGGTTTTTAGCGAATCGTCTGTCGGAAAACGAGAGAGATGAGTTTCGTTCTATTCCCTCTCTCTCTCTCCCTCTCTCTCTCTCTCTCTCTCTCTCTCTTTCATCTCTGTCTGCCGCCTTACGGGAGCCTCCGACATACATAAATTCGTTTCCAGTGTGCCAGAGCCACGATGCGTACTCCAGCGGCAACCCTTATGTAATATGCTGCCGTTGGAAATACAGGCTGTGGGAGTAGGAGGAGTTGGAGGAGATGGCGTAGGAGAGAGGGGATGTTGGAAAGAGGGACGACTGAGAGAAGAGAAGAGAAGAGAAGAGAAGAGAAGAGAAGAGAGTACGCAACTACCCCTTTCGACTGGGCAGTACCGGCATAAGTCAGGAATTCCTGGCACGCGGTATATTGCGCGGGGGTGGAAGCGTGGCGGTTATAAGCTATAGTCCCTGGCATGGCATGGCATGCACAGCCATTTACTTCATTATGTCATTAAGCTTAATGGCCTGGCCCTAACACGACTCTAGGCTATAGCCACTTCTAGAGTCCGTCCCCATTAACCGCTGTCTCTCTCTCTCTCTCACACACACACACACACATACGTATACGATCTTTCCTCTTACTTGCCACCTCCAAAGTAGAAGGTGGAGGTGATGTAATAAAGTTGAAGATATAAGATTTAGAATATGATTGACATATCTTGACAATATTTAAAAAATCAATCCTTTTCAGATAGATATACACGTATGTATATAGGAAAAACGTGGAGATAAGATTTAGATAATGTTGGATGTATCTTGAAAAAAATTCGATCCATTTAAATCGAATCTTTGTTTCAATTAAAAAAGTGAGACAGATAGATGGATAGATAGAGAAATAAGTATAAAATCGTTGGTGGAGTGTATATCCACTCGTAATTATTGGCAAATATTGGAGAACTAACTGTAAGAGAGTAATATACGTTGGGAATATCGGCTTCCCTTAGCGACGATCGACGTAATTTTCGATAATTCTACGGGCGGCTTTTCCGGGTAGAAAGGCAAGCCGATAGCACTTTTAATGAAGTTACCGTCGCGTTGGTAAGCGTAGTTACCGCTACATTCCGTTCCTATTAATTCCTCTCTCGCACCTTTTATCTCTTCCTACCACCCTCGCTTCTCCTCGGAGGTTGTTGGAGGATGAGAGAGATGGAAGGGAGAAACGGAGAGAGAGAGAGAGAGAGAGAGAGAGAGAGAGAGAGAGAGAGATGTACGTTGCGACCTATCCTTAACGCCGAGTTACAACGAGCATCGACTTTACGCCGATGGTCGCTAAAATTGCTCGCACTGTCGTCGAAAATTTACGATGTTCATAAAGGCCGCTATACGATCGCTTACACCACCACTGGCTAAAGCTTTTACACCCCCTCCCCCTAAACCCCTTTCATCCCTCCTCCCTACCCTACATCCACCCTTTTCTATCCTCTCTTTTTCTCTTTCCTCTAGCTATCTTCATCTCCTCTTCGCAAATCTCCGCTTGATGGAGACGCAAGAGCTGCAAGCTCTCTTTCTCCCTCTCTCTCCCTATACTGGCCGAGGATGTAATAATTGAATTGGACGAAGCTATTGTGTTCTACGACTTCTGGAAAAGCGCGAAAATTTGCGGCGTCTGCGGTTGTGCCGCAGTAATAAGCCGAGCACGTTGGATCGCACGCGCTAATTGCTGTTAAAATATGAAACGTGCCAAGCGACTAATTAGCGTCACTCCGAGGATAGAACGTGTCGCTCTTTCTACACTGAGTGGACTCTCTACTTTCGCCCTCTCTCTTTCTCTCTTTCTTCTTTTTTTCCGATCGATGTGCCATATGATTTCCGATCCTCTTTGTACAAATTCAGATTTACGCGAAAAACTTGACGTCTATGTATTAACGATCAGATCGATAATGTTAGTAATGTACTTATAATTTAGAGAGAGAGAGAGAGAGAGAGAGAGAGAGAGAGAGAGAAAGACAAATGACAAAGTAGAGGTATAAATTAGTCTTTGGTCGTTTGAAATAGACCAGTTAAATATCGAGAATTAAATGAAAATCGAATTGCGATTGTCCACGAATGGTCGCTCTCGTAATTTGTCGTCGTTGGCAAATGTGTGTTAGTTTGGACGATTCGATTTAATTCGATTATATACATACATACATTCATGTATACGCATAGTCAATAGAATTTATTCGATGATAATCATTTAATATCGGACATCGTTTTGATACGATTTATGAAAGAGAATGTATGTGAGAGAGGAAGAGTGGGGGAGAGAGAGAGAGAAAAGGATGTGCGTGGATCGAAAATTTCCAAGTCTCTTTCGTTCTGAAGAAAACGGATGTGTCGAAGAAGCACGTGGAACGTTTCAGGAAGGTGCTGACTGTCGACTGTTTTCGAAGTAACTTTATATTTCTAGTATGCCGAGACGTATGTACTTTGCTCTTTGGCGCCAGACAAAGTTACGTTCACACGTGTCGTTCTAAATATAAACCTCGACTCCACCCGCGTATTTTCTCTCTTTCTCTTTTCTTTTTTTTTTTTTTTTTATCGACATACTTTTCGAGAAAAAAATCTAGAACGAGTCTCGCGAATTTCTCTTCTCGAAGAAGAAGATTCGATCTCCAACAGGATTAACTCGTCCTTATTTCGGGCCTTCCTGACATTCCCTCTCTCTTTCTCTTTCTCTTTCTCTCTTTAACCGACTAGAAGTCCCTTTTTCCTCCAGCTCGGCTTCTTCCGCTCAATGGAACGCGCCCATCGTGGAAAATCGCAGCGTTGAAAAGGTGTGAATCTCCGGCACTCAAGAAAGGTTGACAATGGGCATGGTAGCGTGTCTCACAATGAGCCTCGAACCCACAATGTAAGCACTGTATCCGTACGAAGGGCACACTGATCTCTCTCTCTCTCTCTCTCTCTCTCTCTCTCTCTCTCTTTCATTCTAGTTCGTCTTTTTTACTCTTTCTTCGATCTTCTCGCGACGAAGTGAAGTCGAGAATGGTTGGATCCGTTGGTTGGAGCATTCTCAGCCGCTGTAACGTTTATCCTTGTATCGCTTTAATGCTCGGAGACCGGTGAAATCTAAAACTACTGCTAGAATAAGAAGGCTCTCTTAAAAGAAATCATCATCGTTGTCGTCGTTGTCGTTGTCGTGTCGTTGTCGTGTCGTTGTCGTGTCGTTGTCGTGTCGTTGTCGTCACACCTTCGCTGACATTCACCATCACCACTACCACACTAACGCACCACGCCCATCCGTGTCAAAATATTTCCACGAGAATACGTGTATAGGCCGGCCCCCTTTTTTTTTTATACTTCTCCTCTCGTTTCGTCGAGAGCCTATCTTCCCTCTTACTCGTACGTTACTCGCGCAAACTACCGGACTATTGCTTATGAAAGGGGTTAAAGTTGTGAGTGAGTGAGTACGCTCGCGCACAATTCTCTCTCTCTCTCTCTCTCTCTCTCTTGCGTATGCAAACGTCAGAGTATGCGTAGGACTCCGTAAGCGAATCATTGTCCATTGTATTAACGACCGTCGCAGGATATGGCGTCCTACCATTCGAGTCTTTTGTCAAGACCAGCTGAGCCAAAATGGCCTCCAGTTCGTGACGTCATGATTTCACGTGCTCCACGCAAGCCGACGCTACGTATGTACGTACTTAAGTATTGCATAGGTACAGTGTATATACATACACGTATAGGTAGAGTACATCGATCCTGTTTCCTGCGAAACGTTGAAATATTGAGAGATCAATACAAGAGAACATACGCGTGACTATCGATTAGTTTTCTCCTTTATCTATTTCTTCAAACTTTGTCAGTATCGATTCGAGTCACTAAGTACTTACTACTTAGGAATTCGAAGATTATGAGAATTCGCTTGGGTAGTATGGAAGTCGTCTAAGCATGTACGAAAACAATGCTTCCTAGGAGCTTCTGTAAAACTCTCTTGACATCTCAAGACGAAAGGAAACTTTCTCTATTTCTTCATTTCTTCATGTAAGAGAAACGAAAAGAAATATTTTTTCTCCGGTCGTACTTTAAACAGCAGTATTTTTTCTTTCCTCCTCCATCTCCCTCTTTTTCTTTCTCTTTTTTTCTCTTTTTCTTTCTTTTTCTTTTTCTTTTTCTTTTTCTTTTTAAGCCTAAACGAAGCACGAATACGGTCGCAACGAAACGCGTCGTTCGTTACCTGCCAACGAAGTACGCGGTCGACCCTTTTTAAATATTATAACCATTATTTAATTCTTAATATTCTTCTTAGCCTCCAGGGCAAACGTCTTAAGAATAAAATCTGCGCTCGGTGAGAAACGCTCGGCCTATTATTTCTTCGGCATTACGCTAAAGGAATTCGCGTAGGTGGTGCCGGGACTAAAGAATTGAAATAATGTAATAATCCTTGATAATTAGAAATAATTTCTATGTAGGTAACGTGAAAGAAACGAGAAACAATTTTCGAGATATGAAATCGAATAAGAGAGAGAGAGAGAGAGAGAGCACAACGAGTTTAACGATCGACACATTATACGTATATCGATTGTCCTTTAAATTTGTTCAAAAATGTTATTAGACAAATGTTTGTTATTGCGTAGATTGTCCATAATTTTACTATGCTTTATTCATTTAGTCATTCTTAATGGGTTAACGCGTCAGAGTGAAAACAATGAAAAACTTTATTTTCATATCAATTTTCTTTTTCTATCAAATAACATGCAGTCGTATCTATTTTTACATTTTCTATGTATCGATCAATAGCAATAACAATTAATCAAAGTACTCGCGTCGAATGATTCTGAATTAGAGATAATTGACCTAATTACGTATTTCTTTTTATAATAACGAGCATTGGAAAATAATTGAATGATATTGAGCATAAAAAGAAACTGCGTAACTACTGATAATAAATTAGTAATATAGAGTGAGATCTCCTTAATGGCGTTAATTAAGATAAAAATCGAATAGAGCCTAGACCAAATCGAGATTCGCGTAGATCAGAAAAAAAAAAAAAAAAAAAAGAAGAAGAAATAAAAGAGAAGAAAAAAAAATAACGGTTTCATAGAAATGACTCGGGTGTCCCGCGGTATGTTTTTTGATCGCGACTCGTTCCTCGCGTTTACCCTCCATCTCGAGTGAATCGCCCTGGCGACAGCCAGTAGTACAGGTCCGTGCAAACAAACTGCTGCTCCAGGCGCTGACTGTTACTAATTAAGGGTGGTTTCAGTACGCGTGTTAATTCTTAATTAATATCTTTGTCGCCTCCTCCGGCGTAGCAGCTCTCGGCTCCCCTTGCCCACCCCCTTTAACCTTCTTTCTCTCTCTCTCTCTCTCTCTCTCTCTCTCTCTCTCTCTCTCTCTCGTACAAGCGAACTCGCTCGCACGCTCTCTCTATTTATATCTCTCCTTTCACCTCTCGAACGACACCCTCGTCTCGTCCATCCACTTCTCCTCTTCTGGAGTCTCTCGAATGAAAGGAGCTGTATGGGAACACACGCGCATCTCGAGTCACCGCCGGTTACAATCGCTCGCTAGAGAAGGAAGGAAGGAAGGCAAGAGAAGTGGAAAGGAAGGAGATCGAAGAATATAAGAAGAGGAGGAGTGAGCCACAGAGGACAGGAGCGATGAGAAGAGAAGAGAAGGGAGGAGAAGAGGAGAGGAGAGGAGAGGAGAGAAGAGAAGAGGATGAGGATGAGAGAGAAAGAGAAGAGGCATTTACGAGAATCGCCTTTCCCAAATCCCTCGTAAATCGGCGACACCTCTTTCAATTTTCTTCCACTTCCTTAAAAGAAAGTTCCAATCCTTTCGTGAAGTAAAAAAAGGAAAAGATTCACGTATGTATATGTTAGTTCTTCGTACAAAAGGTTGATTCGCGTTCGAGAGAAACATATCTCGATTATTTTTATCGATCCTAGGTAGTTCGAGTTTGATTAAAAATCCGCATAGTCCCTTTCATTTCGAGCCCTTACGATCAAATTTTTTCCAATGTTGCAACCTTCAAACGAATTTAGTAATCAAGCTGTGGTGTCTTTTTCATTTTTTATCGCAAAAAAATACTTTCTCTCTCTTTTCTTCGAGGCCATGATTTTAGTCAGCCTGGACTACGATTTTAAACCTTTTATAGAAAGCGGCTTTTCTACTCTTTTCCTCATTCTTTCCTTCGTAACTCCCTCCTCCATCTTCTCAGGCTACCGTCTTACGCGTTTCTTTTCAACCAAGAGAGCAAGTTTCCAACGAGCGAGGAAATCGATACCGAAAGCAACGAAGATGATTGGATCGGACGTCGCACTTTTTCTTTTTCTTCTTCTTCCTCTTCCTCTTCCTCTTCCTCTTCTTCTTTATTCGAGACTTCTCCTTCCTCGGACGCGTGGCGAACGTAATATCTGTCGATTCTCGATATTACCAAAGTAGGTAGCTTGATAGATAGAAAAAGATCCGAGGAGGGAGAGCTTGCAAGTTTTCTTCTTAGCGATGTTTCCCTCGTTTCCAATTTTCTCAGACGTCTTTACAGAGTACCGCTATCGTCCTAGCCTCAGGCAAAAGGGGTAGGTTGGCTGGTAGGTTGAAGAAGAAGAAGAAGAAGAAGAAGAAGAAGAAGAAGAAGAAGGAGAGGGAGAAAGAGTAGAAGAAGGAGCTTTTCCTTTACTCTGAAAATCCTTCGGTATTTTTCTTTGCCAACAAATTGGACTATTACGTTGGTAAAGGCGCTGTTACCTTGCGAAAACCGTCAGCCGTATTTTCTCTCTCCCCCCCCCCCCTCTCTCTCTCTCTTACCCGTCGCTACATTTCGTGCAGTTCGTACCTGAGCTCTCAAAGTACCGCACAGTTGTTAAAACAAGCAATTCTGACGGAAAGCTCGTTACCGTTCCATCGCTTTCCCTTCACCCTACCTCCCTCCATTCCAAGTCCTTCGATCCTACCAGAGGAAGAGCTTTGTGTTCGTCGATAGAAATATATCTGCTACTTTTCTCTCTCTCTCTCCTCCCTCTATTTTCCCTCGAACTTGATTAAGGTTCGTTACTTCGAGAAAGCAGTCAAGACAAAAGTAAAGAAACTAAAAAGGAATTATTTTCATTTTGGTCTTATGCAACAACAACAACAACAACGAAAAGAAAAAATACAACAATCTTAGAGTTACAGCTAAAAATGTCTTCTTTCTTTCTTTCTAATCCTAGAACGATTTCCTAGCCCGGACTCGAATTTCTTGAGAGGAAAGTCTCTCCTTACCGATTAGCGTTTCAATGTGTTTGGGCGTGTCTAGGTAGTAGAAAATTTTCTAAATGTTTTGACAGGACACTCGATACGACTTTCGGGAGCAGTGAATTTTTCCTGATATTGGAACTCTCCTGTCTTTTCTTTTCTTACGTTTTACTCTCCTCCTTTTACTACTTTTTTCATCACGCTTCCGCAAATTTTCTTCGTTCGTTCTTATGCATAGAGCAAATAATGACGAAAAGGGAGGAAAAGATATTTATATTTTTTTCCTTCGCAAAGAACTTAATAAATTCGGATTGAAAAATCGATCCATATTATCGAGCATTTATACTTGGAGGGAAGGTCATCGTGATGGTGGTGGTGGTGGTGATCATTTTCAACTTGTCGTTTCTCGTTACGAGTGGCATCGCTTTGCGGAGCAAGCGAGCTCTTGTTTAATGGCTTGGAAAAATCGGAATCATCGTGCACCCGAATACGAAATGAGAGTATCTTTTTCCTGACTCGTCTTTCGCGAGCATGACGTCATCCTTGGAGTAAACGGAGCCATCTGTACGACAATAACGAGGCAGACAGAATATTCGTTTTCTTTCTTTCTCTTTTTCTTTTTTTTGTTTTTTTTTTTTTTTTTTTTTTCAACTAAAAATGAAAGAAAGAAAGTATAGTCTTTTTCTCATGATGACGATGATCTCACCTGGACTTGCATTCGAGAAGGTGCCTTTCGTCTGAGAGAATCCTGTAACAAAGAGAAAAAAAAGGAAATTTTGTATCTTCTTCGTTATCTTCTTCTTCTTCTTCTTCTTCTTCTTCTTCTTCTTCGTCTTCTCGTTTATTGCGTCGTATCACTCGAAAATAGAAAATATGTGTTAAAGCATTTGGGTTGACTTGATTACTTCGTTACACCTCGTTAATATATTTTTAATTCGAGTAATCTCCGTGGATTTTCGCGGAGGCCGTTCTCTTTCTCTCTCGCTCTCCCAACGACATGGCTAGGAGGAGTTAGTCGGCTGCGATTCGATTAATTAAAACTCCGTGAAACTCCACGACACGAGGTCGCATTTCTTCGTCGAATAGTCCCTGCGAAAAGCCAAGAGTCCTGACCTTTTCTGCTTCGTCTAAATTCAATTAAAATAGGTACCGATAATGTAATGAGAGAACAGAACGTAATTTCGAGATACGTAAGGGGGAAAAAAAAAAAAACGTACGTGAACGAAAGGTAATTCCGATGAGGTTTCAAAACGTTCGTTAATTTTTTTCTCTCTCATTTCCGTGTCGTTAATTACCTAGTCCGAGAAATGAAAAAGTTAGCCTTTTAACGTCGCATCATATTTTCGAGAAAGGTGGAGAAAGAGGAGAGAGGTGACCATTGCGAAGTAGCACGAGCTTTCAATTCCAAAAGACGACGGAATGAGAGGAAGTGGGGGGGGGGGAGGGAGAGAGAGGAAGAGCTAGATACACCCACCTGTCCTTTCATTCATCTCGTCAGGGTAAAAAGAAAAGGAAAAAGAAAAATGACGACGAAGAAAGAGAAGAAAAGGAAGCATTCTTGCTCGAGTTAGCGAGGAGGTTAAGTCTTGCTAGTGGTATTAAGACGTTTCAGTACGGCCATTTTCTAATAAAGTCGTCTTCTTCGCGAAGTAACATCGAGGCGTGGGCTTGAAAAACAGGGGTTGAAAAAGATTCCCCCGTTTCTAAGAAAGTTAGGCCTCGTAGTCGGTCTCAGGGCAATGTTGGTGTCGGTGGCGAAACTCGTCGTGTCGTTTCAAAACGGGGGTTTGCTGTGGTCGTATATAAGTTAGCGGGGGTGAGGAGAGGAATGGGTAGACCGCTTCGGAGAGTCGAGCTCCACCCTAAAACGACTTTAACGAGCCGTCGTCTTAAAATAGGGATGCTGAGCTTGAACCGAGTTTGCGCCGTTTGTTTGATAAATTAACCTAAAAAAGGGTATCGTTAGATACGATCTAAAAACAAGATGTCTAACGCGATACTAAACATTACTGTTTTCTTTCTTGCATTACCAACCCTCTTCTCATCACCCTTACCTATAGCAAGTATCAATTACTCGAAAATAGTCGAGTAGAATATTTCTCGAAATTGTTCACTTGAAGCACGCGTGCGCGTCGCAAACTTTTCTATAGCATTCTTTTCCCTGATATTTTTTTTTCTTCTTCTTCTTCTTCTTCTTTTTTCTTTTCCTTCCCCTCGTAATGATCGTTGGAGCCACTCAAAATCGAGATGAAGAGAAATTTAAACCTCGATCATCGTGTCAGCTTTACTACCGGCTGGGTTGCAAGGCCCATGAGGTTTCAAATTTTTTGAAAACCACATAATACCAGCGACGCTGGAAAGAGAGGGAGGGAGGGAGGGAGAGAGAGAGAGGACAAGGGCAAGTCCATTGAGAAAAATCCACTTCCTAAGTCTCGTGTTACAGGCGTGTATTTTGACAGGATCTTATTGTCGTCGCACGGCTAAGCCCTATTGACCCTATTATGGCCCTATTAGTATTATACTAGGATTTGCGGTTACTCCTTGAAAAGCTTATTCTTTCTCTCTTCTCTCTCTCTCTCTCTCTCTCTCTCTCTCTCTCTCTCTCTCTACTTTTCTTCTTCATTCCCATTCAATACAAGAAACATACGCGTGTGCCTCATTTCCACATATATATACACACGCACAGATATATAATCCGAACTTTATTTTTCGTTTATTTATATAAGAAAATTGGATAGGAAAAGGAAGAAGGAAGAAAGAAAAAGTAGAGAATAATCGTGTAGCCGTTTGTCGCGATTCGACGGAAAATTGCGAGTTCTCTTTCACCCTACAAATTAGCGACAAGGGGATGGATAGAGAAAGAAGAGCAAACGCGAACTCGGAGAAGGGAGAAGAAAATCGTTTGAGCGGGCGCGCGCACACACACGCGCGCGCACACACGCGCGCGCGCGCGCGCGCGCGTTGGCCCTTCCGAGAGGCTACTACCTACCTACCTTCGCTTTCCAACTTGCAAGCAGGCAAGCTCGGAATGAGCTGCTACTTAGAGAACGGCTGGAAACGTATTCAGAGGCACGCAATCAAGGTTCCTCATCGTTTTCCGTGCTTCACGCACACGCAAGAACGCGTTACCTTCTCGCGCCTGCGTCTGAATGTACACATATATATATATGTATATACTTACGTACGTACGTATATGTACACGTTTGTGCGTTCGTGAGGAGGTAAAGCTCGCGCACGGATGAGGTCGGCGCGTGTGTGTTCGAGGCGTGAATTCATGTATGCTCGCGAAGTACTCTTCACCGGGGACAATCGAGGTGTTGGACTGGAAATCCATACCAATTTGAGCGACTTACGCTCGTTCGCTTGAAAGCCCGCAACGACAGCATACATGGCACGTTGCATTCGCGACACGCACTCACATACTCTAGCAAAAACTCGCGCGAGGACAGGAAGAATTGCCCGCGGATACGACTACAGTTGTTTGACGACGACCGAGATTGGACGACGAAGAAATTTGATTCCATGAAAATGATCGATTCAATATCGGTGAAAGATTACATTTCGATGTTGATTGCTTTTATACGATTAATGGTTGTCGTAAAAAAAAAGAAAAGTTAAATATCCAAAAATCGTTTGGGAAAATGTCAAGTCGCATTTTTATCCTGATACGTGAGAATGTTACGATGTCATTAATCTTTAGTACGAAACTTTGTCGTAATTCGGAAAGATCCTGCGGTGACATCTTAAAACTACAAGAGAATGTGAGCGGTCGCACGGGCAAGATGATATCGAAATAGATAAAAATGTTGGTAGGAAAGTTGGCGAATCGTCCCTGTGGAAATCGTTGGAGTTTTCCAAGTACCAGGGGATCGAGCGAAAGGGCTGCTCGAGGGATCGAGGGATCGAGGGAGAGGGTGAAACTCGGCGAGTTCGCCGAGGCACGCTAATGGACATAGTTTGCTGCTAATGTCCGAGACTAATTCCCGTGTTATTTCATTAACGTCCCGCAGCTCCCCGAGGGGTTTAGCTCTCTGGCACCTACTATGTCGCTTTAACACCATCGCCATAACGCGTTCCCACTGGCACTACTACCTATAATAGAACGCTATGGCCTACCTCGTGGCCCGGACTCGACCTCGACGAACCTCCTCCTAGGTCCTGCGCGTCAAGCCCCCCCTTTGGACTTTGTCCTTTTACTTCGGCCACCGGTGTCAAAGGGTCCAAATTTAAGCGACGATTCGTGAAAATTCTTATCTCTTACATTTCTACCCATATACGATGTACTTATGCACGTACATATTCGCGTTCGATTAATTTCATTACGATATGTAGTTTACATAATGCATTATATGCGTATCTAGCCCTATTAATTATATATCCTATGGAAAATATAATGGTATCAAGAATTAAACTAATTGTCACTAATTCGTGAAAATTAATTACCGACAACTTTGACATTTCGACGTCGTTCGAACGTTTTGGAAATTGTCGATCGATGAATGAGAGATATCCGATCTATAAAAGTAATCCATCAATTTTTCAAAATCAGTGACAAGTTTGAGCGATAAACTCTTGGAGTTATCCGCAGGCAGGATATATAATTACCAGAGAAGCTTCGATTTGAGCTTTCGCTCGTATACTCTCGGATTGATTTGTTGGAGCGCGTTACGCGATTAGGCGATTAGGCGAGAGGCTGCTTCGAACGAGGGTCAAATGATTGACACCGCGACGATAGAGCGTAATGAGAGAAAATCATTTCTGACCGAGCAGGGAAAATTTGTGGCGAATCAATCGGTGGGAAAATGGCTCTTTCCACGTTTAGCGGTTCGATGATAAACAAGACGATATATAGATTCGATATTAGGGGAGAGACATAATTCGAGGATTTCATCGATTCAGGGATCGCTCCTTTTCTCTATTTATCCACGATCTTTATGAAATTCTTTGCCCTTTCCCTTCCCCGTATTATCTTTGATTAGAATGAATTTAATGTCGAAGGACATTTTTCCGGAAAAACGTTTCGTGTTGCTGAAAACTGAATTTTCTCTCGTTTCTCTGTCGCCTAAAAAGCTAAAGCACGCATAAGAGAGAGAGAGAGAGAGAGAGAGAGAGAAGCGCCCTCGGTAGTGTTATCCAATTATTCTAAGTTGTTAAGGCGAGTTAGGACGCTTAAGGGACTAAATTAAGACATTCCGCGCGACAAATCTCCCAAGAATCTCAATTAACTTCTCCGAGAGCGGCGGTGCTTTAATTAACTGTTTAATTTCGTTTAATTTGCATTCGCGATTGCATAAGCCTCCTACCGGAATATCGATTCCAATAGTTATCTCTTTCTTTCTCTTATCGTAATCGATATATCTCTACTTTGATTTCATCAGTAAAGAGATACATTTAAAACATTACCTTCTCTTTCGTGTAAAAAGAAAGAAAATTTTCAATCATCTATTAGTAATATAGAGATAATGAAGGTATATGTATCTCCCTCTCTCTCTCTCTCTCTCTCTCTCTCTCTCTCTCTCCCTCTCTCTCTCTCTCGTATCGGAATCGATATATCTTCTATCCGTTTTAACGTAAGATAAAGAAATAAAATTTGTACTAGAGAGAAGATAATAACTATGACTCGGTTTCTCTTATAAAAATCTTCGACGCGTAAGTGGTACCGCGAATAAAAATATTGAATTAGCTTAGAAAACGAAATAAGATTTTTCCGATTTAACTGTAAATTAGCAATAAAGAATGAGAGTGTAAAATTAAGAGACAAAGAGAGAGGGTATCGAAGAAAAGAAGGAGCGAACGATGGTCTCGTGACGGGGGTGACGCGAGCGATATCGGATTTAAGCGTAGAAGGCTAATTTGAATTGCAAGGCACTTACGCACACGCGTGATCGCGCAATATCGTGTACGAGCACGTAGAGTAATACCAGCGCGGAGGCGTGTGTTCCTAGAGTGCGCGTAGTTCGCACGTAACAGAGAGAAAAAGAGAGAGAGAGAGAGAGAGAGAGAGAATTGTGAACGTAGAAACGGGGAGAGTGAGAGTGAGAGTCAGAGAGAGAGAGAGAGAGAGAGAGAGAGAGCGAGAGAGAGGATTGTATTACGAGTCTCTTACCACCGACTCCAGGCACTTTCCAGAAAACAAAGCCCGAGCGGATTCATAATTCGCTAATTTGTTCAAGATTTTTTGCTCGAGTGCCGACGCTCGGTACGCTTTGTCGCAAATGTCGGCGTCGAACACGAGCTCGGGGATGGTTACGCGTTTCGAGTCGCTTTGAAGTACTAATCAGTATCGACCTGCGCCTATAGGCCGCACCCTCCGTCTCCACCCTCCTCTTCCTCCTCCTTCTCTTTCTCCTCTTCCTTCTCCTCCATCACCGCCACCACCACCACCACCACCACCACCACCACCACCACTACTACTACCACCTCCACCACTACCACTATCACCATCAGCTAGCTAACCACCCCCCAGTGCGCAGAATTTAATCCCCTCTCCACGAAATCCCTTTTTCCTTCTCTCTTTCTCCTTTATTTCCTCTTTTCCTCCTCCTTCTTTATTTCCTTCTTTATTTCCTTCATTTCGTTTTCTTCCACTATGAGCTTTTCCATTGTAAAACTTGTATTCCGTACTTGCAATGGTTACGTCACGTTAGACCTATTATATAGTTATAGATAATTTTGGGGATTAGATAAATCGAATTAAAAGCTATCAGGAGAATCTTATATCTTGGAATAAGACGATAAAGTAGGCGTAAATTTCGCGCTACAAGTTCGGAAATTCTATTCTACCTTATTCCTTTTCTTTTTCTTTTTTTTCTTTTTCTTCTTTTTCTTCTTTTTCTTGCAAAACAGAGGACGGTGGTGGCAAGGGTTGCGCGATTATACGACGATTTGTTGAATGGTTCGTCGAGAAGCGTTGGCAGAGGCAAGTCTGCGAAGGGAGTAGGCGAGAAAAGAGAGAGAGAGAGAGAGAACTGTAGATAGGGAATGAGTATGTGTCCTCCTCTGCTAAGCGTTGATAGGCAATCTAGTTGATTGCCAACATCAAACGAACCGAAAAGCAGTGTGCGAAAGTCGATATGGCGAAGCAAAGAAAGTGGAGAATCAAGAGCGAGAACGAATCTCAGAATTTGGAACAATACCTCTCGGGCCTCACCTTCCTCTTCCCTCCTCGATCACAGGCAAATACGATTTTCTCTCTTCGTCTCTAGACACAAAGTTTTATCGATTTCATCAACCCTCGTCAAACTCCTTTTCCTTTTTTCTCTTTTTTTTTTTTTTTTTTTTTTTTTCGTTGCCTTTCTCCATCCTCTAATTTGAATCTATAATCATCGTAGTGTTTAAGTAATCGATTCGATTCGAACGATCTCGATGATTTTTCTTTACATTTCTTTTTTTTGTATTATTATTATGATCGATCGTAAAAAAAAAAAAAAGAAAAGAAAAGAAAAAGAGAAAAATTCTTGCTCGAGTCCTGCCCTGTACTTTCTTCTTTAAGTCTGCCAAAGATTTAAGACAAAAAATAAAGGTACGAGAAGCGCGAGCGCGAGCGCGCGCGCGCGCGCGCGCGCGGCAAATAAATGCTCCACTGTAAGACGAGGTGCCAGAGTGACGTTTGAATGGAAGGTCTGATCCTTTGTCCTGACCCCCGAACGGGAACCCGATACTCGAAAAACGTTCTCAAAATTCACTCCGAAACGAACTAGTCGCGCTTCTCCGCGCTCGTGCGTTCGTTTTCGTACAAAGATTAGCGCCCCACTGTAATCGAGTCATCGTACTTATAAGTGACTTTCTAATGGACCCTGACTCGGGGCCTTTCGTCGTTTGAGAAAATTCATCGGATCGATCGATCGAAATAAAGCGAGATCCAATCAGGAATAAAGCGTTTCGATTTTTCCGACTTTATTCGATTCCTTTTTTCTTCTCCTTTTCCTTTTCATTTTCATTTTGTTTTCCATCGGATTCGGGCTCCTTCCATATTCGAGGATGAAAATTAATTATCTCATTTCGTCGATAAAATCAAACGAATGAACGACTATCTGGAATAGAAATTGTTGTTCCTATTTGATTCTAATTCGTTCTCGAGATCAATGGAGAATAAATATTCGTAATGGACCGTTCGGTACGAGTTGAGAACAGTTTGCGCGCACGCAGCCATTTTTACGATTCATCGAGTCTCTTTGTGTTTTGGTGAGACATTGCAGGTCTACCCAACACTCAACTCATTATACCACTAATTATTCATAACGTTGGGGATTATTTCGAGGAAAACATTAGATTCCCACAATGTGCAAGGCACGGGCGGTACCTACCGTTGCGTGATATTCTAACGCGTTCCTGACGTCACGAGCGTTATCAAAAGTTCAAGTACAAAGAAATCAAGAGATTTGGGCTAACGGGCATATAGCTGGGCCATCAGTTTGTCGAATGTCGTTAGTTGGAAAGTATAGTCCGAGAGAAAATCGTCAGCTGCGTGTTTGTACGTGTAAGAACTTTCCGAAAAATCCCTCGATTCTCCTAGGAAGAAATCGTAGACGCAATGGGGCACGTTCCGAACGAGCAAAAAAGGTGCGATTTTCGGTAACACGATCTCGAGTAGGCTCAGGGTGTTAAACGATAGCCATAAGTGGCACGTTAAGTGCTCGTTTCACGGGAGAACGATGATACTGTATATGCTATCGATCGAAGTCGTGTTACCCGACGGAAGACGACGACGACGACGACGACGACGACGAACGAGCGCTTCGTAGTAGTAGCCGAGTTCGAGTAAAATTGCGATTCCGTTGAGAGCGATGAAAAATAATCGACGCGCTATTTCTATAACTTACCATGAGGTGGTGTATGCTGAGTCGGACTATGTTGATGATGATTAGCAGTGACGGCGGTCCCAGGAAGTACGTGTTGCGCGTGTGCCGCTGGATGAACATTGACACCGGCAGGTGAGGCAGGAAGTTGACCCGGTTGATGTACCTGATGGTGAGGTACGTGATGCGCAGGATGTGGATGAGGCGGTGGTAGAAAGGCAGCCGCGACGGCAGCCTGAGCATTCAGGTAGGCCATACGCGAGGCCGTCAAATTTCCAAGATTCCCTAGGTTCCCGAGATTACCGAGATGATTCGTCAAGCTGGGCATGTAATCCCAGAGTTTGTGATGAGGTGCTGTTGGCGCGTAAGAAACCGCCGAGACACCGGCGGGTGGGGATCCCTGAGGCGAGCCTCGATCGGTACCGCTCGCATTTCCGGTTCCATTAAGACCCAATAATTCCTGAATCGCGAACGGCGAACGTTGCGGCATCTTGCTGTCCTTCCCCCAAATTTCTTTTCCTTGGAGAATTTTCAAAGTGTCATCTTGTAAGATCTTCTTCTAGCGAGGTCTCCTCCTCCTCCTCCTCCTCCTCCTCCTCCTCCTCCTCCTCCTCCTCCTCCTCCTCCTTATTCCTTCTCTACGACCTGGGAACTTTTCGTTTATACGTGCGTATATGGATTCTATTTCTTCCGATTTTTGATATAAACTCGATCTTTAACGCGATCGTTTCACGATAGGCACCTAGCTCCTAGTCCATACGGCGTCCGACGCTCCGTTACGTCCACGTTCGAATAAACTCTCTTCTTTCTTAACTTCCCTTAAACGACGATTATTCGATTTTACATCGAGTCCTCTAGGCTAACTTTCGTTGCTTCTTCGTTGAGATTCACGGTATTATACTTAGTTTCCTGTTTAAGTGTTCTCATAGATCTCCATAATGGAATAACTCCCTAGGTAGAATATCCCTAGGGAAAATGTAATCCCTTTCGAAGTTAGATAAATATTACGATTATATCTTCGACTAATCTTCGTTGTATTCTTGCCACAGAGATGGATAAATAGTTGAGAGACGGAGAAAGAAAGAAATTAGTCTGCCGGCGGGCAAACTTTCAGTAAGCGACGGCAACGCGCGAGAGACAAGTTTTACACCTCTCTTTAAAAGAAATATATATATATATATAAAACTTCACCTCCTTTACCTCGATTTTTCTTCCTCACGTTTTAATCTCGCACTTTACAAACCATTTCTCGTCGACGATATCGTGTAAGTAAAAGAGTCACTATAGAGATGAGAGACAGATAGAATAATAGACAATCCTTACTTTTTCCAACCAATTTTTCATCCAATGGAGAATATGATAGAGTTGACGGTTTTCAAACTGCGAGACTGCTGGAGAAAGAGTGAGAGAGGGTTGGGGGGGGGGGGGACAGACTGATCCGACACTGTCCCGAAACAAAGATTTTTCTGATGATTCGCACTGGTTAATCTCCTCGTTCTCGATATATAAGAAATTAAAAAAAAAAAGACGAATGATGCGTGTATGTATATATATATATATATATATATATATATATATATATATATATATGTATGTATGCGTCTGCCTGTCTGCGTGCGTGTATATATATATATATATATGCGTGTCTCTCTTTCTCAGTGACAAACGTGAGCGTCGTTGAACGTCGAAGAAGCTCACTCGCGAGATGTTCGTCGGAGCGCAACCGTGTCGTCGTCGCGGCGATGGGCAACTGAGCTCGCTCGCTGCCGGCTGCACGGGGTTGGGAGCCCCCGGGGGCGGCCACCACCGTCTCGTTTCTCTCCTCTCGTCTCTTCTCCTCTCCTCGCCCCTAGAGCCTAGGTTCGTTTCGTTTCGTGTGTGCGATACGCGCGGGCGCGCATTTCTACCCTAAGAGAGGGGTGGTCGTCGCTGTCGACAGTGGCCCTCTCGCTTCGCCGATTGGTCCGTTTTTTCACACTCCCAACCGGGCAGACATAGCCCTAGTTACCGAACGGAAGGTGGGCTTTGCCAACGTCGACGCCTCGACATCGAGGCCTAGGATACGCCTACGACCGACCGCTTCGCCAAGCCGAAAACTTCTCTACCATCTCTTTTACTTTTATTTTCTTTTTATTCTCCTCCTCATCCTCCTCTTATGCTTCTTCCCCTTCTCCCTCTTCTCCTTCTTCTCCTTCTTCTCCTTCTTCTCCTTCCTCCGCGATTCATAGATATACCGTTCTTTTATTTATTTTTCGTTTCTTTTCTTTTTCCTCATCTTATTTCTTTTTCCTACGGGAACACGATACTCGGCTCTCTGAAAAATTTCTTATTTAAGTATCATCGTATTATTTACTAATTTTTAATCCCGAATTTGTTTCCATTTAATCACTCGCACTCAGTCAACTAATTACAGACTATCGAGTAACATATGATCGTACAAACGTCATATAATCACTTTCATTATCTCAACTCTGAAAATTAGCTATCGTTTTCTTCTCTCTCTCTCTCTCTCTCTCTCTCTCTCTCTCTCCCCCCTCTCTCTCTTTTAATCGATATCTCTCGCAAATCTCCTATTTTCGTCCGGCCAGTAAAAATTTGAACGCAAACGTCGTTACGGATCGTTGGTACGAAGCGTTAAGCGAATTTGGATAGATTTATGATTTCGAATTCGTTCGAAAGCAAAGTTCGAAAACTAAGGAAGAGAATTGCGACGTTGTGAAACGGCCTTCTCCCTCGGAGGTTCTATTAACGATGTGGGAGTGGTTTGGACACCAGCCAATCAGAAAGCGCCACTTTCAACCCTCATTGGCCGTGACGTAAATCGATTTATAACTCACCCTCTTGGCGGTCGTGAGTCGAAACACGCCCTTAAGGCGGATGGCCTTAAGGTCGTGTCTCCTGATCCTTTCGGAGCTTACGCGGATAGAGGAAGGGTGATGAAACGAGAGAAGAGATGGGAAAGGAAGAGAGGATGAAAGTTTTGAAAGAGAAGACGTAGAGCTTTTTGGAAAACTTTACTTTCCCTTTTATAACTCATTCTGATTTTTATTTTCAAACCTTTTTTTATTTTTATCATTATTTTCTTAAACATTATTTTTACTCGTACTCGATTGTTTCCTCGCTTACTTCCATCTGTCTATCTTTCTCTTATTCGTACAAATTTTTCACGATTTATGAATGAAAAGTTTCATTGAAGTAAGTGACTTGTGTGCGATATATCTACATCTCTCTCTCTCTCTCTCTCTCTCTCTCTCTCTCTCTCTCTCTCTCTCTCTCTTACGCATACAAATTTGTAGTAACGTATGAATGAAAAGTTTCGTTGAAATAAATATCGCACGTATGGAATCTCTCCTTCTTTTTTCTCTCTATTACTCGTTTAAATTTTTCGTCATTCGCGAGTGAAAAATTTGATTCGAGCGAAACTTTTGTCCCTGAATATCATAGGATATTTCGATTAAATTATATTTTTCTCATGGGGATATCACGAAAAGCACAGTAATTATCGATAAAGAAAGGCTCCGGGATCGAATGTCCTCGTGATAATTACGAGAGCCGTTTGGGAAGGAAGTAAGGACCGAGTGAAAAGGATAACGCTCGAGTTATTTCAATGGGAAGAAAAGAGAAAGGGAGAGAGACAGAGATATGTCTTATGGGTCTTCTTTGTGAGGAAAGGCTTCGAGCTCACCGAAGGTATTGTTTCGTCGAAAAATATCGCGAGCTTCTTCGTTCCTTCAACGTCGTGGCTAAAGAAAAGCGTAGAAACAGCCCTCGTTCATTTCTTCTTTTTTTTTTTGTTTTTGTTTCAATCTAACCCCTTTCTTGTTCGCTACTTGTGTCGAGAGATTATTATACTCCTTGCGAAAGTCTATGGTATTATTTGAAAAAAGTTTTTCTAATGGTCACAGCTACACACTCTACATGATCGATTATTTTATTCCAAACATATATTTTTATGCTTGGAAAAATAGAAATAGAAATAGAAACAAATTCATTATTATTTAAAATTAGATCGAGATTATCTAAATTAATAATCGAGATATCAGTATTTCGAACGAAGCGTTACATTTTTAAAACGTAGTATGAGGAGAGAGAGAGAGAGAGAGAGAGGGAGGACGAAAGAGAGGAAAGAAACAGGTCGAAGGATCTTTCGATAATAACATAAACAATACTTAAACGAGTAGTATATACGTAAGCTACGTACGTGACTCGAGCCGATGATAACAAAAAAAAACGTTTCAAACATTTGGTAGGACACGTAGGCACTGGCAGTCCTTCAACGGCGGCCAAAGACTTAACATCTCGAGAACAAAGAAGATCGAGCTTAGCTTTCTTATTCCTACGTGGTCTTTCACGCTCGACGATACTTGGCAAGATCTTAACAGGACTTTAACAGGTTTGTCAATTAACATTTCTAGCGATATCTTTTATCCTATAACATATATCGCGTATGATTTTCTATCGTTATATCTAGTTTTAAGAGATAATTAAGATCGAAGATCTTAAGAGAGAGCGAAAGATTTCATGCGAATTTCTAACGATATATTTTTTTTTATTTTCTATTCTTTACGTTTAGTTTTAAGACACATGATTAGAGTCAGAATAAAGGTGAAGAACGAAGAAACGAGCGATCTATCTTCGTCAGAAGAATATTTTCGGCAAATTCGTAGCTCTGTTAGCAACGATACATTTGATCGTACGTTTATATATATATATTTCGAGCAAACGATTAAATTAGGAATCAACGTATGGATCGACGACGAACGAATCGATTTATCGATAGCAAAATGTTCTCTTGAAATTTGTAACTTGGTTAGTTGGAAGCCGTTCGATAGTTAATTTCTAACTTTACGCATTCTAGTCCTAGAACGAATAATCAGAACGATTCATTTTCATTTCATTATTTATGGTAATAAATATATTCGTCAAATTGTTTAGTTTACTTTTAATCGTCGACTAAACGTTCGACGGATAGTTAGAAAAGCTTCGATGGAGATAGAGAAAACGTCTAACTCGATCGAAGCGATCCGTGGGCGACAGTATTGCTAGTTAGACGGAGTTGAAGCACTACCGTTTCCGGAAACGCCTAGGAGATGAGCCCCGGTGCGAACACGATGCCCCGACTCACGGTCTGTTAATTTATCTAATTACGATAGCAGTCGGGATAATTTAGCCCCACACCGCCGGAAATTCGAGACTAACGGTGTGCCGGGAAACACCGAATTAGTCGGGATGCTTTGGAAACGTTGAAATTTCACGTTCAGCCCGAGAATCCGTAACACAGCCACTTAACGATCATTACGTAATCCTTAATTTTTTACGAATTAATCGATCGCTTAGAATTACTTAACGAATCGTTCAAACGCACACATGTATGTATATATATATATATATATATCACTTTTTAACAACGATTAAACTTTTATACATTTTTTCAAGTATAGTAATAATAACTCATAGGCGAATTACTTTTTATGTAAAGTCGAATTACGTATCTTCTTACGATGTACCGTTTACCCGTTGTAAAGTGAGGACAAGCTTATCTCCATACAGTTAATCATTAATTCAGTAGGTAATTTTTTTTGTCGAGATTCGATATCGCCTTGCGTAGAAGGGCAATACGAATTTACTAGTAAGTATAATAATAATATCTCATAAGAGTAAATCGTGCAAAGTAAGTTGACGAATATAATCTCAAATCGAATTTAGAGAGTAGAATTCGATCGATAAAAGGAGAGGTACTAGCTTTTACGTAGGTAGATATATAAACGAAATTCTTCAATCAGATTTGACGAAGGGTCGAGGTAGCTCTCCTCTCTCTCGTCCTTGGTATTTTCTATATCCTGTTACTTACTCCTTACTTGCGTGTTACTCGGCAGAAAGGACATGCCCTCTCTTTCTCTCCCACTCATTTATAAAGAACGTTTTCGCGTAGTCTCGCAGAATCGTTAATCCGCAAGTTTTCCAATTAAGCTACGCAAGAGCCAGAAGCCCTTCTCGTTCCTCTTCGTTCGACGGCCTTGGACGAGTTCGTTCTCGACTGGCCCTTTTCGCCTTTACGACCAAACGAGCCTTCTCTCTCGCCCTCTCTTTTCGCTCTTTGTAAGCGAAAATACTCAATTCGGACGTTAAATTCGATTACAGTATTCCTGATTAATCCCAAGTATCCTTTGCCGAAGGAAGAACCGACGTCGTCTCTCTTTCTCTATGTATATATATATACATATACATATATATATATATATATACATACGTATGTATGTATGTATATACATCCCATCCGTCTAACTCTCTTTTTAACTCGCTCAAAGCTTATCCATCCCTTCTCTAGACCAACTAGATAGAATGAAAGATATTAAAACCTGCTGAGACGAATGATCGACGTTTGTATCGCATCTTACGTTACGTAAAGAAGTGCCCTCGTTATTCCCGACACTCACTTTTGTCCTAGGATTAAGAATTAATCCTTGCACGCTAACGAGGGTAAAATCGCATATTGAGGAAAGCTTCTTCCTCCCGTCTAGTCGCTTGGAATCGTGTAATTTAACTAAAAAATAGGTTGGTCTTATTTCTCCACCACCCGCGCTCTCCCGTCTCTCATTCACTCTTTCACATTACGAAATAGAAATTTGTAGTAGTAGTAGGGTTAAGATATGAATTTCACAAGTATAAAACGGTAAGCCTTGTGAATGTAAAAGAGAGAGAGAGAGAGAGTCTGAGAGTAGGTAGCGTTGATAACTCTGCATCCTACTCGTACGTTTTAAAGGAAGTTCGTTAACTTTGTTCTTATTTCGATGATTCCTCCTTCGGAGGATGAGGTCGAAGCGAGAGAGAAGAGAATCACGAAGACCACCCAAGGCTCGTCGAAAAGACGACAAGATAATTCCCGGCTCTCAAAAAAGTCAGCCAGTCATCGCCTTTAACTAGTAGTCTTTCTCTTAATCTTCGCTCCATGAAACCTTAAGTATCTGCAGCCACTCGAAATTTTCACAATGCTTCTCTTCCTCCTCCTCCTCCTCCCCCTCCTCCTCCTCCTCCTCCCTCTTCTTCGTCTTATTCTTCTTCTTTTTCTTATTCGAACGTATCCATTCTATTTTTCTTTTCCTTTACACACTCTAAACGCATCCTGGTGATCGTGAGAATCTCGTGAAAAAGCTCTATCATCATCTTTCACATCTGAAATTATCTAGGAATTTATTTGTTATTTTATTTGAGACATTACCTATAAAATGCGTCTAATTTTTGGCTTCGATCATATAACTTTTTTTTTCTTTTTTCTTTTTTTTTTTTTTTTTTTTTTTGTAGGGAAAAATCTCCGAGTAGATATATCGTTTAGAAAAATAATCGGTTATAAAATTTCTTCGAGATTTAATCTACCTCTTTCATTATTTACATATGTCGTTATAAGAAATGGATACCTTTGAGATTAGGTACTTTGTTTAAACAATGATCATATTCAGTATACGATAAAAACGTTTCGTATTTCTTCATTCACCACACAGCATCATTGAATACAATCACAAAATGAATATCAATGCTTAATTTTATATATTATGAATTAAAATAAAACTCGCACAGCACATATATCTATATATATTCAAGTATATGTATACGTATATATATACACACGCACAACACGAATTAAACAATTTTCTTGCAGACTTTTCACCACGTTTACGTCGTTAATTTCAAGTTAAATGATCCAACGACAGATGGCAGCAGAAGTATCGTCGGTAATACTGGACGTGCTGCCTCCTACGTACAAAGAATCGAACCAACCCTTCGGTCGATTTTTTTCCTCCCCTTTCAAGCCTCGTCACATGATACTTCAACGAGAGAGAGAGAGAGAGAGAGAGAGAGAGAGAGAGAGAGAGAGAGAGAGAGAATATCTCGAAGAAGATTGAGATTGGGGCCAAACGATATCAAAGTTCCTCTGAAAGAAAAAGAAAGAAAAGAAAAATTACCCGCTTTACATAATATTGTCAGTCTTAACAAAGTGACAGCTCTACAACTAATATTTAACATTTACATTATTTTACATTTCTAAAAGTATCTTCGAGATAAGAATCAAATGGATTCTGTGTACTGAGATCTAATAATCCAAAGCCAGTAAAAAGAAAAAGAAACCATATCAATTCTAAGGTCGAGAAAAGAGAAGCAAATAAATCTTGAATAAGATACGAGGATGAAAAGAAGAGGAAAGAAAGAAGTTAGTTTGTCGAGAGAGAGAGAGAGAGAGAGAGAAGTCATCTCGTTAACTCCTAGCTCCTCTACCGTTTATAAAGCGATTATCGGCTTGATCTCCTTTCGAGACACTCGACGTCGTCGTCGTCGTCTTCTTCTTCCTCTTCCTCTTCGTCTTCCTCCTTTTCGAAGCGCAAGAAGTAAGAAGATCCATCCGAGGTGGTTCGAATAATTTGAAATTTATCGGGGCTTCTCAATGAACGACACGGTGGCTAGCGTTAATGGTATACTGGATACGTCTTCAAAAGGAATCAAGTAATGCGACTCGTTCGTATCGGCCGATCGAAGAAAGACCAAGATAGAATGAGAGATAAGGAAACGATGGTAGAGTAGAGCCGTGTTTCGGGTGGGAGAAGCTCGTTAAATATTAAACTTTGAGGCTCCTTTCTACAAAGGTCTTGTCTTCCGTGGTCTCTTCTCGTATTCCTCTCGACTCGCTATGGCGCATCTTCTTTCTCTCCCTACTTATTAGTAAACGACGTGTAACGATCGACGAAGAACGAATTTCACGAAACGAGACATCCTAGAGATTATGCCAATATTCTCTAGGCAAGATCGTCGCGAGTCCCCGAGCAAAATCTTTTTTCACGTTCTTACGCAAAACGCGATACTTTTTTCTTTTTGCTTTTTTCTTTTCGATTCGAACTTTCAACCTTCGCCTTTTCTCCCCCCCCCCCCTCTCTCTCTCTCTCCTGGGTTCTACCATCGAGAATGCTCGCAGTTGATTTCTTTTTTTCTTTCTTTATCGTTCGGTTAGAAAGTATTAGAGCAATTAGATGTAAAGTTGAGATTTCTCTAACAATGCGGTTTCATTTGGTCGATGCTCGGTGATACTCGGTGTTATTAAAAATAGTTGCGTTGATACGATATTGGTCGTGGGATTAGAAAGGCAGCTGTTCGGAAGATTCAGAGAACGAATCTAATTCATTCGATATCAGTTTATTCTTTCTTAAATCGATAGATCGTTGTGCACAGCAAATTCTTAAGAAAGAAAGGAAAGAAAAAAAGCATATAACATTAAATTAATAGTCGGTTAACGAGTAGACGTAGACGAGCGTATATGGTGGCCCTCGCATTTATATGGATACGTATGTACGCCATATATATCCATAGCAAAAAATGTTCATTAATTATTCCCTACAAAATGAACGATTAGCCAACGAACGCATATGCGTTTGCGCGCGGTTGCGTCTCTGGATTTATATAATCTAGTTATCTTGAATAATGATATTAAATAAAATAAAAGATAGAAATGGTAGCGTCGCGTTGAATACTCGTGGAAAGTTTCGAACGGATGCGTTCGATGGGGAGTCAAATTAGGCTGATTTGTCGTTCGCGTCAAATCTCGGTCTAAGCACGTCCGGTATTGGCCAAGGGTCGTCGTGTCATTCGCTCATTATACGATCCAATCAAGGCACGAGACTACGATACGGCAACAGTCAGAGTCCCATGATTAGCTCTATTCGGAGACAACGCGTACCTACGAACGCCTCCGGCGAGATAGCTTCGTCCAGAAAGAGATAGATATACAGATAGATGGATAGTTAGACGGATGGAGAGAGAGAGAGAGAGAGAGAGAGAGAGAGCAAGGTTCCTCGATTTCGCGACGGTCACGTCCCTTTGACCCTACAAACGATCGTCCGAGTTTCCTTCTTGCGAGCAACGAAAAGAAATGAAAAGTATGTGGGTATCTGTTTTATCGTTAGAATACTATAATAGAAATATTGTATTCATCTAATTTACTTCATGAAACGAAGAATGCGGTAGAATCTATTTTATCGTTGGAATATTGAAGGTATTCTAAGTTTGTTATTCTATTCCTAATATCATTGTTATAATATTTGAAACTTTAGAGAATTATATATATATATATATATATATATATATATATATATATATATATTATATATTTCGACATTTCTAATACATCGTTTTAAAAAGGAATCAAATTATAAAAAGATTAGAAGAATAATATGATGAAACGTGTACAGACGGTCTACAAACTGATTTTGTTCTTACATCTCTAAAACTTCTATCGAATGATTCCAAGCAAATAAGAAAAAAGAGATTATATACATATATATATATATATAGATCGAAATGAATCTCTTGAATAACATGTCCCAAATTTAGTATATACAACCTTTCTATAAAAAGAAAAGAAAAGGGAGAAAAAGAAGAAAGGGTAAAAACGTTTAGAAGATACTTATAAAAGTCACAGAGCGTAAAGTAAGTTAGAGGGCACGTTTAAAGATGCAGTAGAAGGGAAGAAGAAGAAGAAGAAGAAGAAGTTAGAAGAAGGGGCTGAACGAGTCACCACGCGAAAGGACAAACGGCAAGGAGGCGGTAAAATATAATTCGGCTGCGAAATAAGTCAGGCGAGGATTCACCACGCGACGATATCTAATGAGACGGTGTACCCTGAGGCGTTCGTCCCAGTCACCACTACCACCACCACCACCACCACCACCACCACCAGCCCCGTTCATCCCCACCTCCAACCCCACTTCTCTCTTCTCATTATCGCATCCAACGTCTCTTTCTTCGAGCTTTTTAATTGCTCGCGTCGCGAGCCCGCTAAGAAATAATTATGTCCGCTCTCGCGGCGAGACTCCTCTCTCTTTCCCTTCTTTTCTCTCTCTCTCTATCTCCCTCCCTCCCTCCCTCTCTCTGTCTCTGTCCCTGTCCCTGTCCCTGTCTCTGTCTCTGTCTATCTTTCTCTTTCCTTCTTTCTTTTTTTGCGCGAGCTAGCAAAAACCTAACCGACGCAAGGGCTCACCGTGAACTCGCTTACCGCCAAAGACCCCCTTCGTCGCCCTTCTGGACACGCGTGCCACGCCCCCTCAAATGCCACAAATTACTGCGGCCATGTTTGATCAAGATCGGAGTCCAGGTGTTAACTACATACTCTGTTTAGAAAACTCTCCTCTCTCTCTCTCTCTCTCTCTCTCTCCCTCTCCCTCTCCCTCTCCCTCTCTATCTCTATCTCTCTCGTTCTCTCGTTATTCTCCTCTAGGATTGGATCAACTATTTATGCGTTAACTTTTTTATTTTTCAACGAGTTTATAATTATTTTTATATCTTTTCTGCAAAATTAATATGTCGATACTTTTGGGTTTAGAACACGATTCCTATATTCTCGGAAAGACGTAATTTTGACTAAGATTTTCCAAACTATTAATGCGTAGATGTATTCAGACTTGCGATAGATCTGTAAATCTTTAAAGAATTTAATTTTCAAGTTTGAGAAACTATAATAATTCTTTTAAGAATTTCTTTTTATCAATTATACGCAGATATATTTAGATTTATGATAGGCTTATAAATATTTGAAAGATTCCATATTCAATGATCATAAATTATAGAATTATCGTCTTGTAATTTTCTTTAGGATTTACTTAACAATTAATAACTGGATATCTATGTTCGTGATATATTCCTGTGCTCCGTTCGTGTCAAATCCGATCTCATTAACTTTGTCGTATCTATCAAAACTAATTTGCTTCTTCTCGACATCCTGTTCCTTATCGTAATTTCATCATACATCTTCTCTCGTCTTGAACCTTCATCTTTCTCCGTTTTTTTTTTTTTTTTTTTTTTCTCTTCTTTTTTTATCCGATGAGCGGTAGATGATCGATTTCCTGTTAGTATTAAGAAACGATCGCAGCTGTTCGAATGACAAAGCAAAAATATAACTGTACTTGGTCGAAGAATACTGGGTATAACCATTTCGTAAACTTCGTTATATGGCTGTTTAGGGATATTCCTAGAGGACTAAAATTCATACTTTCTCAAGATTTTCTTTTCCTCGTTCGACGAATTCGTCTCACCTTTCGAAGGATTTTTCAACGTTGCCCGAGGCTAGCGAAGATGCAACAGGCCTCTACTGAACAAACCCGAAGAGAAGAATCTTCTGGCACTTCTAGTCTAGTGGACTCGACACGTGTAGTGTCATACATGAAAGAATGCTAGTTAGGCTGGCGACGCTGTTTTCGCCCTTGCTATGCTCGCCGTGTTAGAAGTGTCTGACGACGACGATAACGAAGAAAGAAACGAGAATTCTTACTGAGAACGACTATGAGATCACTCCACTGGAAAAGATACTTTTTAACCATCGAATTCATATCTACG
Source organism: Dolichovespula media (assembly GCA_911387685.1). Lineage (NCBI taxonomy): Eukaryota > Metazoa > Arthropoda > Insecta > Hymenoptera > Vespidae > Dolichovespula > Dolichovespula media. The sequence goes on from OU426869.1 coordinate 5,105,166, forward strand.
TGTGTCCCGCGTAAATCATTTTAGATCATTCCGACTCGTTTCTTATTAACATTTGCCTGTAAGATCATCCATCGATCGGATATCGACTCGAGTTATCGATTAAATTTATTATCGTCTTAAAATAACGATGGTATTAAGATGTATGATCCTTTAGTTTAGGCCGTGAAAAATGTAGATTTATTTTTCGATGAAATTTCTCTCTTTTTATTAACGACATTTAAATTAATTTATAAAGAAATTGAAATATTTTGTTAAAACGTAATATGATTAAAATTCAAACGATTATATCGTAACGACGTCGTTAGGATTGAAACTATCTATAGTTGGGTATATCTTTGAATAAAGAAAATCGTCTTTTATCGGAGGAAGGAGAAGAAATCCTGACAAGTTTAAGGACTCGGTAGACGGCGGCGTTAACCCTCTCAACGTCCATCCCGATCGTTTTCTTCTTGCTCGGATCGAGGATCGAAGATCCCTCGGTGGAGGGATCCACTTCTTCGAGAAGGTTTATCGAGGACGAGGATGCTAGGTAGAAGATACGAACCTCGGTTCTCCCGGTTCTCTCGGTTCGTTCCTCAAAGTTCGATCTTGCGAATCTTCGAAAGGTCCTCGAACCATTATATCCGCTCGTTCCTCTCCCCCTTTTGACAGGCCAGCAATTTTGCGCTCTAGGCCTTGTAGAAAAGCGGAAGAAGAAGAAGAAGACGAAGACGAAGAAGAGAAAAGAAGAAGAGCGTGTTTGTATACGATGCTCGAGAAAATTTCGAAAATGCAGTTTCTTGATCATAGTTTACGACGATGGGAGGGAAGAGAGGGAGGAGGAAGACATTGGGATGACGAACGAGCCGGCTCAGGCCCTTGTGAATATTAATCCTGCTGAGCCTGCTAAAAACACGAGAACTGAGAGAACCCTTCTTCTCGATGCCTAGCTATCTATTAATTCTCGATCTGCATCCTGAAAGAATGCTTCCTACGATCCCTTCGTATATCAACTAACCCAAAAGAAGGAAAGAAAGGAAGACAAAATTGACGTAATCAATGATCGATAATAATAATCATAAACGTGATAATCAGTAATCATTGGAAAGTTTATATATCTATATATATTATCATCGAGTTAGAACGTTCCATAGATAGGAATTTGCGTAGATAGAGGGTTCCTTGGGGAAATGCCGAGAGCGACTCGTCGTTCGAAGATAGCAAGCAAAGAAAGATAGAAAGAAAGAAAGAGCGGCGAAGAGGAGAGGATAGGGAAAGAAGAGAAGAGGGTGAGAAGAGGGTGAGAAGAGCTTGTCTATCGAGAGACGGGTGGAAAAATATTTTTCCGTTGGTAGCAAGTTAGTGTTGGTAGTATAGGTGGATGGGTAGATGAGTATACGTATACAAGGTATGGAAGATGTGGAACGCGGAAGAGACTCCGTCGACTTGGCTCCCCCTAGCCTAAGCCCCTTTCACCCCCGTTCGCTTCCTCTCGGTGCTCTATTATGCGCTTTACTCGTGGCTGCAGTAGAGGGAGAAAGAGAGAGAGAGAGAGAGAAAGCGACTCGCACTTAGGTGTATTTTATGCATTCGAACGAATGCAAGCTGGTACATCGAAGGGTGAGTCGTCGTCGTCGTCGTCGTCGTCGTCGTCGCCGTCGTCGTCGTCGCCGTCGTCGTCGTCGTCGCCGTCGTCGCCGTCGCCGTCGTCGTCGTCGTCGTCGTCGTCGTCGTCGTCGTCGTCGAAAGGTAGGGTGGTAGGGTGGTAGGGTGGTAGGGTGGACTGCTATCAAGAGGCTACATATAAAATCATAAAGCACGGCCGACACCACGGACCACGCCTACCACCCTACTGCTCCGCCAATCAGAGACGAGTGCATGTCAAACGCACCCTCCCTCCTTCTCTATCCTACCTTACCCCTCAAACCTTACTTCACCTCTCTACCCCTCCTATACCACCCCGAACAACCCGCTGCATTGTCGACTTTTTTCTTCTCCTTCTTTTTTCCCCATTTTTTTATTTTTATTTTTTTTTATTTTTGCCTTTATTTGCGGGCGGGGTAACTCGTCCCCGAATTTCTATGGAATATTCATATTCCTCGACGCGTCCAACCTTATCTATCTATCTATCTATCTATCTATCTATCTATCTTTCTCATTGCTTTACGTCTACTCTTTAGTATATTTTTCCTTTCTACGCACTTATCCACCTGTCTATCCCCGTCGTGTACGTCATGTCGATCGAATCTTTCTATTCTTAGGGTATTCTAGTAACTTGATTCTCGTATTTGTGGGTTGGGATAAGGGTGGGAGGGTTGTCCTAGGTTTCTTGAAGATTTTTGGTCGTCCGTAAATGTCCCGCCTGGTTCTATCACCATGAAAATTTCAGAAAATTTTTCTTATCTTTATAGACGATTTTGATATAATTTTTATTTTAATCGTGCGTTATACTTATCTTTATCTAATTTATTTCAATTTGTAAATCTCAATAAGAAGATTTATTTTTATTTTTCAATGAATTTAAATTAGAACTTAACAGCACTCGTGTTAGACCGATAGGAGCTAAACTAATTCATTCGGATTCGGAAATTTCCAGACAAATCCGTTGGTGGTAATATTAATGATTTGTACTTGTTTTATTTCTAAACTAATTAAGGCGAAAGGTAACGCGTGTAAAGTTTCTGATGCATTCGCGTTCAGCTTGATATATATATAGGTCAAGATATACATCAAGTTTCACAGTTATTAATCATTTCTAATCGTTTTATTTTTACAGACATTTCATAAATTAAACTTCTATTGATAAGCGCACAAAATATTTTATAAATTATTTAAAATATAATTTAGAACCTACAAAGCAAACATTGATTCGTAGAAATATCAATGATTCATAATTATATTTTCTTGTCAAATGAATTTTAACTAGAATTCGACAGATATTTCATGTTTAAAAGATTAGCAATCCGAATTAAAACGAATATTAATTGATAAAAATATTCATAACTTATAATTATTATATTTCAACGTGAATACCCGTTAAGAGAAATAAAATTCAACGTCATTTTAGTATCTGATAAATAATCGTAATATTAGAAGGCAAAGGGAGAGAGAGAGAAGACTCTTTGTGCCTTGGAGCACATTTTCGAAAGGTTAGCGATCCGTGAGAAAAAGATAGAGAAAGAATAAGAAGATGAAGAAGAAGAAGGTAGGAAGGAAGGAAGGAAGATAGAAAAAGAGAGGTGTCCTATCGAAAATCGACGGAAGGGAGTTGGGAAATCGCCGAAGGGTACCCTTATCCCTTCCTTCACGGAAGAGCCTATCTTTCGAAGCATCACCCTCGCCCTTTACAGATTCCATCCTTCCTTCATTTGACTTCTTCTTCTTCTTCTTACGGAAATGGCTGAGCAGCCATTCGCACGAGACTTCCGGCGGACTGGAAATAGAAATGGAGTTCCCCGTTGAAAAAGGGTGGATCTCCTTTTTTTTCTCTCCCTCTCTTTCTCTCTCTCATCTCTCGTCTCTGATCTCTTTCCCGAGTTACGGTGGCTGCCAAGGGGAAATTGCCGTTCACCGAAAATTGATAATAAATTCGATAACGTCGCGTACCAGGGCGTGCCGATAATCGCATAAGATAAAATACCTTGATATCTTATATCGATATAAGTACGTCCCTTTTTTCTATTTTTTATAGTTATCTCTCTCCCTCTCTCTCTCTCTCTCTCTCTCGTATACTTTATCTACTATATCTACTATCTTTTATCTTCGTTTATATTTTTATTTGTAACATGTTATCTTGTGGGAACGGACAGAAATTTCTTTAAATATTACGTTAAATCAACGTTAAGTTTTTTCCTCTTAATAATCCCTAACATGAAGTTCATATTCGAGCGACGGTGAGCGTTTGAAATTCAAGATTCTTTGATCCTTTTATTAGAAAGATTAAAAGAAGAAAAAATAAATTAAATGAAGTATTGAGAAATAGAGAAAGGAAGATAGTGCGATTAATCGAGACAAGTATCGCGATATCGAATTTTCTTAACGCGATAAACATCGACCTTCGGGCACTTGTGTCGATTGAATAATCCGATTTATACGGTAGTATAGTTAATATCAAAAAGATATATAGGTACATAAATATATGTATATATATATATGTGTATATATATATATATATATATATATATATATATATATATATATCGATATTCGTGGGAAATGAGAGGATGACGTAATTCTGTCGATGAGAATTAATGGAAGAGGGATTATCGAGAAGAGGAGAACGTAATTACAGAGATCGGAACGATGCGCCCGATATTTCGGTTCTCTCCCCGTCCTCCCCCTTCGACCCCTCGTTCGAATCCCCTCTCCCACCCCCTCTCTCTCTCTCTCTCTCTCGCTCTCTTTCCCTCGAGCCCTTCTCTCGAAAGGCATTTTCGTGCGGCCGCCATTTTGCCAGTCTTAATTTCTCGATCCAATCGAAATGACTCATGCGACTTTGCGAGCCCAGCCAGCTCGATCCCCCCTCAGGGCACAGCAGTTACGAGTGATGCAATTACGTTAAAACGCTAACGAGCTAACTCTCCATAGAAAATGGCTGTATGCTCCGTTGACTGCAAACAGTAAAGCCATTACCTTTTCCTTCCCTCTTTATTCTATTTCACAACTCTCTCTCTATCCGTCTATCTATCTATCTCTATCTCTATCTCTATCTTTCTCTTTCTTATTATTCCGCAAAGAATTTAGCAATATTTCATTCGAAATGAAAAAGTCTGAATCCTAACTGCAACACAGCTTCCATTCGATCAAATCGAAATGGATAATAAACATCCATCTGAATATCCTTCGAATCGTTTTATTACGAGATCCTTAATAATCTAAAGTACCATTCTCCCTATATTCTCTCGCTTATTTTTATTTAATTTCTTTCCTTTTTTTCCTTTTTCGATGGAACGAATTGCGTATCGAAGCTTCCTCCTCGTTCTATCTTATAATCGATGCGGCTCGATTTCTTGATAAGAAAGGATCCATTTAGGAAATTGCTCGAATTTCTATCGGTGAATTTAGGAAAGAAAAGGGATCGAGATTCTAACGTTAGACGAGACTTCGAATGTCCTGTCAAAGGTCCAACTTGGAAAAGTCGTTTCGTTCCTCCTATTGTCGCGAGCCTGAGAAAGCTAAGAGCGTGTGTACGTGAGAAAGAGAAAGAAAGTGAGAGATAGAGAGAGAGAAAGTCTCGTGCCCTGTACGTAGTCCTTCTTATACCATCAGCAAGGAACTACATTCTTCCCGCAGGAGGGTTTTCGTTGAATGCTTGTCAGCGGCAGAAGACGTCTTTTGTAGCGGGTTAGTGGTCCGAGGAAAATTGTGTGTTGTACTCTTCGATATCCGACGGACGAGAAGAAGACCCGGACACCTCCCCCATCCTCCAGATTCCTCCCTCTTCCTCCTCCTCCTCCTCCTCCTCCTCCTTCTCCTAAGGAAGACGTTTTTCCGATTTAACGCCGATGTGATTCTATCCTCTTTTCCTCCTCGTTTCCTCTGTAAAAATGTGTTGCATCTACCGTGGATAAAATTTTGGAGTCTCGTCGTATCGAGAAAAGACAAAATAAAAAGAAAAAAGAAAAACAACGTAAAAGGGTTAGAGTTTCGTCTCTGTTTCGTTTATGAATCTCCCGAGAGAGCAATGGCGGACTCTAGTCTTTCCTTCTTTTGTCGCTTGTAATGTTTTGCATTAACGTTAGACGTCGAAGAGGAGGAAAAGGGAGAGAGAATGGAGAATGTCGGATAAAAAGAAAAGGGATATAAAGAGAAAGAGAGGAGAGGGGGGTTGCAAAATATAACCGTCGTCCTGAGAGCGACGATAATAGCTGTGATTAGAACTTCGATGGCATATGGATGGCACGATTTTAATGCGCTCCTTCCTCCACGGATTCCTCGGAGGCTCCATATGCACGGAGGAGGCCGAATAGGGTCCGAGATAAAAATGTCGACCGATTCTATCGTTGACAAAGAACACGTATTTTAATAATGGATTTATGCGCATATGTTAAAAGAGAGAGAGAGAGAGCGAGCATTATTATTTCCAGGCTCCTGCCTTCATACGGAAGTGACACCCTCCATGGATAATTCTATCTTTCTCGCGTTGATTTTTACCGAGAGACACAGAGAGATAGATAAATAAATAATAAAAAAAAAAAGAGAGAGAGATGATAGGTGCTTTAAGTTTCCTCAAGAATGTCTTTGTAAATTTTTACAAAAAAAAAATATATTACGCCGATACTCTTTATCGGTTAACTTTGTCGCATTGTTGATAAAAAAGAAGAAGGAAAATGTAGGGAAAAATTGTCGTCGAAGAGAAGTCGCGTAGATGGCCATAACGCGGGAGATCGCTCTTGCGGGTCGCCATTTTGAGATTTCGCAGGAACGCGCTGCCGCGTTCTTAACTCTTTGATATATTTTTTGAGAGATACGATGTACGTGGCACGCTGATTAAAATGATCGTAACAAAGAGGATGGTACAAATAGAATCTATGGTTTTTTTCTTTTTTCATGTCGAACAAAATGGTATCTCTTTGTTTTTTATTTTTTTTCCACGTCGCAAGATCAAGGAATGTGAAATATCTTAGATAGGAACTCTCGATCTTTATTAATGACACGAATGAAAGAGAAAGCGAGAGAGAGAGAGAGAAAAAAGATCGTAAAAAGAAAAGGAAACGAGAGTTTTGCTTAGACGATGCAAAAATTCTTTTCACGTTTAGAGAGAAGATATTCGTTAAGAAAGAGAGAGAGACACTCTTATCCTATATGAGTTTTACCTCGAGCGTCTTCCTGCCGTCGCCATTTTGTCATTAACGTTTCAATCGAGATTCCTAAGTCTTTTATGACTGCCGATGCGAGCTAGAGCCCTAAAGGGTTTATACCGGTAGCACTCGAAAAGGGCCCCTTGGAAAACATTTTTCTACTAATGGCTTCGGTCCACCAACCCTCGTTGATGTTCTTACTCGTAGATATGCGTGTCTTTTTCCTTTCCCCTCTTCTTGGTTCCTCTCTTTCTCTAAACCCTGTAAGTAATTGAACATAGTCGCGCGAAGCAACCCCTAGCAAAGGGAGTAAATGCAAAGACGAGGGTCGTAATTCGGGGAACACGTTTCTCTCCGGAAGGAAAGAAAGATGGTGGATGATGGAACGCCTCCGATGGAGTCGCGATTTCATTTCGAATCAGTTCCTTCTCCTTCTTCTTCTTCTTCTTCTTCGTCTTGTTCATTTTCTTCTTTTCTTCAAAGATATCTCTACTGTCTTTTTATTTCTTTATTTTTTTCCTGTTTTTTTTTTTCCATGTTACGATCCAACGAGTCCAACGATTTTTCAAGTGCAACCATGGCAAATCTTCACACACCCAGGTATTTCGTAAATCAATTTCTTTTTCATTTTTGGAGAATAACAAATTAGTTGGAATCATTTCATAAATCGGCAGTTTATACTCACTTATAGTTACCATATGAAATAATTTGTTCCCTTCACTTTAAAATAAATATTTCAATTCCAAAGATGGAGAGAAGAGAGAGAGAGAGAGAGAGAGAGAGAGATCACTTAGAGACACAAACATGATCGAAGCATTTTCCTGCTTAAACGTAATCACGTAAAACTCGAGGGGTAGAATCATCGAATTAGCGATGCAAACAAGAGATCCATTTAGGGGGTGAGTTCGTAGGAATAAAGAAATGCCTGAAGGTAGAAAAGAGAACGGGCAAGGAGACAGAGAATAACACGATGTCGAAGAATTTCCTCGCAATTTGACTCGTTAGCCGGTTATTTAGAACAAATTTACGAGTCACCATTACACGAATTTGACATTTAAATTTTCCGTAATGAAGTTTATCCTGTGGCATTACGAACGGCCAAAGACGAAGAAGAGATCGAAGTTACGGAAAGAGACCTCGACGAACGAGAAGAAAGAAATAAAAAGGGAAAGAAGGAAAGAGAGATAACTAAAATGAAAGAGAGAGAGAGAGAGAGAGAGAGAGAGAGAGGGAGAGCCGAAGCGAGCTGAGCCGCCATCTCTTTGCGCCCTCTCAGCCATGTTGATTTTCGCGGCCGGCGCCCGGCGCCCGGCTGACGGCCCGCCACAAGATTCTTTATAGTCGCTTCATACGAAGAGAATTTACTATTAAATTCGTTCTAAGAGCTCATCAAACTTGGCTAATCATTTCTCCATCGATCTCGTCCAATTTCATGGCCGATCTAATTCTCCCCATTTCAAGATGGTGATCGATCGACGGAAAAGAAAAACATTTCTGTCTCTAACATCGCAGGGTCTCTATCGCGAACTTATCGCTCACGTACCCCTTCCCAACGGGCTCTATCGTTTCGTTTGGATATCCCCACCCCTATGCTTGCGAAGGGTGGAACGCACAAAGGACGCATCTACCCCATTGCGGGTACAGTCTCGTCGAGAAGTCGCGAGATCTCGCGAGTTTGTAGTTTAGCGATCGGTGGCCGATCGGTGGCTTTCGTCAGAGAAAAAGAGAGAGGAAGAAAAAGATAGAGTGAGTGAGTGAGTAAGAAAAAGGAGGGTGGGTGGGTGGGTAGGGGATGGAGAGGACCACCTCGTCGATCCACGTTCCCTCTCTCTCTCTCTCTCTCTTTCCTTCTCATATCTTGGTATCTCTTTCTCTTTTATCTCGATATCTCTTTCTCCCTCTCTCGTTTACTCGCGCGTACACCCCCCACACCAAGTTTTTTGCATTAATTAAAAGCTCCTGCCTCCAGGCTGCCACTAGTACGGCCATCTTGGCTAGAGGCACGCCTCTTTCCTTTGTTTTCGAATTTTTTTAATGATTTCTCCTTTGCCAACGTCTCCCCTTCCTCTCTCTCTCTCTCTCTCTCTCTCTCTCTCTCTCTCTCTCTCTCCCTCACTCTCACTCTCTCACTCTTTCCACACCCCCTCTCTCTATATTCGCGTTCTACCTCCAACTCCGGTACATTCAGCACGCATTAGCGACCGCCACTCGAGAGTATGCATGCTTGTGTTTCTTTCATTTGTGTGCGTTTATATATGCATATACATATATATATATATATATATATATATATATATATACACTCTCGCGAACGCGACGTTATATTCCTCGAGCACCGAACACCATAATACCAATTCCTAAGAGGAGAGAAGGAAATAGATCGATAGCCGCAGGGTGTAAGAGAGATGGAGAGAGTGTTAGAAGAGGTGGAGGAAGCTTGAAACAACGGGCCGTGCTTTTCGAAATACTGGACGAACCTAGCGACATGAGCTCAGGCCCTTTTCTGCGTTTAGTTTTTTGCCACCGGTACGTGGCGTCAGATTACTCTACGCGTCTCTCTTACACCGATTTTTATCCTCCTCCTCCTCCTCCCCCTCCTCCTCCTCATCTTTCTCTTTCCTCCTCTTCCTCCTGATCTTTTTTTTCATCTCATCTTCTCACACCTTTTCCTATGGACTAAACATCATCGTTTCTGAGTTTTCAACCTGCTACGATCGATCATCGATCGTTTGGATCCTTCGATCGGTATGTTTCGTTTCTTTTTTTTTTCTATCATTACGGTGTGAATTATTATTATTATCATCCTTGTAGATTTCCCTTTGAAAAGTATCATTTTAACCCTTTGTAACATAATGTAAGTTTGTACTTCATATCGAAAGATTAATCTCTTTGATAAGTACGATAGAATTTATTCGGTATAAAATATAGAGAGAAATAAAGAACTCGGTTTAAAGAGGGTTGATGAAAGAAACGTTTTTTCGTTTGACTCTTTCGTGAATCGAAAGAATCTCTCGTTACCATGTAACTTGAACTTATGAGGGAGAAAAAATGATGTGTCGTTTAAAAAGCTAGTCCAAAGGCAGCAGATAAAAGGTGAAATATATTTGTCGTTCGGGTTTCATAAAGTTTTCGCATAACTCCGTAGCATTGTGAGACGGGTGGGGGGGGGGGGACAGTCTTCGTGCGTTAAAAGGGAGTCGGAAACATCTGCGCTCGACAATGTTTGGACATCTCCGAGGACGACGACACGAAACTTTTGTCCATCGGGATTTCAATGTGCTCTCGCGTGCTTTTCAATCGTTACAAACTTATAATAGAATACATCACGTTCACCCGTAAAAATATCGAATTTTTGGATTCTTCCAAAAGGATATTATCGTTCGACTTTAAAAATGATCGAAATACGTCGAACTTTGCCTTTTTATTTTTCTTCCCGAGAAATCATATATTTTATACTCGAGATATTAATATCTTTTACGATTTATGTAGAAAAAATTAACAAAATTATTTCATCGAACATTAACCGATCAATTTTCAATCTGATAATTATTTTTGTAGAGAAAATGAAGAAATCATAGGAACGTTTCTGGCACGAATATAGGAGGAAAATATTCGATTTGAGATCTTTGATAAATTCGTAGAATCTTTTGTTAGAAAACTCGTCGATGACATTCGAATCGAATCTAACGAAGAAACGAGAAGATTCGTGTTCGGTTGGCGACGGATCTCGCACGACACGATCCGTCGGCACGTAAGCTTACTCTCGCTACGCTTTTATTTCTATCCAAAATATCACGTGTAAGGATACACGAAAACATATGTATATATATATATATATAAAAGAAAAAAAAGAAACCAATGATATAGTGCCGTCGAAGTAACGGGTATAGGCTCGATTATGGTCGTAATCATCATTTTCTTCGAACGAATTCCTTAAGATCGTACAGGATGATATTTAAGACGTATCGAATCTCTTTACACTTTTGCATCAACTTTTTATTCGTTTAGACGATTGTAAAAAAGAAAATAAAAATATTTCATTCGTACATCTCTGATGGAATTTTATTCTATTCTATTCTGTAGATAAAATCAAAGAAAAATCTTTGAAGGATTATTCTGAATTTGTATAAAAACATCAATGAGATATCGGACCCAAAAGTCATGGTAATTTAGAAAAAGATAAAAAATAAAAAGATAGAAATTCATTTGGATGACATGAAAAATTATAAATCGAAAATATATACCATAGCTTGATAGTTTTAGCGAAGTATTAATGAGGAGTTCGTTAGCAGCACTTGTATTTCTTTATCGCAATTACTGGTGTGCTCGTACATTTGTTAAGAATACGTCTGTAAGCTCAAGGGAAGAACTTTGCCGAGCGTCGTAATTAAATCGTTGTGCCTCGACGCTTTCATTATTTACGAAGTCGCGATTTGCTAAAGCACAGGGTTTCCTTCGAAAATGATTAATATTCAAAAAGAGACCCTTTATATATTGTTTATAACTCAACATCACGAATCGTTCTACCTATGTCGAACGTGATTCCTGTGAACGTACAAATTTCCAAACGAATCGTGGAAAATTGATCGTTATTTTTTTAAGTAGGAACACGAGAAAGAACGAAAGGGAGGACCAGCAAAAAAAAGAAATAAATTGAATTTTATTGTATTTTTATTCGTATAGAGATTCACAAAAAAAAAAAAGAAAATAAAAAGAAAGATGAAAACGTTTTCAGAATCGTCGTCTTCCGGTGTTTTACCTGAACGCACACATACGCGCGGACTCTTTTTCTTCTGCTTCTTTTTCCTTTCTTTTTTCATGACATCGAGATCGCAAAACCGAAGACGAAAATACTTGGCACGTCCCACGGGCAGGAATAATCGAGCGAAAACGGGTCCGTCCGGTGGTTTCGTCACCTCCCCCAATGTCCGAGCTAATTTGTCGAAGAATCGAGTTTTGAAATTTGAGATGAGAGTCTGCGGCCACGAGACAGCGGTCCTAGAACTTGTCAAGACGCCTTTTCATCTTAGCCCTCTCTCTCTCTCTCTCCCTTTTTCTTACCCTCTCCTTTCATCCTTTTATTTTGCCTTTCACGCAGACCCTGTCGTCTAGGGATATTTTCGAATCCGAAATCGACGGCACTTAAAATGTTTTTTCATTCTCTAGGTACACGCATGCATACACGCGTACGTAGAAAAATACATAAGAAAGAGATTAAGAGAGAGAGAGAGAGAGAGAGAGAGAGAGAGAGAGAGAGAGAGAGGGAGAGAAACGTACCTACGCAACTGCTTTCCGTTCCACGATTTACAAGATTTTTTCGCTATTGAAACGTCCATCTTTTGTGTCGTCCTTTTGGCTATCGTTAGTTTACATCGTTTACCTCGAGTACGAGACTCCGTGCGATAGATGAAAATCCGAAAGGTGCGATTCGATCGAGCCTCTTCTTCTCTAGAAAACCTTTCATTCCGTATGAATATTTCGTTTGGTTGGTCCGTTAGCTACGAGAGATACGCAACATTCTCAAATTTATCCAAAGATCGATTAATCTGCGTTAATCCCCGATGATCTTAATTCAACGATCCTATTTTTTTTTATCCAAGTTGTCCCATTAATATCCGGATAACGTTGCAATCAAACTGGTGATTTGAACAAAAATCTCCGTCGAACGACACACATCGAGATTTATCTTACGATCGATATCGATATTTAATGGTATTACTTACTTGTAAGTATATTAATTTACTATTATCACGAAATAACGTGGTCAATAATAATTCTCTCCTATCTCGACAAAAAACAGCCGAACAAAGATACAACGTCTCGAGATCGATCCATTCTTATTTAATAACTCATTACTGCCAAAGTAAGTTGGAATAAAATTTTCCCTTTTCCTTCTATTCTCGTCTCAAAGAAAGAATTGATTATTCATTTTTTAGACATATCTCTCGATAAATATCGTCATTAATTCATTCTTTCAGCGAATACGAAGATCATTTGATGAAATGATCGATCGTAATCCTCTAACTTTCTCACCTCTGATGATTTATTATTGTTACCGATGAAATGTGGCGATTTAAGAAATTAAAAGTCGGTGTTAATTTGTTCTCGTGTTAAAAACGAAGAATGAAAAGAGTAAGCAAGACTCGCGTTTGTTGGTCGCCCGATGTTTCGAAAAAAGAAAGAGAAAGAGAAAGAGAAAGAGAAAGAGAAAGAAAAAGAAAAAGAAAAAGAAAAAAGAAGGAAAAAAAAGGAAAAGGGGGAACGATGGCATTTGAGAATAGAATCGCGAGAAACCGAGGAAAAAAAGGCAGGAGCAGAAGCAAGCTGAGAGAATTTTCGCGGTAGGCTGAGCTCATTCGCGAGAGGAAGAAGCATGCCATGGTAGTGTATCATCCCCGAGTAAGATTACACAATGAGCTTGTACTTTGGTCGTTAGCGTCGACGAAAATGGCTATTATCACGGCCGGTAGGTATTGTCCACTTACCCCGCTCGTTTCTCGCTAAAGTCTCTTCTTTCTTTCTTTCTTTCTTTCTTTCTTTCTTTCTTCCTTCCTCTTTTCTCTCTCATGTCACTCGAGAGTCTACCTATCTTTTAACTTGATTTTTCCTTGCGAACTCATCCCTTTTTTTCCTTTCTTTCTTTCGGGTCTTTTTTTTGTTTTTTCTAAACCCTCAAACTAAGAACATTTGACGACTCCGACGGCATATGACTGACTTCAACCTAGTAGCAAGGAATCGACTACTTTGAAATAGGCGTTTGATTGAAAAGAGAAAAGATAGAGAAAGAAAGAAAGAAAGAAGAGCGAATGCCGAAGGTCCATTCGAAGTGCCAACGAAATGGCAAAGATGGTGAATGTGAAAAGAAGCTCTCGTTGGCCAGAAGCTGCGGTGATTCGTATCGATATCGAGTGCGCGAGAAGTCTCGACGCCATTAGTCTCTTCCGGATCTTCGTCCTCTTTCCTCCTCCTCTCTCTCTCTCTCTCTCTCTCTCTCTCTCTCTCTCCTCCTCCTCCTCCGGTTTCTTCGTCAGTGATCATTTTCCCTACGGCGTGCCTTACGCTTCTTCCAACTCGTTTCAACCTACCCATAATGTGTAGTCTCTTTTCTCTCGGCATCGACGATCGAGTCCCGTGGGAGATGGCGGGAGTGAAGAAGAAGAAGGATGAAGAGGAGGAGGAGGAGGAGGAGGAGGAGGAGAAGGTGGAGGCGGAGGACGAGGACGAGTACCGAGGATAGAAGAGAGAGAGAGAGAGAGAGAGAGAGAGAGATACAGAAAAATGTGTCCGCGTGTCTGTGCGGGGCCGTGTGTCGAGCTATTCGGCGAGCTGGGAGAGCTCGTTCGATTCTCAGTGTCTGGAAATAATTAGAGGCCGAGGTGGCCCGGGTGTTGCCACGGCAACCGCCAATCAGAGCCCAAAGAAAAGTTTTTCCTTTTATATCGTGCATTTTTCTACGCCGCTCGCCTCTCTTCCCTTCGTATATATGGGCGTCCCGCGAAAAAGGGGGCTTTGGCGGGGGTGGGGGCTCATTCTCGCCCACCCCTCCGACTTTACACCCTCTTTACTTCCCTCTCTTATCCTCCACCTCACAAGCATCGTCTCCCTCTCCGTTTCTCTTCCTCCTTCTCTTACTCTCTTCGACTCACAGTCGAGATAATGTATGCAAAGTCACGAACGTGTTATCGCCAGTATCCAACACACTTTGATTTTATCGAAACGGGCCCATGGATCCATTCCGTCCTCTTCAAATCCTTTTCTAATATTTTCTCTCTTATAAAAATGTCAGTCTTTTCGATTTGAGATTTTCTTTGAGATCGATGAAATATTTTTTCTTTCTTTTTTCATCGGATCAACCAACAGAAATGTGTTTTAACTTTTATCCCTTCATTTTTCGTTTTATTATTATTCGTTTCACATATTTTCCTTATTATACCTATGACTCTCTCTCTCTCTCTCTCTCTTTCCTCCTTGCTTTCTTTCTTTCTTTCTTTCTTTCTTTCTTTCTCTTTCTCTTTCTGTAGTCGGTAACGAGATTTCCGTAAAAAATATTTTTCACGCGTGTTTTAGCTTGGTTCTCTCTCTCTCTCTCTCTCTCTCTCTCTCTCTCTCTCTCTCTCTCTCTTCCTCCCATTAACACGCGGCAACGTAAAGATTGTTGCTTCGACGATTCCTCCGGTCATTACATCTCGCCTCGGTAAAGCTTATGGAAATATTGCAACAGAGATTACTTTACACTTGCACGATTCTAACCGTGAAACAACATTAATTCCCGTGCAAGGAGAATTCACTATTCGAAAGAAAAGCTGAAAAAGAAAAAAATTGGATCGACGAGATTTCTTTCTTTGAATTTAGACAGATGAATTTGGGTATCTCTTCTTTTTCTTCCTTGCTCGTCGTAAATTCGATAAAAAGAAAAGAACAAAAAAAAAACACGAGTGAAAATAATCGTCATGGGACTTAAGAAGATAGGGTACACTCGTTGCACTTTTAACCGTAAGAAAGAAACCAAAAAAAAATAAAAGAAAGAGAAAAAAATATGATAATACGATGAGTTCTCGAGGCATTGCTTAGCGACTTCCCCGAGGCGACCATCCATCCCATTAGGAAGCGTAGCGTTCTTTATTATTTCGTTTTCGCGATGACATCGTACGAGTCGAAAGGAATTCTCTTTGATGTCCCATCGCGCGTCTCGTCGCGCATCGCCTTTTTTAATTAATGCGAAAAGGAGTGTCTTCGTCGCATTCGAAAATGGCGTGCGTGCGCGTATGTAACCTATGTACGTATATATGCAAAAAGCTAGAAAGATAAAGAGATAGATAGAGAGAGAGAGAGAGAGAGAAAGAGAGAAAAGTTCTTTTCTTTTCTTCGGAGTGCACTCAAAGTTCTCACTCACGATGGGGAACTGAACGGAAAGGGAAAAACTAGAATCGTCCGTCGCCTAATTTTCATGCCATATCCATATCGGTCGTCTTCTTCTTCTTCTCCTCCTCCTTCGATAAAAAAAAATGTGGAATATTCTTTCTACGGGATCCAATGTCAGAATCGATGGGGTCTATGCTATAAGAAAATAGTAATAATAATAACAATGAAAGGGTTCCTCTCTCTCTCTCTCTCTCTCTCTCTCTCTCTCTCTCTCTCTTTTCGGTTCGTACGTAAAGAAACGTGGGTGTCATGCAGAAGCAGGAGAAACTCTACAGGGTTGTTCTTCGCTGCTTCAATGCTTCTTATTTTCGTTAGGTTTGACAGTGAGAGCCCTTTGTTTCGAGAGAAACTGAAAGCCCTACCTGTTCTAATTAACTTATTCAAACGATACCTGGCAGGATATGTAATGTCACGCGTATATAACGTCGACGTGATTTCTCTCGAGAGATTAAAAAAAAAAAAAAAGAGAGAAAAAATAGATCCTTTTTCGCGTTCGAGGTATCTTCGTCGATCATTGAAACGTAAATAAAATCTTCTTAGAACTATCGAATTTGTAATGTTCGTAATCGTTCGTCGTGTTCGATTATTTCGATATCGAATAAAAGGATTAGAAGGAAATATCGATGAACGATCGTATGAGATCGATCGAGATCTATTCGATCTATAAGTGGACAATAAAGTTGTCGACGATTGACGAGAGAGGGAAACGGAGAGAGAGAAAATCGAAAATCGTTCGATTCATTCGTATAGTTCCGATTCGTTTCAAGTTTCGCTCGGTCAAAATTTCTTCCGGTCGCGGTTCGCGGTCCACAGAATGGCGGGTAACACGACACGTATATCCCTTCTTGGTGTAAGCACGTGGGAAGAAACCAGCTCGTAAATACGCTCATAGAAATCTTCGAAGGAGCAAAGATGATGAAAGGGGTGTGTGTTCAAAACATGTCAACTTCAATATCGGCGTTGGCCATCGATCCGAATCGCTAAGCTTCTCGTTCTCTTCTCTTTTTTACTTCCTTTTTTCATCCCCTTTTCCCTCTGTCTCTCTCTCTCTCTCTCTCTCTCTTTCTTTAAACGCACCTCGCACGATCATAAACTAGGAAGAAATCGGAGAAGATCTTGTGTTTTTATTATCCTTTATCAAAGATACTCGATACTTCCTGTTTACCTCCGGATCCAAACATCTTGAAATAATCGAAAGTCGATTTCTAAACCATAGCTTCGTCTTTGTTACGATTTATAGGTGAATCGATAAATGCCATGATAAAAGTATAGGTAGAATCGTTATATATTTCTAATCATTCAGTTTGGAATTTGTAAAAAAATAATACACGATATTTATCCACAATCCATTTCTAAGGCATAACTTGTTTTTGTTCGATCTAATAAATGTCATACTAATCGGAACATGTGTCAAAATTTTGATTTATTTTAATTCTTAATGTCTACTTAAAGGAAAAAAAAACAGACTTACTCCAAGCATCCAACATTAATCACAAACGATAAGACCATGCCTTGTAATTTAAGGGAAAGAAAGGAAAAGAAAGACCCCAAAAGTAGAGGCAAAAATAATAATAACAATAACAGAGAGAGAGAGAGAGGGGGGGGGAGAGAAAGAAACAGAGAGAGAAAAGTCCATTTGGAAGGAACATCGAAGAAGGCAGTGCAAAAAGTTGCGTGGTAGAGAGAAAGTGGAGGGTAGCCCTCGTGTTGGGTTGGTGGGACGCCCCTCCGTCGGCCGCTTTTAAACAGTAAATACATTTTAGCGGTGTTGCGGGTAATGTGTAATATTTTTAATTGGATCTCTCCGTCTCCGTCGCACCAAGGCGTTCTCGTAGCACCACCGTAGAGTCGAATTGGGAGGCTGCTGCTGCTGTTGCTGCCGCTGCTGCCGCTGCTGCCGCTGCTGCTGCTGCTGCTGCTGCTGCTGCTGTTACTGCTGTTGGCTTCTCTCGGTTCGAAGAATAGCGCTCGAACTTTCCCTCGCAGAGTCTATCTCACTCATACTCCACATATATACGTGCATACGTGCATACATATATATATCTTTCTCCCTCTCTCTCTCTCTCTCTCTGTCTCTCTTACTCGTTGACGGAACCTGCAATTATTTTCCCGTTCCTTGTGGATTGTTGCACTGTAAAATTCCACCTCCCACCCCTACACCCTCCACCCCCATCGACTCGACGTCGACCATACGTAGGCAGCGTGCGCGCGTGCACACTCTTTCTCTCTCATACACTCGCCCTCATCCTCCTCTTCTTCTTTCCTTTTTCCTCGCGGGCCTCGCGCTCGCGCATTTTTTTTCACTCCCGCGTATAATCTCCCGCTTTGCGCTCGTAGCATAGCCTCCAGGTGGCATTAGACGGAGCGAGCGCGGAGAAAAGAACATTGAGGAATTAGTGACAGTGTTCGGAGTGCTGGAAGAAAGAAAGAGAGAGAGAGGGAGAGAGAAAGAGAGAGATTGATGGCTGAGTGGAAAGAGACGGCTAAAGAGAACACTACCGTGTTCTATGCGTGTGTTCGTCTAATTCATTCGATCTATCCTCACATCTTTTTTCGACACTTTCCGTCCTCCCGATATCCCTGACTTTATATCGTCCAGGATCTTTCCTTTTCCAAACTTTGATTAGTTTTCGAAAGTATCAGGTAGGGTCCTGATTCTTGACATTTGCAAAAATTGCATGCTTGATAAAGATTTTCATACCTTTCGGAAGTTCTTGAACATTTTTATGAATCATGGGACACGACGACGTTAGTATTAAATCATATTTAGGATCTTTTAATGCGATCGTTATGCTTTAACACGTTTAGATATCATGAAACATGACGAGACGAATATTAGATCGTATTTAGAATCTATTAACGCGATCGTAGAAATTGAACGCGTTTAGAAATCTTATAACGTTACGATAAAAAGATATAAGATCGCGTTCTGAGGATCGTTGAACGTGATCTTATAATTTGAACTCGCTCAGGAAACCATAGAACGCGACGATGAGAATATTATAACGCGCTTGGGATCATTGTACGTGATCTCAGAACTCGAACGCTTTCAGGAATCATAAAGGACGGTGTAAGATATCATCAAGGACCATGAAATTCCTTGATACGCGTTTAGAAATCATAGAACACTATAATAAGAACGTTAGGTCGTTCTTAAAATCATCGAAAATAATTATAGAATTTAGACAACCTTAAAAATCGTGAAACATAATAATAATCGTTGCTGATCGTAAAATGTAAACGTAATTAAAGATCACAAAACATTTTCGTTTGATAGGACTATACTTTATGATCATAGAATAAAATCATGCTACGTGATCGTAGAATAAAATATTTTTTTTCTTCCTTTTTTCTTTTTCCTTTTCCTTTTTTTTTTTTTTCTTTTTATTTCTATTTTCTTTTTTTTCGCTGAAGTAACGAACATGCTATTAACACGTCATTTGTAAACTTCGTTTCATTCGCAAGCCATCGTTATCCCGAAGGGAATCGACAAAACCGCGCTGGCTAAACGAGCAAAACGTAGATCGGAATCTCGATTGTCCTTTAACGTGAGAAACGGACATCTGTTAACCAAACGAGAAAGTCAGGACTACGTATGAAAGAGCCCATAGTAATTCGAGGAGTCTCGAGTTCTTTTTCCGATAAGCATCTTTGACAAAGTTTAATCGAAATTGAGTTGTCAAAAAGTCGATAAAATCGACGCATCACGTCTTTTCTTAGTAATCAATTTTTATATCTTTAATATTCGTAACTTTGTTATTAGAAAATTTAATCGGTGCTTGATAACTCAGTGTCGCAGAGATAGACGCGATATGTAGGCGTACAGGTATATAACAAATAATTTGTTTAATTTTCACACCATAGAAATCAATAAGCAATGGTATCTATGTTAGAGGAGTTCACCGTGCGACGGCAAAGAATCGAAAAGAAGTAAGATCTTGAAACGATTAAAATTTATAAATGCAAGAAAAAGAGAACAAATTAAACGTGAAAGTTTATGGTGGGGGGTGGTGGGGGGGGGGGAAGGAATCTATCGAAATCCACCAAAGATAGTCCCTATCGCGTCTTCGCGTTGAGATCGAAATTCCTCTTAAAACAATTGTTTCTTTTCACGTTTCTCTCTTACGCTTCAGGACGAAATAAGAAAAAAGAAAACATTGAAATTCCTCTTTTATTGTTCTCGATGTCGAATAGGAAGGTTCGGGAGCCTCCATTTTGAACGGCTCGTACGTTCCGTTCGCTTTTTAGGGGGTTGGACCGATGTGGTTCGGCCCTTGTCGTAGCCGCACCCTGACATTTACTTAACAACCTAACGACGTTACGTTTGTTACGCTAGATTAGGGGATCCCCCGATGTGAATTCGAGAGGCTAACGACCAATAGAATTTACGATACGAGGCTAAGTTTACCCATGTGAACTAACGGCTCTTTCATACTCTCTGAAACGTCTCATTTACTATACATACTTTCTTTTTTATAGCTTCTCTTATACTCCTTAAACTCGTTGAATTAATCGTTTCAAATATATAATAACATTTAGGGCGTTTGAAAAGAATTTTTATTAGAATAAGTTTTATCGCGATTCTTGCCGCGAATAATAATTTCAATTATATAGCGATTCTATTAAAATGGATGCGTACTTTATATATTAATATATATATATATATATATATATAAATTAATTTGAAGGTGTTAAAAAAAGAAACGACGGATGAATTTTGCGCAATTTTCAGAAATATTCAAAAGTAAAAACGACCGTTATCTGTCTTTAGCATTTGGATAAAAATAACATTAATTTATAAAACGAGAGAGTGAAAAAAGCGAAAAATAACATTATCGCCTTCGTCCATCTTCGAAAGGATACGTCTAACGATCGATTTGCAGGGGAAGTAAATCGCATACACCATTGCATATCGATCATTCTCACGTTAACGAGGAATACGATTTACTCGAGAAAGAAATTCGCAAGAGAGGTAAAAGAGAAAATATAGGATTTTATTCTCTCTCTCTCTCTCTCTCTCTCTCTCTCTCTCTCTCTCACTCGCTGCGCCTATATCGTGTCACGTACATACTACCAACCTGACTCGGGATATCATTATCATTTAATTTTCACGTTCAGCGAAAAGGAATTTCTGATTCTATGCTCGTTAACGTTATAGTAAGAGATTCTCTCTCTTTCTTTCTCTTTATCTCGTTTTTCCTGTTGGTAGACCGTCGAATTTAAATATCCCAATCGATCACCGATCACAGATCATTATTTTTATGGTCGCTTCGAGCCGAAAGTCTTCCTACAAATTGGTACCCTCTTATTTTTTATCATACGAACTTTCTCGCTTCGTGAATATTTCAAAAAGCTTCGACGATACGTTAGCGAGTAAGTACTACGGATGGATAGAAACGAGATAGATATTGAAATCGTGAGGAATTTTCTTTCTTTTTCTAAACAGAATCTAAGGATGGAAAAGAAAATCGCAAGTGCAGTTTTTCTAAACTATTTATATCGGACATAGGATTATGATCGTTTTTCAAAGTACTCCTAGTATAAAGTTCCAAATGATAAGGTGATAACTTTTTTCGTACTCTTCGTTGAGATTAAAATTTCTCTTCGAAATCGGTCAAATATTTCCGCTCTATTTTCACTGATTCTCTTATGCGATTTTATATATATATATATATATATATATATATATATATTATTACGTGCGAGTTCGATCCAATCGACATTATTTCTAACGGCGTCATCATTAATTTCTCCGTAAGATAAAAATTAATGTCGATCGATGTGTACGATCGAAAAAAAAATAAAAAAGAGATGGAAATATACGAGCATATTTAAATGCCATCGAATTCGTTTTAAAATGCGATCGAAGCATATTATACGCGTATTAAATTCTCTGCGATGATAATATGTTTCGATATGCGTCGCACCATGGAAATAAGAAAATCCATTTTAAAATTTATCGCGATTAAATGTATTTAAAATAACGATTTAACGAGAGAGCGAAATGCTATCGGATATTTTCTAAATAAGAATCATTGATTCTAAGTTGATAAAATAATAACATTTTATAAGAAACTATCGCATTAAATTCAAATCAATTTTGTCTGTCCGAAGATTTCATCGAATCAAGTAATTACTTTGGAAATATCCATAAATCAAAATTCACATGTTATTTTAATTGATATCCTTGCAAATTTCTTCCGAGTATGCAAAAATAATACATACGGTGACTCTACCTATCGCTGGAAGCAACCAGTATCGTCCCTTATCCCCTTTCCAACATCGATAACTCGAAACACCGCGCATCTAAATATCTTTTATCCGCCATAAACGCTCGCCATCATTATCGAGAATTCGTTTGAAAACAATTTAAAAAAAAAAAAAAAAAAGAAATAATCATCGAAGGTGTAATGTTATCGTAAAGACGATCATTGATTAATCGATCGAGTCCTCATTCGGTTATCGATCTATTTTATTAGAGATTTGTGAATCAATGACGTCGATAGGGAAGATCACCGAACGTACCGACGTATACGGTCGCGCTTTGTCCCGACAGATGTCAGTACTATTCTCCGAGAAGTCTACCTTACCGACTCGTCGGCTCGATAATTCTAAATCCATCCTAGAGAGAGCGCTCGCGCCTATCGCGCTCCGTCCTTGTCACTCTCCCACTAGACGTGTTAGAACCAACCGTTTGTACGTGCTCCTCTTCTCTGCGAGTTCTGCTCGCATTGACCGCCGCGGTTCGTAGTCGCGCTCTCGCGATTTCCTTGCGGAAGGTGTATGCGTGCGCGCGCGCGCGCGCGCCCACGGTCCTCGTAATAGAAGGCCGATATGGAAAATGATCGGACGGTACGAGGGATCGTGCTCTTACGGATTCATCTTAAACGACGTGAATTCTTCGACGAGTAATATACAGGATCGTCGAGGAGAAGGTGCTCAGGATGAGCGGCTCTCAGCAAGAAAATGCGGCGACCATCGTTTGCAGGGAGGTTTTCGACGAGACTTCTCACCCCTCCAACGAAGGTATCTTCCAAATTTACATTTCTTTTTCTATAATCCCTGACATTTCTTTTGTCTACGTAAGTTTACGTCTCTTTTACGTATAAGCGAATATACGTTTCGCTAACACCAGAATTTGTCTTCCCTTTTTTTCTTTTTTCTTCTTCTTTTTTTTTTTTTTTTTCTTTTTTGTTGATGACTCGTCATTATCTTATCTCCCGGGCAAAACGGATGCACATAGTCGCCATTTGCCTCTTCACCCCACCCCCATCCCCTCTTTTATACACTTTCGTTTCACGTTTCCTCTATCATGTCCTTGACCACGAAAAACGAGTGACCTGACGTGGCTATACTACTATTTACACCCTATAGTTCTTTACCCTTTGATGTAACACCGAATAATCGACATCGAGGATATCTTTTTGATTGTTTTATCTCTCTCTCTCTCCCCCTCCCTCTCTCTCTCTCCCTCTCTCGTTTAATGTTTAAACTCTAACCTTACTGTTTTTTTTTTCCCCACGAACGTTGATATACGTATCTATCTCTACTCAACGATCAGTCTGAAAGAAGACGTCAAAGAGAGTATGAATGAGTAAGAGAGAGAGAGAGAGACGACGGGAGTGTCATGAAAAGGGCACGCTTTCCTTGTTTATTTACAACGAGAGAGACGAGCAGCCTCGCTGGGTGCGCAGGGTCGGCGCAGAGAGCCGGCTGCAACGAACCCGTTCCCCAACGCGAACCAGGAAAATCAATAGCTTCCGCACTGCGGCGAAAGTTTTGTCGTAGCTCTCCCATTCGATCTTTTCATAAATGTAAAACTAAGAAAATCTTATTTGTTGCGCCCGTATAGATCCTTGATAATTACATTGGCTTGATTTCTCAATGGTGAACTACGTATATGATATATTCATCGAGTTTATCGTCGAACGATCAAATTCTATTAAACGAGTACTAAGCGTATACGTAAGCTTGACAGTAGCCTAAACTTTGTCTGGTTTCGCTCATGTTGAAACCCCGACAAAGGCCGAGAACTGCCGATGCTCTGTCTGAACGCACACGCATATGTATGTATGTACGTACGTACGTACGGACATATGGTACCTTCGAGGTACCCTCGAGGGTCACCTGTCAAAGACGCTCTCTGATGGAATTTTTAAGTTCTGTACTTTGTCTCCCCGCCCCCTCCCCTTTCCCTCATTCTTCCGTTCCTGCTTACCTTTAATTCAGGATTAGATCTTAGGGTAGACTCTACATATAGCTTTAGTAGACTTACCCGGACCTCTTTTTTCCTCTCTCCGTCCATCTATCTTTATGTTCATGCAACAGGCTAATAGGCTTATTTTAAGAAGTAACATTTTAACATTAGCGATTATCGATATAGGTCTTTATGGACGACATCGTGGATATTTAATATTTATTTTTAGATCAATCTTATATTATTAATAAATCGTAAACATGTGTGTCTTCTTTTTTCCCCGTGTAAATTTATTTTCTATCAAAGGTATATAATATATACCTTTTTCAGAGGTACTGGATTATGCCAAGAGACTCGGAATCGACCCAGATACCGAAGCACATTTACTCCCTCTGGCACGCGAAGGACTTATGGCAGCCCTTCCAAAGGGCTGGATACCATGTTATCACGAAACCAGTGGCGCTTGGTATTATTATCAAGCTTCGACCAGCACAACCACATGGGAACATCCCTTAGATTCGGTGTACAGGGAACTCGTCGATCAAGTCAGAAGTGGTAACCGACAGATGAGCGTTGGTACGATCAACGATCGTAAAATATGATTAGATTAGATTAGATTAGACGTTCTTTCTCTCTCACACACACTTGTTATTTTCTTGTCTATCTTTTTTTTTGGTCTTGACGTTATACAAACAAACACGTGTAGCATATTATCTTCTGCATTATTTTACACGGATATATTATTTCCTTGCTCTCAACAAACTTTTCTCGCGTTTGGAACGGATAAGATGTCTATGCGATTAAAGATTAGAACTCTCTTGCCATGCCAAAATTTATCACACGTTATTAACGACTTTAATACTCGGCCAATTTTATCCAAGTCATCCTATCCACCTACCTCGTTTACACAGTAGCATGTGTATATATATATATATATATATATATATATATATATATATATATATATATATGTATGTATATGTGGATTCTGTTAAGAGATTTATTTTATAATGTATATTGATATTTATTTTATCGTATATTTTATAGACTTAATAACTTGAAAAATTTCTTATTTAAAAAGATAATAGAATAATTGTTATCAAATCGTTATTTGTTTAAACATGTTTGAAGACGAGTCGATCGATATTTGAAATAACTATTAAAATGTATATATTTATCTACACACACACACATATACGTTTGTTTAAAATATCCATCAGGTTATATCGCAGTTAGATAGATATATAAATACCTAGTGGAATAAATATTATCAACTATTATCAAATTGACGTTTGATAAGAGAAATTTTTTTAAGATACCTTGATAAATATTTGGAATAAATATATATATTACTATTTACATTTGTTTAACGTATATATATATGGAATAAAGGAAGGATTTCATAAATATTAGAAAAATATGTCAAAAAGACAAAAAAAAAGGTAGACGATTGGCAAGTATTTAGCAGAAGTAAAAGTCTGGCTATCAAAAGTTTTTCTTTAAATTAGAAGCCAGTAAAGGAGTCTCGGTTGTTAACCGAGAGAGAGAAAGAGAGAGAGTCGTCGATTTATCGTAATTCCGATAACCGTACCATATATACTCGGTTTCCTCCCTTTTGAACTTTCCTCGAGTCGCCGCAGTACACACGAAGTAGTACATATAGTAATAGTCACATCTCCTCGCCTTACTATGCGGCCGTAGCTACGTGCTTACATAATATCGTGCAATGTTCTGTTGGCTCGTTCAGTTTCTTCTCTCTCCCTCTCTCTCCCTCTCTCTCTCTCTCTCTCTCTCTCTCTCTCTCTCTCTCTCTCACTACATCTTTACGTAATCCCCTTTTTTCTTTTCTTTATAAAGAAAAAAAAAAAACAACTCGACCATTATAGATGAAAATCAGAGGAAGATGTCGTCTCAAGGACACGTTTCATGACAGAGAAAAAAACAGAAAAGAAGAATAACATTTTTGCACGTGAAAACTTTCGAAAAGCTTTCCCTCGAGAGTCTCTGCTTTACGTTGCTATAGGATAAAAAGAGAGATAGAGAGATGGATAGATAGAGAGGAAAAAAGAAAGAGAGAAAAGCGTGAAAACTGTCGACGACATCCACTCGAGGGAACGTTGACTCTTTTTCCTCTCTCTCTCTCTCTCTCTCTCCGCCTCTCTCTTTTGACAAGGATGGAGATATGAAAGAGTAGAAACGATCAAAGATAATTCGTGTGTCTCGCCGTTACTCGCCGATGATCTCTTTCCTCTTCTTCTCTTCTCTTCTTTTTTAGAGGAGGACTCGAAGACAACCGCAAAAGATTTGGAGTCCCACGAGGAGGCAACTTTGCCCAAGGAGGCAACTATTTCGCGAGAGAATACGATCGTTAAAACGAAGATCCCAACGAAATTGGCACCATTGAGAAAGATCGATAAAGGTCAGGATGGAAGGAAGAAAGAAGAGAGAATTCGTTCGCGGCGAGAGAGCGATACCAAATCGGACGTTGCATCTTCTTTGTCGACCGATCGAGCAGCCAGAGATTATACGAATCTCAAGTTCCAAGATCCAAACTTTTACGAGTGTCCAAAATTGTTGGATAACGTTGGTATGGCCGGTAGCCATACGGAGACAGCGTCGATCGCAACGCCTAAGAAAGAATTAGATTTGAAGGAAGTACTGAAAAGATCCGAATCGCTTAGTCCAAGACACGAGAAAGATTGGGAACAACTTTCTAGCAAGTTTAGTTCGGAGGAGAACATGATCGATATCGATAAACTCAGTGCCAGTGCTCTGGCTAGGTCCGAAAGGACAGAGAAGTTCGACAAAGAGAAACATCCGAGTCAATTGGGCCAACAAAAGGAATTGACGTTGAGCGGAGGCGGTTCGATGTTTCTTAAGAGCAATCGTAGCAGGGATACGACGCCTAGTCAAGACAGCGTTAGATTCGAAGATTTCCGTCTCGGTACCGAAGTCCCAGTCCCGGATCCGCTCAAGTCCATTTTGAGAGAGAAACAATCGGAGGACGGTGAGCCACGATCGATGATCGATCATTACTTTCCTTTTGCTTTCATTCGACTTTTCGACGAAAGTTCGTTCACTTTCGCCTTTCGTCGAACGAAAACGTTATCGTAGATTGTTTTAATAACGATTATAACGAATTTCTCCCTCCTCCTCCTCCTCCTCCTCCTCCTCCCCCCCCCCCCCCTTCGAATTCTGTCGGCAGACGAGAGACCGCTGGACGAGGAACGGAAGAGCGTGCGATTCGACCTCGAGAAAGAAGTCGACATAAAGTTCACTTATTCAGGATCGGAAGACGAATGGGATTCCGGATCGGAGGAAGAAAATCCACCTGCCTCGGCGGCCGCCGGCGCTACCACGACGGTCCGATCGGAAACGTCAAATTGGAAAACCCCACCGCCGCCCCCTCCTCCTCCTCCTCCTCCTCCTCCTCCTCCTCCTCCTCCTCCCCCTCGTCGAAGGAACGAGGACGAGGACGAGGACGAGGACGAGGACGAGGACGAGGACGAGGACGAGGAGAAAGTTGAGGTCGAGGAGAGCGAGGCGAAAAAGAGTACGCTTCTTAGCAAACTGCAGCCTTTACCAAAGAGTAGCAAAATCGTAGGAAAGAGATTCGTCGTTAGAAACGTTTCCGAAAGCGAACATCGTATTCAAATGAGTGCGAACGAGGCGTCGTCGGCGCCGATGAAAATCGAAGAAATCGAACGGAACGTTCGGAACGGTACCAGCAAATTCGACAATATTAAAAATATCGACGTGATATCGAAAAGCGAGACGGAGTCGAGCATAACGAGAAATACGGACTCGACTAGCGCGCCTGAGAAAACTTGGAAAACTACTGTCAGGCTACGTAAAAATAGTTCCAATGGTAGTTTCGATCTATCTAAGATCGAACGAGAACTCGAAAGCTCTTATCGTTCTGGAAAATCGAGGCTCGAACATTCGAGAAGCTTCGAGGATACGAAAATGAATTTAACCGTCGAGCATGAAAGAGAGATGGAAGCTTTGAAGAAAGAATTTGACGAAAAGCTCGAACATGCTAGGGAGGAATTTGAAGAAGACCTACGGATCAAGAAGGAAGCCCTTAGACGTAACTTCGAAGAGAAATTGATCGAATTTAAGCGAGAAATGGCCGAGAAGGTGACGACAATTTATTTTCTTTCATATACGTAAGAAAATTGACATAGATCGAGGGACCGTGTTAACGCGCACGGCTTTTTCATGCGAAACCGTTTATAACGTTAGATCGATTTTCGTACGATGGAAATTTATCCGCGTAAAGACGCCCCGCGTCCTATATGTCGCCTTGATATATTACCAACGATCGAGTTAATTAATTCTCTTTGCCTTTTTGTTTCTCTCATTTTTTGGTTTTTTCAGGAAGAACAAGAGATCCAAAAATTGATAGCAGGGATGGACGAATCGAGAGCGGAGAATTTGAAGAAGGTCAGAGAGGAGTTGGAAGTTTGTTACGAGAAAGAACGTTTGGAGATACTGAACAGCTTAAAAACCGAACTGAATGAAAGAAAACGCGAACTCCTCGAGTTGAGAAATCAAGAAATGGAGAAGCTCGAGAACGAGCACGAACGCGATCTCGGTGAGGAAAAACTAGCAAAGTTGAACGAGTTTGAGTTGAACAAGCAACAGAGCGAAAGAATCGAGGCATTGAAAAAGGAACTGGATAAGAAGTTTGACGATGTCAGAACCGAACTTAGAATGCAGCAGAGGGAGAAAATAACGAAGCTTACGGAGGAACACGACAAGTGTCTTGCCGAGATCCTGCGTGACTTTAGAATCGACGTGAGTACCTGACGATGCTGTCTATTGTTTTAAAACACTATTGAAAACGAAAAAAAAGAAAAAACAAAAAAAGAGTAGAAAAACAAAAGCGCACTTCCTTTCTTTCCTTCTACGTATATGACGAAGAAGATTTTAATATTTTAATTAGAATAGAAAAAGAGGGAACGTTTTCAAATTCTAGGCTTTGACAAATTAGTATATAAAACTATGCGTACAAATATACATACGTATATATATGCATGCGCGCGCGCACGCACACCCCCGCGCACACGCACACACACACACGCACACACACTATATATATATATATGTACACACAGGAACAACTATACACGTACAACGGAAGAAATTTTTATATTAGATTTTAAACATAGATCGATCGATCGATGAATCAAAGAGAGGTATAAATGTTTGTCAATTTTTCGGAACAAAAGAATTTTTATTAGCTTATGTAAACTATAGTAAAGGTCCCATATATGAATTGTTTTTAATATAATATATTATGAAACGTTTAATAGTTTTAAGAAGAATATACAGTCGAATAGAGACGTCACTATTATGATAGTGTTAATGTGTTAAGAGTTTATATTTGAGAAAGAATAAAATGTTACGATTCGTTCGTAAAACACAGAGACATGATACTGTGTGTGACACGTTTCTACTTTCTTCCCAGAACAACGTTATAATCGCACAAAATTTTCTATTATTATCCTCATGAATCGTTCGTTACGCTCATACAGCGAGAGAGAGAGAGAGAGAGAGAGAGAGAGAGAGAGAGAGAGAGAGAGAGAGAATCATCGCGTACGTTTCTTAGGCACATGCATATCATTTATAACATATCGACATACAACACGTTTCGATCGTACATATTCATAAATATCAAATAATATGACACTAGGTGCAAAAAAAAAAACCAAAAAAGATCGATATCGATCCGTTAGTTCGATCGAGTGATCCAAATTGAATCCAAGTCGATCGAAATCGATCGATTTGAAGCACAGGAGGACTACAGGAGTATGACGATAGCACGTTTCTTGTTGTAAGGATACGTTCTCGATCGATCGATCGAACCTGCTGGATCATTGTGTCCTGCCATTTCAGGAGGGTCTTGCTCGTAAGATGTACAAACAACGATTAGACGAAATCCGTGCTGATTTTTCTCGAGACGTTGAAAAGGAAGCCAGAAAGCAGACCGAACTTGCCATTCAACAAGAGTGCATGGACTTTGAAAAGATGCGCTGCGAGAAACGTCTACTGCAGGACAAGTATATGGCCTTGAAGGAGAAATACATGAAGTTGAAGAACGACGTAAGGCTAACCGTTGAGAGAAGGAATAAGAGCAGAGGTGGATACACCACGGCATCGGAAACAGAGAGATCGAAAACCGATAGGACCGATTCGTCCGATCAAAAGTGAGTAATTTCATTCATTTCTTTTCTTTCGATTTTTAAAGAAAAAAAAAAAATAATAATAATAATAAAAAGAAAGAAAATCCACTTGTAATTGTCCGTTTTGAAGAAAAGATTATTGATAACGAAATTTCGATCGGGTTTTTTTTTTCTTTTTTCTTTTAACGTAATCCAAGGAAGAAAAAATGAACGCGATCCATGTCATAATCCATATGTTTCTCATTCAGTATCATTATAATCACATTACCTTAGCGATTCTCAATACCGTGAATTAACGGAGTCGGTGTTGAGAATCGAAAGGGTATTTCGCTCATATTCATGCGATTCGCCCTAATATCTGGCTATAGGCCTTAAATCGTGCCCGTAGTACCCCGCTGAGGAGCACACACTCGACGAATTCCGTGGCAAACGCTAAACCGACAGAAGTAGTAGCTGCTCGGGCAGCGACGAACGAAAAGAGTCAGAGTTTGAACGAGAGCGAGGATTCGAAAAGCGCGGCCAAAAGCAGCCAGGGGTTTCGAGGCGTTGTTTCCACCAATAGCGTGCCTTGTACGAAGAACGCCGCGAAATTTGAATCCGACGACACTACTACAGCGAGTGAAACGAATGCAAACACAATGAGGAGACGTAAAAGCCTTGGAAGAAAGACTATTTCCAATATAAAACAACAAAACGCTACTTCCAATACCACAGGCAACAACAATAACAACAATAATCTTGATAATCCCGTAGAAAATATTAGAAAACAATTGGAGAAACTGGAACATCTTGGCGATCAATTGCCAAGCAACGAAACGGCCTACACGCTTCGATATCCTTTTCAGGATAAAGGTGACGGTCCTTCCGAACAATTTCTTCGCTAAATCCCTTTCCCTTGTCTCTAAGCGCTTCTATTACTTCCTCCTATCTATATATTTGCGAAACGAGTGATTTTCATTTTTTATTGTGAATACTTTTCTTCTCAAATCGATCCAAACGTACGTTTAAAATGCAATGATCGCGTATTTATCATTTTATATGGACCTTCAATAAGATAAGAGAATCGTTTTCAAAAATTTATTAACAACACATTTCAAAGATTCTCGTTAGAATATAGGAATCGCGTCCGATATAAACATTCTCGCTCGAGCGTCCGTCGAAGCAAGATCGAACTGCATATCCCCGAGATAAGAGAATAATCGGCGAAGCTACCTTTCGAAAAAGTATTCAAAAATAATGAAAATTACTTTATCTATTAACCCATTCCTTGCCGTTTATCTTCCCGTCACTCGACCGTTTTATTGCTTTTTCTTCTTTTTTCTCTTCTTCATTCTTCTTTCTTTTTTTTTTTTTTTTGTATAAATTATTCAAAGTACATACCATATAATTTTTCTCCTAGGAATCTATACACTTTACTTTGGTTAACCGCTTACGTCCCTTCGTCTCTCTTCTTTCGTA
Source organism: Dolichovespula media (assembly GCA_911387685.1). Taxonomy (NCBI): domain Eukaryota; kingdom Metazoa; phylum Arthropoda; class Insecta; order Hymenoptera; family Vespidae; genus Dolichovespula; species Dolichovespula media. Next base: position 5,136,710 of record OU426869.1, read on the forward strand.
AGTCCGTACTGTATGTATAAGAAAGGTTGGAAATTTTTAATTATTTTTTATTCCTTTCATTGACTCTCGAGGTCGAACTTTGAACTTTCCATCGTACTTGCACAATATATTTTTATTTCGTTCCTCGATCGACGCACTCTCGTTATCTCTCTCATGTTGACCCAAGCTATAATGAAGCTAAAAAGAGATATTACATCGTAATTATGATAATTTTAGCACCAGCGAATGCCTCCTCGGAGTTAGAATTCTTTCGGCATCGGATACACGTGGAAAGGGATTCGGTAAGAAGGGCTAGAGAGGCGTTGAAACAACAGAGGAATGCTTTTCAGGGTAGACAAAGAGCTTTGAAACAACGAAGTGCCAGAGCCACGTTGGAACAGCTGGTCCAGGTAAAGGGAAAATATCGAGGTAACGATTCGAATAGAAATAGAGATAACGTGTAATTGACGAGTTTATCTCGTTTCGTCGCAGGAAGAACGTGAACTCTCCGACATGGAAGTCAGCTTACATCGTACCAGAAGCCTTTTAGGCGAGAAAGTCATTCATTTGAGATATTTGGAACAATCATTGGAAAGAGTAGCGAATGCTAAGAGGAACGAGAATGACGCTACATCGACGAAGAACGACGAATTGACCTTAAGCGACATGTCGAGCGCCAGTAGCGGCTTCAGTTCTACGGATATTGGAACTGATACCTTTATAGGTAAAGTCGATTAGGTAAAAAGAAAAGCTTTCAAGCGTATCCGAACTCTCTCATAGTTCCTCCCGTTCGTTCAGATAAGCCGGATCATTATCAAGAGTCAACGGAGATAATTGCCAATTTAGAGAATCTCAACTCCGAGATACGTGAGATTTGGAGTGTCTTGAATAAACGCCAAGATAGTAATATACCACCACCGCCTACATTGATGTATTCCTATTTAAGATGGTTACGTCTTCATCCTCTTACCGCTTCAACGACCAATATACAAGGTTTACACGATATAACGATATATGGCCTTATTAGAATTTGACGGTAGATCTTTACGCGAACCAAGGGACAAACGTCTTTTATCTATTTTTATAGGAACCTTTGGCACTCCTAACATCCAATCAAATATCTTGTCTCAACTGACCGCGGCGCAACCACCACCGACGACAACCACTCAAAACATAATCGCTCAATATGGTCCTAATAGTGGGTTCACCACGAGCGTTGGTAACACCGTTGAAAAGAGTTCTTCGAATTTGGCTGATAGAACTCGAAATCTCAGGGATTGGTTAAGACAAGCTCGCGTCGAGACAACCGACATGATTGGCCCTGGACAAGCAACCCTCTAAAGAAGACGACAATTATATTCCACGATGAAAAAAATACTTCTTCCTCGTATATCTCTTATCCGTAGCTGTGAAATTCTTACTTCGATATCGTTTTCGAAAAACGATCGGTTCTTGCCGATTAATTCCTCGACTATTTCACCGATCGAAACTCTTCGATTAGACGACGAATTAGACGATTTACTTGAATTAGAGAAAGGGTGAACGACGATACTATTTTACGATTGAAATAGTTCTGACCACACACACACACACACACACACAGGCATGAATCTTCGACAAAACGTGATCGTTAATCGTTTCTTAAGATCGTTAATATAAAAAGTAGCTGAAAACGTAATCACGTTTTTAATTCCAATTGAACGACTACTTGAAAAAGGAGATATACGCTGTTAAGTGCATTGTATTTTATGACGATTCTTCTCTATTATAATTCTAGTCGACGATTAAGAAAAAAAAAAAAGGAGAAGAAAGAAAGAAAAGGAGGCTGTAAATACCAATATTTTCGATACTATTTCAATCCTGAAATAGAGCCTTGACCACCCATTAAATATGTCACTGTAATACACTGTGTGAATGTAACGTTTGTATCATTTACTTATCAGTATATATATATATATATATATATATATATATATATATATATAACGAATTTAGCTCTTAGAGTTCACTGCTGCTACTACCTCAGTCGTGAATCTTAAGTCTTTTGACTGTCGTACGAACGTGGGTGTGCCGATTATTATTATTATTATCCTACACGAAATAATTTTCACGATTACTTGAATGTTATCAAATCAACGATTTAGGATCGCGACGTAAAAAGTGTCGAATTATTCAAAGATATTGTGGGCAGAAATGTTCGAATTATACTTATGATTCCTTTCAACCCCAAAGATTTTTTATAGATAAAAATGTTACTTTGGAAGACGGCTCTTTTATAATTAGAAACATATATATATACATACACACACATATGTTTCTTGAGAAATACATCCCTTGCGTATAGGTGTGCTCTATATAATATTTTACAAGTTACACTTTTGGAGAATCCATTTCTCGTGTAACACGTGCGATCTCTCGTAAAGATGTAGATATTACGATAAATATGTACGAAGAGTCAAGGACTAAAGTCAATTACTTTTTAAACGTGTTCTCTCTTCTTTTTTTGATTTCGTTCGTTCGTTATCATTCATTAGATAATTGAATGTAGTTACGTGTAACATAAAAAAAAGGGGTACAAGTGCCTGGTTTGTTTGATTTAACGAAAAATATCTTTCAAATAATTAAAAAATGAAAATCAATTTCAATTGACTTTAGTTCTTGGTTGCTCGTATTAATCGTCGTAACAAATTTCTATGCCCATTTACTTGTAAATAAGAATCCTCTCGAAATGATAAATGATCGATAAAAACTTTGCTCGCGATTTAACGAATCTTTTAGCAATAGTCTCGTTGTGTATATATATTTTTATGATCGATTCATTATCAGTATATCGTTGTATGTATAACACACACACATACACATGAACGTAAGAAAGAGAGAGAGAGAGAGAGAGAGAGAGAGAGAGAGAGAGAGAGAGAGTCAAACAGTTTTGCAAGTTAAAAGAATCCTTTTATTTGTTCTATCGTTCGTATTGGAGAAATATGTTCGATGTTTTTTTAATTATAAATTGTTAATGAAAAGATAAAAAAAAAAACAAACAAAATGAGGGATATATCTAAGCATGATCAAAAAGAATCAAATATATATATATGTATATATATATATATACACACACACACACACACACACACTCGTAGATATCTCTTTTATATCCATAACTTGTTTATAAAAATATTGAAATGATTTCTTTTCGAACGTAAATATCAATCAAATCGCCTAATTGATCGCAAATCGATTATATCTCAGGTACGAAAAAATGTCGTTTCGTTAGAAATCAAAATTAATACGTAAATATATATATCTATATATATATATTTATTTATTTATTTATTTATTTATTTATATATACACACACACTTTGATCAACGTCCCTCGCAATATATATATATATATATATATATATATATATCTTACCGATTGATCGTTCTATTAAAAAAGAACGTTACATTATACTCCGAACATAATAATTAATCAAAGCACATCTCTCAATTGCCAAATCATAGCGAATAGAAAAACCTTTATATATACATACGTAACAATATATCAGTTTAACGTTTTAATCGTTTGTAAAAAAAAAAAAAAGAAAAACAACCACAACACGAAATATAAAAGAGAAATTAATCCAGGTATTAATATTGCCAAATGTCTTTTCAATTTGATTGAGTCTTCGATTGGATATTATACGGTGACTAAACTTTCGATATACCGATTAGATTATGAGATTAGAAAGTATCATAGCGCAAACCTAAGATGTGTAGATCCTAGGTCACAATAATCGTGATCTCATTAAAAATATGTAATGTGTCATGTAATTAGAAATCTTACACTTTGGAGCGATGATGATGATTATCAATGGTTAATAAGAAACTGATTAGATTAAGAAAAGAGGAAGTGAGAGAGAGAGAGAGAGAGAGAGAGAGAGAGAGAGAGAATGAGATAGGTAATAATAACGAAGTATAAACGATAAAAATATTCTTTCTAGTCAAACTATCTAATGATTTCTATGTCATTTGTACATGTACGTTTATATTTCGTATAAATTAAACGACGACCGAATTAGAATGATTTAGAATAATATGCTTTGGAACAGTTGTATCGTTTATTATCTCAACTCCAAAGTATAGTTCTTTATATCAGTACCGTCCTTAGTACTTCTTTATGTTCACCTTATTTATAGTATAAGCGATTGAATTAGAATTATTAGTATGTTATTTTGCAAATGTGCAAAGATCGTTTGTCATGCGGGTTTTTTTTTTTTTTTTTTATTCAAAAAAGAACAAAAAATTGAGATCTACGTATCGATGTTATTTAAATCGACGACAGTAAGAGCACTGTTTTAATGTGACGAATACCTTTAACATCTGAATCGATGATAAATTCTGTACAAAGCGAATACGAAACATTAGCGTCCGTAAGAGAATGAAGTAAACAAAAAAAATAATAATAGACACATTGTTGGAGCTTTTATTTCAAGATCTTTAGATCTTTTGTCTTTCTCTTCCTCTGTCTGTCTATATTCCTCTCTCCTCTCTCCCTTTCTCTCTCTCTCTCTCTCTCTCTCTCTCTCTCTTCTCGTCTTCCTTGAACTCATGATTCCGGAAATAATCTACAATCTGTGTATTTGTCCTCACACTCATCGGAGTTCCTCTCGAAGTCTTCTTTAGACGGAAGCCAAGCGGTAAACGAACGAATCCCGTTTGACTTCTTCTTCTTCTTCTTCAGAGACTCTTGAGCAGATCTGATCACTATCGATGCTTTACAAAGTAACAATCTGATGCAGGCTGAATCGAAACCATCTATTGTGTCCATTAGTCGATCCGGAAGTGCCTCGTTTCGAGCCTCCTCGATCAATTTTGTCATCTGGAAACAGGAAAGATAATTTATTGAAATTTGTTTCATCATTAATCTATATTGATTAGGATCGACTTACTTTATCATTTTTATTCTCTAGGATAAATTTCAGTGGATCCCAAGGTGACTCGGCTTCAATGAATCGATCAACTTTATCATCTTTCACCGACGGTAATCCAAAAAGAGAACTGATCTAGCGAAATTAGAAAGAAGAACGTTAAAGAGAGAGAGAGAGAGAGAGAGAGAGATCGTCTTCGATTTATCTCTTGATTTTAACTTACCATTTGTGCGAGAAAAATAACACTGTTCACTGCGATAGCTGCGATCTTTTGTGAATCCAGACCGAGCAATCTGAAGAACGCCGAGATTACGTTGGTCGGACCAAAATCTTGATTTTTCTCATCTTCTCCGTGACCTCCACGTTTAGTAGATTCTTCCTTTTCAGAATTCAAACTTTGGGATACAAGATTGGCGACGTCCTTGACGATTTTTAAATAATCGTTCGCATAACGAAAACCACTTTTTATCTTATCCAACATCCCTGTGATTAAGATAGAAATAATTCTTTTACTTTCTTTTTTTTAAATACTCGTTTCTTTTTTCTAATACTCGAGGGGAAAAAAAATATGAAGAATTGTTACCATCTGCTCTTCCGTAGATAAACGTGTCGAAGAATATTAAAAGGAAGACGAATCGTAGGATCACTTTGAACGAGGACATTTTAGCACGACAAAGAATATTTCGAGACTGACCGAAAGAATCGATTTTCTTCCATGTAACGGGTGTCCACGTAATTACATTTTAATTGACGCACTTTTCGCTCTGTCAGCCAAGCATTAAAAAAAAAAAGAGAAAAAAGAGAAAAAAGAGAAAAAAAACTAACAGCACATAACCATTCGGACGACAATGGGATGGTAAAGAAAAACTCGGTTACAGTTTTAGTTCGACGACCGTACACGATGAATTCTCGAAGAATCCTTATTTTCTTCGTAGTTGTTTTATGGAAATTCGAAGCAGGAAATTTTGCGGATATTTATCAGGATGAAATCGAAAGTTTGAGCGAGTTACCTTTGGATAGGCTGATTAAAATCAAGTCATCGATTGCACCAATATTGGGTCGGTATAAAAGAAAAAGAAAAAAGAAACCCGTTCGTATAGATCATTATTATATACATAATTACGTTGCGTTGTATCAAATAAAATTCATTCTCATTGGAATAGAATTTTAAAGCGAAAATTATATCACTTGGATCGATTACCGATAGAATTCATTTTCTCTCAACGGCATTTCGATTGCATACGGGAAATAAAATAAACGAGAATATATAACGAGATGGGTAAAAATATTTTTCATTTAAAACAAGCAACTATGTAAATTTATATCCGATACTATATACCACGAAATTCAATTAGGATAAACGCAATGAAACAATTTTAAAAATACACTCTGACGAAATAAATGAACTATTACAGAAACATCGATGATTGAGAAGTATGAGCAGCCCGAAGGACGAATAGAATCAACATTGCCAATAGCCTTGCCATTAAAAAGGAACAATAAATTACCAATAAGACGTCACGGTAGCGATTATTACGAAGAAAAAGGCAAAGACACGAAGATTTCCAAAATCTTTCAATTGGCTGTCACCGCACTTTCCTTCCTGGCTTTCGGTGGTTATCTCTTAACTTTGATCATCACAGCGATTAGGCGAAATACGAACTCTACTGGCAATGGGAACGTCATCGTTTTTTCGGTAAAGCCACGATCGTATTATTTTGTTTGCATATATCTTTCTTTCCCTCTAGACGCCATAAATTCAGATTCCCTCATCCTTTTCGTAGAATCTACAGAATTTACAAAAGTATCAACGACCGAAAAGGAATCTTCTCGTTTTGGATCCAACGGAAAATAATTTACAAACGGATAAACTTTATCAAGGAATGATTATGCTATCCCGCACTTATGCACGATTCGAACGTTAACAAATCTCGCGTTAAAAATCATATATTTGAATGTGAAGAAAAAGAGATAGCATTAGACACAGATTAGACAGAATCAAAGGTAATAGTTAGATACATCGGCTCTTCGCTATAAAAGCGTCGATTGGCTCGAATCGACTCAATCGAAGCTTTGATTATCACAAATCCGGTGGATCCTCGAAAATCCTAAAACCTAATAAAATCGAATAGAGGACCACGATGTGTACATATCCCGAAGAATATTCTTGGCGTGTGGGTAGAGGCTGCTTCAAACATGGCTCTTCAAATAAACACCTAAGTGACTGTATACTCTAAAGGCCCACGTAGAAAGATAACCATATGGCTACCACCGGAGGTATCATAGACGTCTCTCTAACATTTTCTTTCTTTCGTTTTTTTCTTTTGTTTTCTCTCTTTCTTTCCTTCCTTCTTTCCTCCTTTCCTCCTTTCCTTCTTTCCTTCTTTTTAATATATTAATATTTGTTCATACCGTAGAAATCGGTAGCCTATCGTTATAAAAAAAAAAAAAAAGCTTTCTTAAAATTTCGAAGCAAAGAGCGAATTCCTCGCGAATGATTTCAAACGCATTCTATAAATGTATTTAATTATTTTCAAACAATATCGATAATAAATATTTTACGATAGATTTATATCGAAAGATCGAGTATAATTATTAAGAAGAAAATGTTGGATCGATTTGCAACGATCATTGGAGAGAGATCATCGTCGTCTCGTCTTCTCGTCGTCATCGTCATCATCTTCGAAGGAGGAAGAAGGAGTCTTCGAAACAGCCACGCCTACATCACTTTCGTGAACCAATCGGGAAGACGAAATTGTACCAAGCTGACTCGAATTTTTAACTCTCCTCTAAAATCTGGCTTCTCTGGGAAGGCAAAGCTAAGCAAAGCAAAACGTTAGATTCCCTTATGCATTTTCTCAGTGATCATCCCGTCGTGCGTGATTAACATTTAGCATGTTCATCTTCATGTAACTTCCGTCATTGTTAAATTGTGTATCGAACAGTGATGGAAAAGATAGATCGTCTATTGTCAACCTAGTAAGATCATAGTTTTATTCGAGAACGATGAACGGTGAAAATACAAATGTTTTGGAAAAAGTTAATCGCCCGAAAATTTTAAAATTTGGCGTCGAACGAATTTTATCTAATGAATTCTCTTCGCAGAGGACAGGTGAGCCAGAAATTATAATCCGATCGTTGGCCGTCTATACGTACACATTAATGTGCGTGCGTGCGTGCGTGCGTGCGTGCGTGCGGGATGTATATATTACACTTTCAAATTAAATCAATAATTATAGATACGTATGATTATATACATATATAAAATTTATAATTAGGTAAAAATCTATAATTATAAATTCAATTTAAGAGTACAATGGATATACGCCTTTGTGTACATGTATTAATGCATTAATTTACTCTTGCTCATAATATCGAAAGTAGTACGTCCAAGCCCAACGTCGATGATTCCATCGCAAGATGTATTGAGACCACTAGCAGTTCAATTTTCCACGGTAGCGTGTCCTTGTCCCGGAAGCTGTACCAGTTGCGATCTACGTACCTGTTCCGGTTTTCCCTTTAGACAAACTCCGATCGAAACCCAAGCGATGATCAATTATCAAAGAAATAATACAGATAATTTTGGAAATTTGTATCGACCAGCCGCTGTACGAGCAATTTCAAGAGGTAAGAGAAATCAAATAATCGTTATTGTTATATCGTTATTTGACAGCTTTGTCGTTATATTTTCATCGTTATCTTCGAAGAAATATAGAGGAGCACATCGGATCAGGATTACGTCATTAACAAATGTTACCATATGGGCAACCGTTTTGGCTTTCGAATAGCAAGGAGCAAGGAAGCAAGTAGGGCAAAATATTTATGCGCCAATGTATTCTCGTGTTTCCTGTCTGTGTTTAAACGACATCTTAAGTGGCACCGTGCGTTTACAAGCCGTATAAACAGCGGTTTCGCCGCGTGTCTTTCTACGCTTAGTTAAAGCTCTCTCGGTGGCATCGATGCTTTTCTGCAGCCACTTCTCTCTCTCTCTCTCTCTCTCTCTCTCTCTCTTCCTTTCGTTTGGATCGCAGAGAGGATGAAAAAGATCTCTTATAAAGCATCCCAAGTAGATTCGAATAAGAGACCTTTACGCTTTTATGTTATATTCTCGAAGAAAAAATAACATAAAATTATTATATTCGGCGGGAAAAAATTTGATGTAAATTTTTCGAAGAATGCCACTACAAATCCGAGAATAGAGTTGCGATCTTAAAAATATCTATCAGCGTTGGATATTTCAAGAGCAACGCGTAAATTTCTACAGATGTTGCATACTTTTTCTCTCCCAAACTAGAGTAAACCAAACGAAATTTGTAAACTTTATCGATGATTTTTCGAGATAAAGTTATAAAAAGGAAAATAGAATTTTAATAGTTCAATTTGTATTATTAAAAGTTCGTATCGTTTCAGTGACAACGACGACGACGACGACGACGACGGCATCTTCGAATCTTGGTAATACCATGGAAACCAATACGAGAAGGAAAAGATCCTGGTCCAGAGCTGTCTTTAGTTCTTTGCAAAGGAAAGGCCTCGAAAGGAGATTCTCTTTACAAAAGTATATAACGAAACCCGATAGAAGACAATTGGCTGCTACTTTAGGACTCACCGACGCTCAAGTACTTTCATTTAATTATTTCAAATAATGTCCAAGTAATCCGTCTTCCAATACGCGGTCGGTCTTCTATCCTCAGGTAAAAGTTTGGTTTCAAAATCGACGAATGAAATGGCGACATACCAAACAAGGAGAAAATAACAATTCATCGATCGCCGATCCAGATTCGACTCAAAAAGAGATTCCTCAGAAAATATTACAAGACTCGACGAAAAATGTCGAAGGAAAAACTATTTCTTCCGAGGATGAAGAAGATATCGAGATACAAGTGGACGTATAATTATTGGAAAGGTTCATTTTTAGGATCGAATTGAAATTTTTCTTAATCGTCCTACCCTTAACTATTATCGAGGATGTATATTTTTATCGTTAATTTAACGCGTTCGCAGATAGATAGTTGAAACTAACTTAATTAGTCGGATCGAAAGAGAAAAATAATTAGGTATAAATGAGCGTTAGAGAGAGAGTATGAAAAAATAAAATTTTATTGCAGCCCTCCTTTTTTTTTTCCTTTTATATCTAATTAAGAGTATTTACAGATCGATGTACTTTTGACACGCGATTGATAAGTGTCGTCTATCCTCGGGTGGGGCACACTTTCAAAGTTTATTCGAAAATCTTATCGCTAGATGCCAGGACGATGAAGATATCGATCGGTAAAATCACAGTAAATCGTTCCGCATATAAAATGACATTACAGGTCTTCGTCTCGAAGTACGGATCTGATTTTTTCCAATAAATTGATCGGTTGGTCGTCGTCTACAGATATCAAACTATAAATCGATTTCTCCTTGGTTTCGGTAATAAAATCTTCCAAAACGGTTTTTAACATCGTTAGATCGAAGGAACAATGATTCATTCCAAACTCGTATTTCCCGAAGGAATTCGCTCTAATTCCTTTGGTAATAAAATCTAAACGTTTCGTTGCGATGAAAGATATAAAAGAGTAGAATTGTATATAATTCATTCCATGGGAGACTTTCAACATTAATTGACAATGTTCGACCCAATTAACCATATCTTTGCAATCTTCCACCTCTTTCATAACCGAAGATAATTGTTGTTTCAAATTCAGCCATATGGTACGTATGTTACATCCATTGATCCAATTATGATTCACGGAGATAGTGTCTTCCTATCCAACGACACCGGGCTCGTTTTAAAATGGTCCTTGAAATAATATTCGTTGCGCGTATCGAAAGGTACTTACCAAATTCCAGACTTGATGATGCCATCCAGAAGGAACGAACATAATCTCACCGGCTTCTTGTATTACGTCGAAACATTTTAGATTTTGACCATCGTACTCTTTGTACTTGGAACGATCCTTAAGATCCTCTGAAAGTACGTCGTATACCAATTGACCGTACGAATCACGGAATTTATTTTCTTCCTTCGGTGGGAAAAGTAACCAACGTTTCCTACCGACGATATTGGCAGACCAACTGTATGAAAAGAATACGTCGGCGTGCAACGGCGTCCTGTGAGATAAAGTAAAAAATGCAGGATATTATGGACTATATACGAAGAATGAAGTATAATATTTTATTTACCAAGTTCCCTTTGGTCCCATGTAAACGAACATATAATCATCCTCTAATTCCGGCTTGGCGATGTAATATTCGTTCAGCCAATCGGACGCAAAGTAATGCGGTACTTGGTAATAAACTAAATCGGGGAAGATTTTTGCGCAGTGCCAATCTTTCAGATACAAAAGTGGCATATCCGGCGTATAATCGTAGTTTCTGTATTTGACCCAGTAATTCAAATATTCCTGCATATTCATATCGTTTTTAAGCTGCGAATTGTAATATCTTCTTTTACAATCTGATATGGGTACCAAACATTGACCTGCGAAATCGATAAAAAATAGTTTAGAAATGACGAAATAAGAAGGAAAAAATATATATAATTTCGATTCCGTTGTTAACATCCAGCGCTCACCGAACAGTCTACCGAGTAATTCAAAATTTGGCGCGTCTTTTAATACCCACTCTCGTCTACATGGCCAACTTTCGGTGATCGCGGTATCGATAATACATGGTTCGTTGTTAATAAGAAACGTGTGAAAAAATTCATTATATGTCAATTTATGATCCACTCGTCTCACCGATTCGATCGTTGGAAGATGTTTAGCATTGGACGGTACATCGTTCCTCGTTATTTCGATTACTTTTAACATAATGTACATTTCACTCTCGTCCATTTAATATTATCAATTAAATATTATAATACACACGTACGCGCGCGAGCGCGCGCGCGCGCATACATGCGAGGGAGATACACCTGAAGGGAATAGAATGGAAAAATGTATAAAATGTTCGTGGAATAAAGAAATCTTTTATACGATTGCAAGACGATGCATACGTTAAGAAACAATACCCAAACACAAGGACCACTTATTCTTCGACGCGATAACTTTCAATACCCACGCGGTCAACGACAAGGACGAGTAAAGAGACATTTTGGGCACACGATGTACGACGCGCCAAAAGTTCGATTTTTTAACACATATACTGTTTGTACTACGTGTGTGGGTGTGGGTGTGTGTGTGTGTGTGTGTGTGTGTGTGTGTGCACGCGCGCGCGTCTGTGTACGATAGGAAAATAGAAAAATTTATGAGAGCAAAAAAAACGTTCGATCGGACACGATTCGTCTCGATAGACGGCACGAGAGTCGCTGATATTACTGACCTCTGTTAAGGAAATTTCTTTAGGCGCTAATTTTAAAGATGCAACGTAGCTTGCTTTACACCGTCTCTTCCTTAAGTTTGAATTAACAATGAGACATTTTTTTACGACATACGTTTCTACCTTTTAATTAAGAATATTATCGACCGATCCGTATAATAATTATCTCTATACTAGAAATATATCTCCGAGCAAATTTCTTGCTAAGCGTCAAATTATCATGAATAATTCATCATTGGATAATTAGTCAAACTAGTAATTTTCACAGAATGTTTTTGAAGTCTAGAATAGCGTATTAAATAATAACGATGGTATAGACACCACACCGCGAATAGAGTTAGAATTAATTTAAAGTAGGAGAGAAAGTCACGCGGGAGAATGTGTTTTATAATGAAATAGATAGCTTTTGATAGTGAAAGACGAGTAGCGAAAATGAAAGATAATTACCTTTGTCGCTTGGTAATGATCAATAACCTTATCGATCTAAATGATCGCGCGCACGTATCAACTTTGCAGCGTTCTTAGTTTAGTCTCCTTTCGATAGTTATTGAAAAATTGTCGACGATGGTACTACTTCGAATCAAGCCAAATCAAATGTTCCGTTTATTAAATTTAACAGGAAGTTTTACCAGTACTTGGCCGGGATCTCGGCAAGCAGGACGTTTTCAAACGATCTTACGAGATGTCGCTTGGATTTTAGGAATGTTAAACGCATTTCTAATATTATTGACTTTGTTTTATGCCGATTATCATCATATTAATGGAAAGGACGTTGCTACTTTAATGAAACCTTTATGCGAAACAGCTACTCTCATAGATGTTATACTTGCTTTAATTTTATGCAGACTCAAAAGGACCAGTTTGCAGGTAACGAGGAGGAAATCTTTCTTCGTTATATTTCAATATTATTTGGGTCATTTCATCGAACGTGTTATACTTGAAATCCTTGTACAGAAACTCATGGAAGAAGTGAAGGAATTTATTAAAAATTGCAATGCCGAGGAGGAGGCCGTCATGCAAAAATATATAGATCGTTCGTCGATCTCAACAACAATGGCGGCATCAAATGTTGCTGCGGCCGTTGCATTTTCTTTCACTCCATTCTTTACGGAGAATGACGTTCCCGGCGATGCTATGTTTCCGTTCGACTTAAAATCATTATTCGTTAAAATTCCGATATACTCGTTGGACGTGATTCTTCTCTTTCAAACCGCATTATGCGTTTGTGTGGATTTTATGATCGCCACGTTGATGTGGTACTCTGCTACTAAATTAGAAATTTTAGGAACGAAACTTGAAGATGCTACGGACAAATATGAAATAAAGGATTGCGCTAAGGAACATCAAAAGATATTAAAGCAAGTGTACATTATAATATAATTTATTTTGTGACCATAATTTTCGATTCTAATCTCTCTCTCTCTCTCTCTCTCTCTCTCTCTCTCTCTCTCTCTCTCGCTCGCTCGCTCTATTTTTAGTTTCATATCCGAAACACAAAAAGTTATCGAAACGTTATTATTCAAAACGAACGTGACCATGGGTGCGACTGCAATTGGTGCGACATTCTCGCTCCTTCACGTGCGTTATACCAAAACTTATAAAAATATCTTAATTTCATTTGTATTAATTAATCGGCAAGATAATTAATTGGTCGGTATGAACGAACATTGCTCTTACAGCATGAACCAATAAACATAGAGCTACAGTTCATTTGCATGATGATTGCTAGCTATCAAAGATTATATGTTACAGCTTTACCTGCCGATGATTTGAAAGAAACGGTATATACATTTTGTTTATCTCTATTTCTTTTTTCTTTTTTATATGAATTTACCTCTTGTGCGCTCCTAATAATTATAAATCACTTTTTTTTGTTTCTTAGAGTATGAAACTCGCGACCTCAGCGTATAATTCAAAATGGTTCGAAGATTCCTCCGAAATGGCAACCGACGTACGCATAATAATATTGAGAAGTCAAAAACCAATTTCGATTTCAATGGGTGGTCTACTTCCCAATTTAACTCTCGAATATTATGCAAATGTAAGGGATAATATTCAAATACTATATATTAGAAAAATTCATTTGATAATTTCAACCAAATGTATCTATCTATTTTTTCCTTTTACAGTTCTTTTACACGATTTCGTCTTATTTCATGACAATGAGACAAATGATAGAAGAATAAAATTTGACTTGATCTCGTCTCATTTTTAAAACGTACTCATTGCAATTATACTTACCTTTTGTTCTCTTTCTCTCTCTCTCTCTCTCTCTCTCTCTCTCTCTCTCTCTTCGTCCATGTTATCAATTTGTTCCATCTTCACCTGCACAACGTCAGATCATTTTATTCCAAAGATATCTCGCACACTTCAGACTAGACTCGTAACGCATACGTACGTACATACGTATAAACTGAAAGAAAGAAACATGTAGTTATATCGATACGTTGAATCGAACGATATTTTATTTTTATAGAAAAGTACCCTCTTTCGCGATGGGGTAATTGTACAGAACTAACGACACGTTGATTACATAGTACTCTCGACAGGCATAGTTTTAACTTATTAATCGATATAAACCCTTTCCCAGCTTGTGCAGGAGGCCAACAGTAGGAAATGCTATTTATTGAAAATATGTACCTACCTAAGGGAATAGATTAGACTACATCAGCCGATAAGAATTTTTAATCGAACAGGAAAAGGTTCTTACAAAAGGGAAGAGGAAAAGAAAGGAAAGGAAGGAGAAACGTAAGGGTAATTGGTGACTTTTCTCGCATCGCTAAAAAGATTTTTACTCGAACCTCAATGTTATCGAAGGCGTCGCCAGAAGCAGCTTGTTTCTTTACAAAACACAGCGTTGGATCGGCTTCGTCTTTTTGCGAGTGGATTGTTTCTTTTTTTTTTTTTTTTTTCAATAAAGTGAAATAATATTTCACGATGGACGATAGCCTGTATTTAAAGTAAAAAATCGATACGAATATGCACCTAACGTATGCACTTAGTTATTATCATTGAAAGATATAATTTCAAAGCAAACGATTGGTTGTGGAACGTTAGAAGGAAATGATGATTTATTAAAAAGAGAAGTTAACGCGCCGGTCGGTCAGTCTTTCGATCTACTCCTTCGAGAATTATTAATGAAGCATTTTCCTCCGGAAGGAAGTATCACGAGAGAAATGGAAAAGCGTTAACGCATACAAACGTTATACAAGGCACTCGAAGAATAAAAGGAATAGTTTAAAACGATGTTTAAAATACCTGCAGAAAGGGCTATTCTCTTTTTAAAAACCAGTGTCGTATTGACCGCGTGTTGGCCACCTTCGCCAAAGGCAACACGTTCTCATATAACTTTATTTGAAATCTCTTGGTACGTCCTTTTTGCCAACACTCTGTTCCTTTTATTTCCATTGATAAATGCTATTTATGATAATCGCAATGATTCGATCGTCATGACCAAGTCGATCTGTCTGTCTTGTGCCGTCGCACAGATCGCTTTAAAAATGATACTCTGCCGTCTCGAACGTTCTCGATTTCAAGTAAGTTATCATAATCATTTTTGGTCGTACGTCTTCTTATTAATGATTTCAAAGTAAAAATTAGCGATTTCAAAGGTGGCCCAAGTCGGTCGAGATATTAAAAGACGCGTGCTATTATCATACTCAATTTTTTTTAATTACGTAAAAGCATCAATTATATTTTTAATTGTATACTTAATATTATGTCTCGTTATAAAAGAGAATTTTTGTTCGATATGTAATTCAAATTCGAAATATTCTCAAAGAAGAAAAAGAAAAATCATGTATGACTTGTCGTACCACTCCCGTAATCACCGGCTCGTTAAAAATTTTCTAATTACGTAATTTTCTTTTTTCTATTTTTAGTCTTTGCTCTTCGACTTGGAGAACTCTTTCAAAAGTGAAACTAGTCGAGAAAAAGCTGTGTTTGAAAGATACATAGATGAATGCAAATACGTTCACGCACTTTACACGAGTTTATGCTATTTAACAGCAATTATCGTTATTTGTAGTCCACTGTATACGTCCCAACAATTTCCAACTAATGCTAAATATCCCTTTTCTGTGGATCATTCTCCGATTCGTGAAATAATCTTTCTTCATCAGATCTTAGCAGGTTTACAGGTCTCGGCCGGCATGTGCATCGATTGTCTACTTGCTGCTCTTCTCTGGTACGTCGGCGCTAAATTCGAGGTTCTATCGAAGGATATAAGAGAATTTAGGAAGGTAGAAGAATTGAATGCTTGCTTAAAGAATCATCAGGAAATACTCAGGTAACGAATGCAAACATGGCATCGCATCGCATCGCATCGCCTAAGGGAAAAGTCTTGATTACCTTTCAGATTTGCAGCCAAGACCAAAGATGTTATTTTGCATTTGATTTTAACTATCACACTAACGACTACAACGGGTACTATCTTTGCTGGTTTAAATATCGTCGATGTAAGCTAAAGAGCAATAATACAATATGTTCGTTATATATTATTTCATTATACATCGCATATATATTTTATATTATAATTAATTTTCTTTCTTTTTTTTTTTTTTTTTTTAACGATAGCAACAATCAATGGCAGTGAAAATTCAATACGTCTTCATTGCGTGTGTGGCCAGTGCAGAACTCCTGATTTGTGCTTGGCCCGCGGATAATTTAATAAATACAGCAAGTTTCTTTCCAGCTATGTCATATACACGAATTTATCGCGTACGCGGTTATATTTGTCACAGATCTTTTTGTTATTTTATTTAGAGCAATAATATTTCCTTGGATGTATACAATTCGAACTGGTTGAAATATAATCCTCGTGTAAGAAGAAATCTTGTGCAGTGTATCATGAGATCGCAAAAATTTGAAACGATTCATGTTGGGAAGCAGAAAATGCCATTTGGTCTTCAGTATTATGCTTCTGTAAGTATACGATTTATAATTAAAATCTTTTCTCTTTTTAATCGTTGCATGACAAATGCGTATAGAAAAGTTAATAACGACAAAAGTATTAATATTTGTTGGATATACTTTCAGTTCTTGACTTCGTCTTTCTCTTATTTCACTACATTGAGAGCAGTACTTGGAAAAGAATAATATGTAATCATATTAGTAATAGGAACGCACGTCATGTGATCCTGTCACAAATTCAGATTTGCGGGAAAATTTTCTGCCCTTTCCGTAATTTAAATTTTTGAACGGGAGAATGTACTCTGGATGTGCAACATCATTGCACAGCCATTCTTGTTATTGCATTCTAAATTTTTTTATTCGAAATCGTCTAAGGTAATGACTATGTAAAGTTTGTCCAAGTGTATCCATCTTGAGAGAAGTAAATCTGTAAATATAATTATACATATTTATATAAAAATTCTTACCGTGTAATACTTTATTCTGGGATTAGCACAAAGAGATAATTTATATTTTCACTCGCTCCTACAATCGCTATCTTACTCTATTTACCGGGACATTTAAAATTACAGTTTGTAGCGAGGGCGCTGCGAACACTGGTACCAAAAATGCGTCGAGGTTTATGTATTCCCTGACTGTAACGTGATTCGTATAACTTGAAATAACTTGTACGATCTTTGATAATATAGTTGAAATTAAATTAAGTATATTATTTAAAATGACAGACGGCAAAAACGATAAAGTCAAAGTAGATCTGGGATTACTTGAAGAAGACGATGAATTTGAAGAATTCCCAGCAGAAGGTACATATTAAATTTTTAACGTTTAAAATGGCACGTTTACGTATGTCGAAACATAACCTTTATTTCGCTGAATCATTTGACAGATTGGACGGCGAAAGATGAAGATAATGAAGATATTAGTGTATGGGAAGATAATTGGGACGATGACGATGTTGAAGACGATTTTAATCAACAATTAAGGTATACATTAAGTAATGGACATTTTAAGGTTAATATTATTTTGTCCCCCATGATTGCACATTTACGATCTGCCTTTGTTTATATTTTTGATGAGTATCGACCATGATAATTTTTCAAATTTGGATTAATATGTAGTATTGTAATTTTAGAGCACAACTAGAAAAACAAAAAGGTCAAGGTGAACCAACGAAAGAAGATTAAATGGTCTGCAACATTTTATAGTACGTTGTCGTATAACTCTACTCTTCGTATGCATTCATAAATTACATGATTTTTGGTATATATATCCCTATTTTACATTAAATCTGTAACAATGTACGTATTACTCTTTTCTGTTATACGTAACAGATTTTCTAGAGACTACTTAACCATAACCTAACCTTTAGATTAGATTAATATTTCAATGCAATCATCTTATAGATATATTTCGCAGAAATATATAGATACAAATAACGAAAATAATTCAAATTCAATTAAAACATACTGTACGAAGATGGTACGTTAAATATTCATATTATTAAACTCTGACAGAAACATCGTACTGATATACAGATTATACATAATCCTTATTATCTATTATTCAGCAGGAGATATTACTAAATAAATACTTTGCATTTCTTATTGCAAATACATGATTAGGTAGACAATTTCTTATTTTTTAATCAACTATGGAATTAACACACACACACGCACACATAGTATCTCTCTAATACATTGTAAAGTATTTGATTATTGTTTCTTCTACTATATAAACTTCTGTTTTTTCAAGTTAAAAGAAATATAGCCGTCAACATCAATCATGATTTGTTCTATAAGAAATCAAAAACTGTGACATCCAAACATCTAACATTAGTATAGTTAAATTCAGGTTAATCTTTTTTATTTCATATGAAGTAAGTAAATATTTTACAATCTTCTGCATACCTTTCCCTCCAATAATAAGTTTCATATTTTATCCTTAACAAGTGCAACAGATTCTGCTGTAACATTACTTTGTGAATTATATGTAAATGAAGTATCACTTAAACTGTCCGATAAATCTGAAATAATTTTCTGGAAATAATTATGTACGTGCGCGTGCGTGTGTGTGTGTGTGTGTGTGTGTGTGTAACAAATAGTAATATGTCATGTATTTTATACATTTTATATATTTGCATAAGAATTACTTCTATAAGAGGTTCAGTGATATTTCCAAATAATAATTTAGCCCATAGAACAGAGGAGCATTAGCTGCATTGATAAAGTAAGAATTACAATAAAACTTGTAACGTTTGAATATTCCTGATGTTCAGTAAACTCGTCACAATAATATGATATCATAAAAGTTTACAAAACTTGTCTAATAATTAAATAATTCATAAATAATCGCCGGGACGTATTAACTTAAATACATATCACTGATTAAATGCATAATTTACGTAATTTCCAGGAATAAATTATAAACATTCAGGCGCTAGAAATGTTCTATGAACTATTAGGAATAATATGAGTCCATAAAAGTTAATAAACACTCATTAATAATAGAGAAATAAATTATTTAAAATTACCGTACATATAGACGTATTCTGTATATCTATATTATATATATAAAGTACTTAAAATTGGTCGTCAATTTCTCGCCAAATATCTCAAATTTGTAATAGCAAAGCAGAAAGATAGTGGAGGTCGATCTATGAACTCGAATGTTATTGGCTGCTACACTAGATGGCAGAAATGGCAGCGCCATATTTGAATCAGTACCAATTTTTTACAGAGGGACATTATCAGCATTGATAAAATAAGAATAACAATAAAACTTGTAACATTTGAATATTCCTGATGTTCAGTAAACTCGTCGCAATAATTTCATACCATAAAAGTTTACAAAACTTGTCTAATAATCAAATATTTCATAAATAATCGCCGGGACGTATTAACTTAAATACATATCACTGATTAAATGCATAATTTACATAATTTCCAGGAATAAATTATAAACATTCAGGCGCTAGAAATGTTCTATGAACTATTAGGAATAATATGAGTCCATAAAAGTTAATAAACGCTCATTAATAATAGAGAAATAAATTATTTAAAATTACCGTACATATAGACGTATTCTGTATATCTATATGTATATATATATATATAAAGTACTTAAAATTGGTCGTCAATTTCTCGCCAAATATCTCAAATTTGTAATAGCAAAGCAGAAAGATAGTGGAGGTCGATCTATGAACTCGAATGTTATTGGCTGCTACGTTAGATGGCAGAAATGGCAGCGCCATATTTGAATCAGTACCAATCTGTACAGAGGGACATTATCAGCATTGATAAAGTAAGAATAACAATAAAACTTGTAACATTTGAATATTCCTGATGTTCAGTAAACTCGTCGCAATAATTTCATACCGTAAAAGTTTACAAAACTTGTCTAATAATCAAATAATTCATAAATAATCGCCGGGACGTATTAACTTAAATACATATCACTGATTAAATGCATAATTTACGTAATTTCCAGGAATAAATTATAAACATTCAGGCGCTAGAAATGTTCTATGAACTATTAGGAATAATATGAGTCCATAAAAGTTAATAAACGCTCATTAATAATAGAGAAATAAATTATTTAAAATTACCGTACATATAGACGTATTCTGTATATCTATATTATATATATAAAGTACTTAAAATTGGTCGTCAATTTCTCGCCAAATATCTCAAATTTGTAATAGCAAAGCAGAAAGATAGTGGAGGTCGATCTACGAACTCGAATGTTATTGGCTGCTACGCTAGATGGCAGAAATGGCAGCGCCATATTTGAATCAGTACCAATCTGTACAGAGGGACATTATCAGCATTGATAAAGTAAGAATAACAATAAAATTTGCAACATTTGAATATTCCTGATGTTCAGTAAACTCGTCGCAATAATTTCATACCATAAAAGTTTACAAAACTTGTCTAATAATTAAATATTTCATAAATAATCGCCGGGACGTATTAACTTAAATACATATCACTGATTAAATGCATAATTTACGTAATTTCCAGGAATAAATTATAAACATTCAGGCGCTAGAAATGTTCTATGAACTATTAGGAATAATATGAGTCCATAAAAGTTAATAAACGCTCGTTAATAATAGAGAAATAAATTATTTAAATTTACCGTAAATATAGACGTATTCTGTATATCTATATCTATCTATATATATATATATATATATATATATATATATATATATAAAGTACTTAAAATTAGTCGTCAATTTCTCGCCAAATATCTCAAATTTGTAATAGCAAAGCAGAAAGATAGTGGAGGTCGATCTATGAACTCGAATGTTATTGGCTGCTACGTTAGATGGCAGAAATGGCAGCGCCATATTTGAATCAGTACCAATCTGTACAGAGGGACATTATCAGCATTGATAAAGTAAGAATAACAATAAAACTTGTAACATTTGAATATTCCTGATGTTCAGTAGACTCGTCGCAATAATTTCATATCATAAAAGTTTACAAAACTTGTCTAATAATTAAATATTTCATAAATAATCGTCGGGACGTATTGACTTAAATACATATCACTGATTAAATGCATAATTTACATAATTTCCAGGAATAAATTATAAATATTTAGATGCCAAAAATATTCTATGGACTCTCAGGAATCATATAAGCCCATAAAAGTTAATAAAGAAGTCTTAATAATAGAGAAAATAATTATCAAAGTTTAACGTATATATTAACGTCTTTTGTACATATATATATACACGTCACACACATACACGGGCACGTACGTACGCACACATACGCGTGTAACGGGTAATATTGGACATCGTATTGCCGCAAAAATTTCAGATTCTTAATGGGAACACAGGATGATGGTGGAGGTCGATCTCTAAACTCGAATGCTATTGGCTGTAACGCTATATAGAAAAATTTCACAGCGCCAAATTTGAACCGGTATCGTGAGAATTTTTTTACATTCCCGAATAAAAATGCGATTAGTAATGCCAAAATAATTAATTATTATACACTCTTCGATCATTCCATATCATTTTAGATACCAAATAGAATATTTTTAGCCATGAAATGTTTTATATATTGCCTATTTCACTTTCTATTATCATCTATTTATTAGAAAGGGAATGTCATGTCATACTAAAAAAAATCATTTACATATTTTATAATTATTTTCCGTGGCATTTCATCTATTATTATTATTTTCTAGTTCCCCTGTGTTATAGTTTTCCTATGATAAAGTCTAAGCATCATTAGATAAATCCAGTCTACATGTAGAAGGATTTTAATTTAGTATGAAATGGAATTACTCCTTTCTATCAATATCTCAAAATTTTAGAAACTTTAAATGTTGTCCTTCTAAATAATATTTTTATGTCGCAGATTTCTTGTACTATTTCGTTTATGTAATGGTTAAAAAACAGTTAGTCATATTCTGTGACGTTGTCCATCAATTACACTGCATGTTTACATATTTTGTAATAATATTATTTTCTTCTACTACCTAAACTTTTGTTTTATCAAGTTACACGAAATATAGCCATCAACATAAATCATGATTTGTTCTACAAGAAATCAATAACTGTGACATCAAAACATCTAACATTTGCATATTTAAATCCAGATTAATCTTTTTTATTTCATATGAAGTAAGTAAATATTTTAGAATCTTCTGCGTATCTTCCTCTCCAAAAATAAGTTTCATATCACTTGGGATTTTTTTGTGCAATATTTCAAATATTTTATCCTTTACAAGTGCAACAGATTCTGCTGTTACATTACTTTGTGAATTATATGTAAATGACATATCGCTCAAACTGTCTGATAATTTTGAAATAATTTTCTGGAAATAATTATGTACATATATATATATATATATATATATATATATATATATATATATATAAATGTGTATAACAAATAGTAATATTTCATGTATATTATATATTTTATATATTTGCATAAGAATTACCTCTATAAGTGGTTCAGTGACATTTCCAAATAACAATTTAGCCCATCGAACAACAGCTTCTTGTTGCAACACATTGTTACTTCCAATACCAGTTAATACCTCGCAAATTAAATCGATAACAACACATGTTAAAGATAATTTCGAATCTAATTCTTCCGTTTCCTCTATAAGTTATAAAATATTATAGATTTTGTTTAACCAGAATCGATTAAATTTTCTTACCATCGTAAGAAGCGTTAACTATGTTCCACCAATGTGCCAGTAACTCAGAATCTCCGCTGCCTTCCATACTATCAACTGCCTCGTATGCTGTATCTACAGAACAATAGTCGATTCTTTCAGCCACCAATTGTTGCAATTCGTATGCTAAATTTTTCTGCAATGATAATAATAATGCAATATGTAATCTAATATATCTTGTATTATGATTTTACAATCCTTTTTATAATTTATACCACTTCGTTGGACAGCGATATAATATCTACTAACAGACTTAATATCTTCAACGAATCTCCATGGTATATCTGATAAGGGTATCAACGTTGGTAATGGCATAACTTCTTCTTCTGAATCTATCTCAAATCCAGGTACAACTGTTTTCAAGGTATTAAATACCCCACTGACAGTCTTAGCTAAAAATCTATCAAACCGTGGTGCAACTATATCTGCTTTTTTCCCTGCATTACTACTTGGTCGTAAAAAGTGTCTTAATTGCGTCGGACATTCATTGGCTAAACGTATACAGAGATTTCGTAAATAAGTTTCCATCTCAACGCGCCCACCTTCTGGCAATTCCAATTCCAACATAATACTGGCTATCGATGGTATCTATAAAAAATAAGTAAGTTTATATTTATAGATTGATTTATAGGTTGAATTTATTAAATTCTACATAATCTTACCTCTTCCAGAGAGTTATGTAATTGGACAAAGTCAGAATGTTGCCTTTTAACTGTGGCAGTTGTAGTTTCAAATAAATCTACTCCACGCTGTTCAACATCATCAAATTGAATGCAATATAATAATTGCTGCGAACCATCTGCCGTTGTATGAAATTCTGTCCACGGTATGCATAAATTTATAAATTGATTAGCTTCGCATATTACATAGGATTTTTCCTCCGTACGTCTGCAATAATAAATTCTAAATGAATAATATAAATATTATAAAAGCATTCACAACTTACAATGGCGTAGTTACGGTAGACTTCTGCTGTAATAAATTTCTTAGTCTTGCAATGGTCGTGGCAAAATCTGTAGGTTCTTCATATATCGGTGATATTCTATTGTTATCAATGTCCGAGTCAACCTCTGATATATTTATATCTGCCCAAAGACCTCTATGCTGTACCGTTAAACCTTCCAAACTTAAAGATTGCTTTTCAAGATCAATCGGCAAAGATAAATTTTGATTTTCTTGGATAAATTTTGTCATCGACTTATTAGAAATCGCAGGTTGCAGTAGAGGACGTGGAATTACTGTGGCCATTGCGGATGTCATACCATCATTCAATCCTACAGAAACAATGCCCTGAAATTATTAGCAATTATTTGGCGAATTGTTTCATTTTATGTCCATGTACGTTCTATTTACATCATCTTTTCTCCACTGTTTGGTGGCTGCTTCTTTTGGTATACTCTGCAGTAACTTTAATAAACTTCCAAACATCCAATTGGGACAACTTATTGTTTGTATCATTGTCAACAGTTTTCTTGCTAAAATAGATACCAATAATTTACAAGGTAGCGAACTAGTTAATTCCCATTGTAAAAATTCTTGAGCTAAAATAGTAACCAGACGATGAAATATATGTTCCAGAGTTAGTACACTTCGAGAACCAGGATGTAAACATCTGTATGCTTCTTCTAGATTCGTAGAAGTACCCTTTTCAACTCTACGCAATGCCCTGTAAAATATGTAAAAGGTTGAAATAAAATAAAAACGAGACGGCGTTACAAGATATAATTTATCAGATTAGTAGTAAAATTATAATTACCTACGATATTCTTTCAAATGTAATAATACTACATCAGCCATTTTGTTAGCAAGCTTTAATTTATCTATCGAATTAACTTTTTGTAATATTTTTATTAATAACATTTTCAATAATGTTTGAGCTTCGTTAGGAAATGCTTTATCGGTACTTATATTTTTATACCAAACATCTATACAGTCAAGTTGGATTTTTCTCATTATATCATCTACGTATATAATTTTATTTTTTGATGGGAAATCTCCACCGGATAAGCTGTTTGTATTTACTTTGTTATCACATTTATTTTCTAATATTGAAATCTTATGTCTTTCTATTGTACTAGAAGATTCTAATTCTAAATATTTTGGTAATCTTTTATAAATCCATTTTTTAATAAATTCTATATTAATTGGCACGGTTCTCTTTAATGTAAATCTAAGTAAAATGCAGCTTAGCCACATTGACAAGATAGTGATAAATGCTGTCCACGAAAGCAAAATATATATAGGTACAGACGTAACTCCGACCCATTGTTGAATAATTAAACACAAGGATATGCTTGCCATACAGAATAACAGTAGTATCTTGTTCAGCCAGCTTATTAATATAATATTTTCCATTTTAGATTACCAAGGTTATTTTATTTGTAGATTAAATTTCTATCAAAGAATATATATATCTATAAAACGACAAACATATTTTAATTAATATACGTTATGTTTAATAACGACGCATAAAAATTTATAATTCATGTACATTCGATCTTGATAAGATTTTTATGCATGACATGTGTCATCGACAGATTTAAATACGTAATATCTTAAATTATTTCTTATCTAAAAAACATATTTAATTTATTCGAATTAAGACGATAAAGTTAACTGAATTTTGACTACAAATCTTAAATAGAATTCTTTATGTTTTGGAGATCTTGATTTAGATTTTTAATAATAAATGTAAATAAACATTTGTAAATTCACTTGCGTGGATGTAGTATCAAATTATTAAGTATTGTTGATGTAATTATAATTTTCATTTTTCTAATATATTTCATGCCATGTATACATCGTAAGAAACTTTTTTTCTATAAAAATATCAAGAGACATTTACCTATATAATTGTTACGTTTGTGGAGGAAATGAGATTAAACGTGATGATTATATTTACACATAAAATTCACCAGAATTAATGGTAAAGGAAACGTCAGAAACAAATAAAATACGTTCGTTAAAATTTTACTCGTTTCCATCGTGTCACAAATATTGTTTTAATAGCGTGATAATCACAACATTTCGGTGGCAATTATTTTTCTAACCTCTTAATTCTTCCATTATTTATTATTTACTTATAAATGCTGGACATTTTTCTACGTCGATACAATTAATAACAAAGTTCATTATAATAATCACAGAAATTAGATATATGGACAGTTTAAAAAAATTATGTTTTCTTTCATTGTAATGCACGTAGATTATTCTCTCGAATCTCAACAAAATCAACGGATAGCAATTTACATTTTTATAATAATAGTAATAGTAATAATAATAATGGCATGATCTGTGGAACCGCATACATGAGTGTTTTATGATAAGCTACGTAGAAAAAAAAAAAAAAGAAGAAAATAATTTATATCGACGAAGAATATATTGTCGTGATTTGGAATAATTCGAAATGATAAATTAATTTAGAATTTCAGAATTTGTTAAGAAATGCTTTCGTATTACACAATATTATTCTACATACGTATGCAGGTGGTTTAAGATGATAACACGGACAATCATATACATACGTACGTAGACGTATCTACGATACGTATATCATATCGTGTATAGGAAAAAAAACGTAACGTTCCATCTCCTTACGGACCTAATGCTATGTATTACCGTCGAGTGCATGAATACCTAATGATAAACGAATTTTATCGGGAGGTATCTCCTCTGCCAATATCTAATCGTGATCTTTGGAAAAGCTAACTGAAAGTTAACGCGTTTCTCACCGATGTCAGTGAATTTTTTATTAATCTCGAATATATCCTTTTCTCTCGAAGGAACGATATACTCGTTGACGATGCCGAAACTTTGCCATAACCTGATTTAAATTCATACAAGCGACGGCAAATTAATTAATATTGAATAGGATTACATAAACAAAAGTCCAATAACGATGAGATAACAATGAAAAAAAAAGTACGTATCATTCTATTAAGGCTAGATATAATCGTCATTCACCTTTGCATCTTTATATTAATAATGAAAGAAAAAGCAACACGCACGCACCACACATTCTAATGTACAACCATTTGATTCCCCAGTTTTGAATAATCGTGTCAAAGAAAAATAGAATATAATTTAAAAAGTTGACTTTCTAAATTAAAGTAACGAGAAGAACGACCATCGAGGATAGAAACAGTGCGTGCTTTATAACTTTTTTTACTTAAAAGGCACAAAAGTCGCTTTCGATGCGGTACTATGCAGTCTGCAGTGTAACGTGACGCAATTTCGTTCGTGAAATTCTTGTTATATTTCTTTCAACGTTTTATACGAATTTTCTTCGCACGATAAAATACGTACTATAAAAATAAAAAATAAACCATCATGGTAAGGATTTTTTTTTCATTTTTCGATTACTTTAGTGAACACTATTATAGATATCATTTATTTATTTTTGATTTAAAATTAGCGATTTTCTTTGTTTTTTTATGTATAAAAATATGTTAAGTTTCAGAAAGATGGAGTCAGATTACGCCAGCATATTACGTGCAAATACTCGGATAGTAATTCGCAAGAAAATAGAATAATTTCTAAGAGAAAAGATATACTGCCAAATGAAACCCCACATCTTTTCTTTGTGCTTACTTTTTTTCTATTTGTATCGTTCATTATTATTGCGTTAGAGAAAAACTTACCGGAACCATGTATGATAGAAAATGAAGAACTTTATCCTGGTAGATTTATTGCCGAGAGAGCACGTAATCATATAATAAATCTTACATCTATTGGCCCACGAATCGTTGGGAGTTACGAAAACGAAGTGTTAGCTGTAAAATATTTAACGATAGCGATCAATGAAATAGTTAATAAGGCGCATAAAAATCATAAAATCACGCTAGATATAACGAAGCATAGCGGATCGTTTCCATTGAAGTTTTTAGATGGCATGACAAATGTATATAGAAACGTTCAGAATGTTGTTGTTAAAATTGGGCCACGAAATCCGGTAAAGCATAGTCTATTGATGAATTGTCATTTTGATACCTTTCCAGAGAGTCCAGGTAAATGTATTTCATGTAACGTAATAACATTGTTTCCAAGAAAAATTGATTTATTCTTAATATATATTCAAACGATATCATGACATATAATGATAGGTGGTTCAGACGACGCTGCCGGATGTGCTGTGATGTTAGAAATATTGCGTGTAATGGCTTACAGTCCACAGTTGTTAAAGCATAATATTATTTTTTTATTTAACGGAGCGGAGGAGAATCTATTAGAGGTACTTCCAAATTAATTTAAACTTGAGCAAAATTAAATTTATAGAAAGATATAATTTTTATTTCATAGGCTTCGCATGGTTTTATAACGCAACATTCTTGGGCTAAAGAGATCAGAACTTTTATAAATTTAGAAGCATGTGGCGCGGGTGGTAGAGAGTTATTGTTTCAAGCTGGTCCTAATAGTCCATGGATTTTGGAGGTATTTCAAATTTATATCTCTTTATTTCATGCATTATATATTTTTTATTTTATTTCATTATAATTATTTTTCTCAGATTTATTCTAAATCAGTTCCATATCCATTTGCGTCATCCTTGGCTCAAGAAATATTCGAAAGTGGCATTGTTCCTGGAGATACTGATTTCCGAATATTCAGAGATTTTGGAAATATTTCTGGTAGTATATATATATATATATATATTTTAAAGCTTATTTTTATTTTAGATATATAATAAACAAAGTATTTATATTTGATATACTTTGTCCAGGTGTAGACTTTGCTTGGTCAACTAATGGTTACGTTTACCATACAAAATTTGACACAGTAGATCAAATACCATTAGGATCTTTACAAAGAACCGGAGATAATATTCTTGCTCTTGCTCAAGGAATAATGCTGGAAGATTTTATGTCGGATAGAACATCGCAGAATGCAGTAGAAAATCTTGTATTTTTTGATTTTTTGGGTGCATTCGTAATCAGATGGCCACTGTATGTTTCAAGTATAATAAATGTTCTCAGTATTTCTATAGGAATATATTCTGTGTATATGAATATGCAAAATGCACGCAGAGGTAAATACGAATATTGACTATAAGAGCGGAAAAAGATTTTCTATGATATTATTCTTTTCTATATTACTGATATAAACTTATATTTTGTTATCTAGATGCCAAAAAGTTTACATATCTAAAGCATTTATTAATGTGCGTCGCTGTTATCGTTAGTTCATGGCTCCTATCTTCATTTACATGTACAGCAATTGCACTAACTCTTACGAAATTAGGAAAAGTTATGAGTTGGTATGTAAGACCAGCATGGTTATTCTTTTTATACGTTTGTCCAACCGTTTTCATGTCAATGATTTTATTCTTATACGTTGGAACTCGACAAAAGAAGGTAAATGGCTCTTTTTATATATTCATCGCATTATATTTACAGTATTTTAAATTGTGATCATGCTATTATTAATGGGTAAAAGTAATACTAATCAAAAGTAAAAGCAACTAAAACGTAATTAATTTTCCAACTGATTTATATCGTTTTCAAGATTTTTAACTTTATGGATGATATACATAATAGTATTTGTAAAAATTACAAAAACAAAAAAAAATCGTATGTATCGAATATTTTGAATTTTACAGGAAATAAATTCCATGTGGATTTTGTATCTAATGTATTGCGACGCTTACTCCGTTACATGGATGATAATACTTTTCTTATGTGTTTTACTTAAGATAAAATCTGGTTTTATACCTTTGCATTGGGTTTTTTTCCCTGCTATCGGAAATATATTACGTCTTAACTTTTTCTACAAATGGAGAGGTATTAATTTATCTTTAATTATATCAATTCTTATTATTAAAAGATATTTCGTCAAAAGATATTAATTCCATAGGTTGGAAATGGCTTTGTTATCACATAGGAATGCTAACTTTACCCTATATGCAATCATTTTATTTAACGATCGGTGCTTTGTATCTTTTTATTCCTATAATGGGACGTTCTGGTGGTAGCCTTAATTCTGAAGTTGTCATAGCCAATATATTGTCGTTATTATTTTGCTTACTATTTAGTTTTACGGTAAGTTGTATCTCATTACGCTCCATGTTTGTCAGATAAAAAACTTGTTATAAATAATGAAAATGCGATGTCATTACTGTTTTTATATTATATAGTATATTTTTTCAAATACTTATTTCAGATGCCTATAGTAATTTTAATAAAGAATGCAGAACGGATTGTAAACGTATTAACAGGAATATTTTTGATAGCGATTGGTATATTAATTCTAACGCCTCTTGGTTTTCCATACAGCGGCAATCCGTTATCTCTTGCACCACAACGTTTTATGATAGCGGTAAAATCCAGAATATAATTAATCGATCATTATTCGCATATACATTTCCAATATATACCGAAGAATTTCTTATTTCCTTATATGTAGCACACGCAAAGACAATATTACAATTTTGATGGTAGTCTTAGATATTCCGGAACAGGATATTGGCTCGTCGACTTAGATATGAATAGTCCTCAAAGCGTACAAGCTATGGTACCAGAAGTTAGTGCTGTTACGCCAACGATTAAAGATTGCGAGAAGGAATTATATTGCGGTTTACCATATTTAATGCCAGTTACAACATTTTTATGGTAAACACCAATAAATATATTCATTGCGTTATAAATAATTGTTATTACTATTAGTTAAAAATGATCTTTATTAAGAAATCTTGAATGGAGTTATGATTTTATAGGAAGACTAGTTGGATACCAGGACCTGCACCATTTATAAATGTTCCAACAAAATTAGATCTCGTATCAAAAATTATTAAACATAACGTTACGAGCTTTACCTTTAATGTAACAGGTAATAGCGTAACGTTTAGAAAAAAGAAAGAGTCGATATATAAATTTGTAGCACTGCTTAAAAAGAATTTATTATTTCCAGGTCCAGATCATATAGGTATTATTATTTCTCCATATAAAGATGTCCATTTAGAAAAGTGGAGTATATCGAACAAGGAGCCATTAAAAGGTCCTACGTGGAATGGCAGAGAAACTTATTTCGTTTATTACGCTTGTGCCTCCGACTGTACTCCTTATACATTTTCTGTCGAATTAAATGTGAGTCCTTTATTAATTAATTTAATTTCTTACCAACAAATTAATATCAACGAATTAATATATTTTAGGTATATTCCCTAAAAAATATTCCTTCTTTATCCATCGCACTAGCCGGTCATACTTTACATGGAAAACACCAAAGATCCTTGAGATTTAAACAATTTTTAATTCAATTCCCACCATGGGCCGTTATAACACCATGGACCGCAACATATACTTCCTGGGAATTCTAATAGAGTTTGAACTTTGATCTATTAAATTAATTGAGAAAAGATCATAGCGATCGATATGTCTGACAAATAAGGTATCACATGGCAATATCATAATGCGGGGCAAATGCATTTATTTCGATCGCTTTTGCCTAATAGAAGATAAGAAGAAAGCCTAAGAATATGTGAACGTGATTTCATAGTTTATATATATACTAGTCAAAGGATGAAGTTTGAAAGTAGAGTTTTTATAGTTTCGAGGTATATATCATTGGGGTTCCTCTTATTTATCTGGGATAATATATCACATCGTAAGGTATATCTCAATTGAAATGAGTTAAAATAAATGGAAATTAATCGGTAAAAGTAATTATTTATAAAATTCGTAAATTACTAAATTACCACATTTTAACGATAAACTATTTTTAAAAGATCAATACTAAAAACTGTTAACATTGTGTTAAATTTATATTGTATAATTTTATTGAAAAAACAATGGACAACTTACAATAATGGATAATATTATTAAAAGTTGCTTCATGTTCCTAGATATATGTTGTCTATAAATTCTACGTTGTACGATTTTTGCAAAAATAAATGCGAACAGAAACATTATTACGCTTAACGACGGCACAGAATGTATTCGCGGTGTCAAATATTTATTTATTTTATTATTATTATTATTATTATTAATAATTATTTTTTTCTTTCTTTCTTTTACCATTCGAAATATTTTAATGCGTTCATGTGGGACATAGCCGCTTTAAGCCGATACGTTTATAAGTCGTTATAAGATCGGGAATAGACGATATCGCGGGTCTCTCTTGTTTCGTAATAGATGTGTCAATATTGGCATACCGGCCGGCACGGTATAAGGCTAGACGATTTTCTACACGTTAAAGTTGTAGCTTTAGTCGTGTCGTTGTCTATCGATCTTTAAAGAACATTTACGTGCTAGTGCGTAATCTAGAAGAGATAGTTTAACGATCGAGCGCTTTCATCGACAATTCGTCGAGCCATCTGCCATCTAATTTTGGTTTGTAATTCATTCTAATACGTCACGTGCGAACATTCTTTCCTTTGATTTTTGCGAAAGATTCAATGTAAAAACGATACAAATGATAGAACATAAGATCGCGCAAGAGTATATCGGTATATCGACGCATAACATTTTTTGAAAGGTGATAGATAAAGTAATCGTGCGATTAACGTTAAATATTATCAACGATTTATGAGCGTTCTCTTATGGTATAACATTTTACGAATAATAACGTTAACTGTGCCAACGTCTATTGGCATAACGAAGTGAAAACAATGTAAACTCGTAGATTTTACTAATTAAAGCGCAGTTCAATTAAGATCTAGCTGTAAAATATTTTGTTGACTAGGAATATATATACCAGGTGTAACTAGTTAACGTCTACACCCAAATAGAAGTTAATTATTATTTAAATTATTCACACTCTTGCAACAGATAATAACCAGTTATACCGCAAATATCACACACATGGCCGTGATTTTTTAGAAAGAAGAATTTTAATTAACATTTCACGCTTGTTACCACCGTGACCCGATATTGCGCTTGAATTTTGAATAAAATTTCTTAGCAGTTTACGCTTCGCCATTTTCATTTTGTTACTCCATATACCCGATAAATCCTAATAGCTTTCGAAACAAAGCAAATATTCATTTCTGATACACTTCAATGTCCTTCGAGAATAAGTTTAATTACGATGCGCGCACACAAAATAATCTTAAGCACACGTGTCTCTTTCGTGTAGAAAAATGTCCGCTACCTACATTTCTTTTTTCATTTTCCTTCGTTTCTTACCGAGCTGTAATCGTTTGTCTTTCAATTAGTATCCTCTCCCGTAGCAATGCCCCTAAACGTGCCTATCTTATTTGTACGCTCTACTTTCCTTTCATGTTCTCTTTCCATTGCGCCTCCGTTAACATAATTAATTACTTTCGCAAAATAAGATACAAATTCGACACTATTATTTCATAGAAATTCTTTTCATATATTTTCTAATGGCGTAGTATATTTAAAAGGTCATTTGCCAAATACCTCTATAATGGATAACGGAACGATAAGTTTATCGTATACGATGTTCCTTCCTTATTTATAAAGGCATAAATAACAAAGAAATGGACTCCTTGCGATCTAACGAAAACGATGCCAAAATATTTTCATCGGTACGTATTGCAAAAGTTTTACCAGTCCTTACAACTATTTAGGAAAGTTCTACGAAAGAAAGAAAAAATTAATTGACGTCGGTTATACGAGCCGTTTAATCATATTATACGATGTGCCAATCTCTGGCACATATTTTACTATTTATTTAATAACATATCGAATTTAGTTTTGTCATCGTCGAGAAAGCTTTAAAAACAAAGTGGCGAGATCCGATAGTTGAGAAAAGTAATATCTTTTCCTTTTTTATTTTTCGATATAACGCACGTGCATTTATGTCGTAGGAAAGTTGGGGATCCCAATGTTCCAAACCGGATGGAAGGTACACGTAGGTACGTTCCATCGTTCTTCGTGTAAGTGCGATTTTCTACAGTTTTATGGGTCCGTGCGTGAGTGTGCGCGCGTACGTGTTTCGCGTACCGATTAATTATTCTCTGCAGGTTTCTTTCTCTTCCTCCTCCTCCTCCTCTTCTACTTCGTCACTTGAATACCATGCCAACGACGACAACGACCACGACGGTAGTCCGTCATTGTTACGAGTCACCAAACCTTCCGGAGACTTTCTCTGGAAAGATGCACGGTCGTCCTCCTCCCATCGGTATTTCGTTTAGTTGCCATCTAATGAAATTTGCAGTTATTACATTTCAGTTAGATTTACAAACGGATTTACAGCCAGAAGGCAAGTACGTTTCTTTCTTTTTTTTTTTTTTTTTTTTTTTCATTTAATCGGCTCTCTTGCGATCGTACTTGGAAAGAAATAAGATAAATAAAATGATATGTGCGTACGTATGCATGTACGTATATATACACGTGCACGCATAATAAGAAGTTTAAGTTGTGCGCGTGTGAAATTACGTATGCGCAAATTCTTGTTATCTAAGTTGTCAAGTTCGAGCGCTGCTTAGATCGATGACGAATCGACGAAAACAGTGACATGATAAGAAATATTCCTCTCTAATGAATCGCTTTTAATTTCTTCTTATTATATTCGACCGATATGTCGGAGTGATTGTAGGAAAAGTAACACCTATAGGTACACACAATAAGTATGATGTCACCGGTTTACGATCAGAATTTGGTACACGCGAACGCGTGATACGCATAAGAATTTCCTTACACGACGTGGCGGCAATTCTGTCTAACGATTTGGTAGCTCGATTCTTGTCCATATCCGGCCATAGACGGTCGCATATGAGTCTGTTGCGCGCAACTTGTTCCTTGGTAGCGGAAGTCACGAAGTGTTGGGGACTACTGGCAATGATACTCGAAGAATTCATGCACGGACGCACGCACGCACGCACGCATATGACAACGTATTTTTCTCTCTCTCTCTCTCTCTCTCTCTCTCTCTCTATATATATATATATATATATATATATATATATATATATACATACATACATACATACATACATATATACATATATATCTACCTTTATCGATGCATTTCTTTCTCCTTTTTTTATTCACTCTTCAAATGTGGTCTTTGGAAGCGAAAGCGACAAAACACTCGTCTTCCGTTCGGATTGCGTTCATTTTCTCCTATTCGATCTTCCTTACGAAAAGAGGATACCGATATATTTTAGCTGTGATTTATAGATCGAAATCCATCGGCATCCATCGGCATATCGGAAAAGATCGTAATAAGACAAAGGATTTATTCTCGTGAATAGAGAAGCATAGGAAAAACGAAGTATCCGTTAGGACCCAAACGATCTGTTCCGACCAATGAAGCGAAGAAAGAAGGAACTTCATCCCCTCTCGACATACATCAGCATCGTTCTCCTCTTACACGCGCCCCTTGCTATACGCCTTCGAAGGTAAGAACTTGACGCTTTCAGTTCTTTGGCGAACCTCGAGCTTCGTGGAGGTGTCTTTGACGAAATAATCATTTGGAAATAGTAATACCGTAGTTACGATCACCCCTCCACACCCCTTCAAAGTTTCACTCGTAATTAATCTATCTGTGAATTTTAAAACATTTTCATTAATGATCTTTTCACGATCATAAAGTTTTGCCCCTTGTGATTTATTCGCTGTTGAAAAATCTGATACGGTGATAAATGTCTCTGAAAATGTGCATTTCCCGTGAATAATCTTTACCGAGGAATTTAAATATTAAGCTGCTGTAATGTTAAGTATCTTTTATTAATTTTTAAATTAAAAATTTAATTTTTTAAAAATCGATTCCATCGATTAGGCATCTTATTGGAAGTAAATAAAAATTGGGCGCCTGGAAGGCAAGATGTCGGCATAGCTGATGAATTTTGATATTCGGCTGTGTCACATCCAGCCAGCCAGCCGAACGTTCAAATATCGTCATAAAATTCACTAATGATACGTTTACGTATTTCAAGATAGAAGAAATACTCTGAAGATAGAAGAAAAGCAAATGCTTTAAAATATAAGTAAGAAATATGCAAAAACTTAATATGGAAATACGTAAAATCATAACTCTGTTTTCAGTTATAAATAGTATTTATAATTAATATATATTATCATTCGTTTATATCTATAGGAACATAATAGGACCATTATCGATACTCGAACTATATCAGTTTAATCAAAGAAAAATGGAATTACCTTATTACCCATAATAACGTTAGCAGGCTTCATTTTTGTCCTTCGTACAAAAACTCTCATACTTGTTAAAGGAAATTTCTCTTTCGTTCTTCCGTTTGCATCTATGAAAGTAAATGTAATATATAGAGATTTATGTATAATCATAAGCGCAAAATAGAGCTGTTATAATAAAAATTGTGATATACGAAATACAAATTCTACCATCGACGTGTGACAAATCACCATTCTTTCTATATATAACTATGATCTTTCTACAGAGACAATTATATTTACAACAATAATAATATTTTCCAATATGTTTTAGGTACGTACTGTGCTTGATTCAAGATACACCACGATTTATTTTATAAATATTTCCTAAATGTCCTATATTATGAAAATGAAATCATTTTCCAATGAACGATTGGATAACGCAACCGAATATTGAGTAAATTAGTAAAGAATACATTTTGTCCTTTCGTTACATTAAGAAAACAAAGATTGTATAACTGATTTTATAATTATTTTATTAATATAAATTAAGTATCTTTCTGCCAAAGACTTCTTACCTAGTGTAACTTTCCTTCTACATATATTTAATTGGTATCTACTTGTAGAGATGCTCCCCATAATTAACTATGTATCTCTATTATGTTATAAGGAAATTCAGCTGTGAAAATACTTTATGCAGTTGGTTATTTTTTGATATGTCATTTATAATTATAACCACAAATAAATAATAAATTCTCTAAAAAATTACAATGTCTATTATAATTATCTTTCAGGTGAAATTCTTCAAATATCACAACATCGTTTATAAATAGTACGAAGCAATAAATATTAATAGGTCTCTTGTAAAATAAAGAATAGATAAGATTTAGATAATGATTCATTACTTTCACGAAAAACAGCAGAGAAAGATTATCGAAGATACATATTTCCCATCAAGATATTATATACGTACTTTTTTGATTCACATGATGTCAGTTCGTGAAATCTTCTTTGACATTAATTATATTATGAATAGTTGATGTATTAACTTAAATACATATCACTGATTAAATGCATAATTTACGTAATTTCCAGGAATAAATTATAAACATTCAGGCGCTAGAAATGTTCTATGAACTATTAGG
Source organism: Dolichovespula media (assembly GCA_911387685.1). Classification (NCBI taxonomy): domain Eukaryota; kingdom Metazoa; phylum Arthropoda; class Insecta; order Hymenoptera; family Vespidae; genus Dolichovespula; species Dolichovespula media. The sequence continues at coordinate 5,174,197 of OU426869.1, forward strand.
AATAATATGAGTCCATAAAAGTTAATAAACGCTCATTAATAATAGAGAAATAAATTATTTAAAATTACCGTACATATAGACGTATTCTGTATATCTATATATATATATATATAAAGTACTTAAAATTAGTCGTCAATTTCTCGCCAAATATCTCAAATTTGTAATAGCAAAGCAGAAAGATAGTGGAGGTCGATCTACGAACTCGAATGTTATTGGCTGCTACGCTAGATGGCAGAAATGGCAGCGCCATATTTGAATCAGTACCAATCTGTACAGAGGGACATTATCAGCATTGATAAAGTAAGAATAACAATAAAATTTGCAACATTTGAATATTCCTGATGTTCAGTAAACTCGTCGCAATAATTTCATACTATAAAAGTTTACAAAACTTGTCTAATAATTAAATATTTCATAAATAATCGCCGGGACGTATTAACTTAAATACATATCACTGATTAAATGTATAATTTACGTAATTTCCAGGAATAAATTATAAACATTTAGGCGCTAGAAATGTTCTATGAACTATTAGGAATAATATGAGTCCATAAAAGTTAATAAACGCTCGTTAATAATAGAGAAATAAATTATTTAAATTTACCGTAAATATAGACGTATTCTGTATATCTATATCTATCTATATATATATATATATATATATATATATATATATATATATATATATATATATAAAGTACTTAAAATTAGTCGTCAATTTCTCGCCAAATATCTCAAATTTGTAATAGCAAAGCAGAAAGATAGTGGAGGTCGATCTATGAACTCGAATGTTATTGGCTGCTACGTTAGATGGCAGAAATGGCAGCGCCATATTTGAATCAGTACCAATCTGTACAGAGGGACATTATCAGCATTGATAAAGTAAGAATAACAATAAAACTTGTAACATTTGAATATTCCTGATGTTCAGTAGACTCGTCGCAATAATTTCATATCATAAAAGTTTACAAAACTTGTCTAATAATTAAATATTTCATAAATAATCGTCGGGACGTATTGACTTAAATACATATCACTGATTAAATGCATAATTTACATAATTTCCAGGAATAAATTATAAATATTTAGATGCCAAAAATATTCTATGGACTCTCAGGAATCATATAAGCCCATAAAAGTTAATAAAGAAGTCTTAATAATAGAGAAAATAATTATCAAAGTTTAACGTATATATTAACGTCTTTTGTACATATATATATACACGTCACACACATACACGGGCACGTACGTACGCACACATACGCGTGTAACGGGTAATATTGGACATCGTATTGCCGCAAAAATTTCAGATTCTTAATGGGAACACAGGATGATGGTGGAGGTCGATCTCTAAACTCGAATGCTATTGGCTGTAACGCTATATAGAAAAATTTCACAGCGCCAAATTTGAACCGGTATCGTGAGAATTTTTTTACATTCCCGAATAAAAATGCGATTAGTAATGCCAAAATAATTAATTATTATACACTCTTCGATCATTCCATATCATTTTAGATACCAAATAGAATATTTTTAGCCATGAAATGTTTTATATATTGCCTATTTCACTTTCTATTATCATCTATTTATTAGAAAGGGAATGTCATGTCATACTAAAAAAAATCATTTACATATTTTATAATTATTTTCCGTGGCATTTCATCTATTATTATTATTTTCTAGTTCCCCTGTGTTATAGTTTTCCTATGATAAAGTCTAAGCATCATTAGATAAATCCAGTCTACATGTCGAAGGATTTTAATTTAGTATGAAATGGAATTAATCTTTTTTATCAATATCTCAAAATTTTAGAAACTTTAAATGTCCTTCTAAATAATATTTTTATGTCGCAGGTCTCCTGTGCAATTATATTTATGGAACAGTTGGAAAATGTCCTTAATGTCATATTCGGTGACGTTGCCCATCAAGTACAAGACATACTTAGTACGAAATTTTGCATCGTTTTACATGTTACTTGCATGTATTTGCATATACGGTTTGCCCTAAAGGACATGCAACTTATTTATCTTTTCATGAAACAGATTAACAAAAACTTTTTTTACAATGTTATATAGTCCAAGCATCTCTAGAAAGGCTACCTTGAAGGTATGGAAATTTAAGTGCATATGAAACTATATTACACTTTATTATCGACGTTTCAAAAGTTTAGAAACTATAAATCTTGTCGTTTTAAATAACATTCTTGTATCACAGGTTCATTGGTCTGACGATGCAATGATTTTGTTATCAAGGAAAGCTGACCAATTCTAATAATTTATCATGTTTGAAAGAATCGACGTTAGACAAAATTAAAGTTGTATCTGAAATGGTAATAGCAATTGAAAGGTTTAATTACAAGCAGCTGTAATTAGTAATAGCTGTTCACTAAGGATGGATTGTGGAGATTCAATTATCGATACATACTACATTTTACAATTTTAGTTAGTTTTTAAAGAGTATGTTGATTTTGATAAACCATGGTCTCAAGTAATAACAATATTATATGTTTCTGGTAATTAATGTGATATGCTCTCTGCAGTTCCCTCTTGAAATGTCGTCCAAGTATTCTATCACAAAGTTAATATGATTTGTTGACATAGAAAGAATATGACATCTTCTTTAATACATTTCTAGTCACTGCATCAAATATAAGGATCTATTGTCGATGATCTAAAGAATAGACTCAATCATCTTTTGATATGTTCTATAAAATTCTAAGATTTTGTAATTTATCACTTTTAAATCTTTTTGTTAGCATCGAAAGCACTTGTTGAGAAAGTATTATTTATTTAATTTCTCAAAAATAATCTCCTGACATTTAGATATTGAAAACAAGTAAAAGAATCTATAGAATGAAATAGTATTTTTAATGTTTGCTGGAAAACTGTTTATGATTAAAGATTTTATAAGTAGTATTGGCCTGCCATCATTAAATTCTATTATAACAAAATCTTTGCATCGCCTTACCATTATATCTGTTATAAGACATGCGATATAAGAATATTATTTAAAAGGATAAGATTTATAATTTATACAATTTTGAAGCATCGATGATGAAGTGTAATATCATTTCATATGCAGTTAAACTTATACACCTTCAAGGTTGCCTTTCCACAGATGCTTGGACTATATATTATTAAGAATCTGAAATTTTTGAGGCAACATGACATCTAATTGTCGCAGTGAATAGGTGTATGCGTGTGAGTGGGGGTGGGGTGTATATAAATAGCATACAGAAGAAGTTGATATATAAGTTAAAATTTAATAATTATTTTCTCAATTATTAAGTCTTCTTTATTAATTTTTATAGATTTATATAATTCCTTAGAGTCTATACAATTTTTCTAGCATCTAAATATTTATTACGTGTATCTTGCATTGATCCGTGATAGATATATATATATATATATATATATATATATATATATATATGTATATATGTATATATGTATACTTCAGGATGTCTATAATCGGTCGTAATATTGTCGCAAAAATGCGCGTTTTGTAACAGGAGCACATGAAGCAGTGGAGGTCGTTGTATAAAAAGCGGGAAAATATAATTCAGGCCTGCGACGCTAGATGGCGCCAGGGGTATTAGAATTTAAACTAATACTTTAGTACTAGCTTTCCACAATAGATGGCGCCAGGGGTATTAAAAATTGAATTATTATTTAGTACCGGTTCCCACGCCAGATGGCGCCAGTGGTATCATCGAAACAAATATTTCCAATTTGTCCATAATTTGAATTTTCTAATAGCATAACATAACATGCCAAGAGGTAGCACGATTCCGCCTGCTATCTCTTCGGGCATCGTGTAATACTAATGCAATGGTCGATTCGTAGATAAAGGCAGTCTTCGATTTGAAGGAATTTAATTGGTTATGAAGTGGAATTATACTTTATAATACGCGCATTTTTGCGACAAAATCACGACCGATTATAGGCATCATCCTTGAATATGTATATAGATATCCTGGCTATGTGGTATGTAGAAAAATACATTATATTCGATAATTATAAAAATATTTTTATTATGATATAAATTGTCATATACACATATTAAAATATTGAAACGATACTACGTTTGTTTAAACTTTATAAAGAGGATAACGCGTGAGAAACTTAAAATAATTTCAATATAAAATTCCAATACTTAATAATTTTAATCTCGAGGTAGTTGGCCTTGTGGAATATTAAGATAAACATTCTTTTCTTAACTTTGACGATTACCGAGTTAGTTCTCGAAACGCAAAAACTTATAAATGAATACTTTTGTTAATATTATAATTATTTAAACAATAAATAGCGTATGTGGAATAGAATAAACTAACATTTAAACGATAGTACATTAGTTTAAACATTAAGAAAACGGTAATGCGCGATAAAATTAATATAATTTTAATATAATTCTATTGAAATTTATTAATTAATTCAATAATTAGAGTTATCGTCAATTCCGTGGGTCTCTGGATGCAGCAACCTCCACGTGGTGAGACCTGGGTCGATAGTACTTGCAAAGTATAATTCTAAATCATGTAACGCAAGTACTACCGAGCGAATGGCTGCGTATTTCAATGTATTTTCAAATTATAGACCAAAGTACTAACAATTTACATTGCCAATAATCTTTGTACAGATAAATATATAAATGATACAGTACCAGTCAATGGTAATTTCTTTAAATTAGCAAATTTATAAATAAAGCTTTTTATATTGTGTGTGTGTGTAATATTTATATATATCAAAAACAAGTACTACAAGAACAATTTTATTTTGGTCCCTTTATTTTTACACACTGCTATATATTCTTTTCTAAAATTATACACCAATTACCTTGATCGTAATAGGTATTCTTGATCGATACCAAAGGAATCTCCGAACATAATTCCGATAATTCTTTTTCTTCAAAAAGATGATAATATCTAAAAAAATTATCACCGCTTCTTTTTTTCCAAGGTACAAGCATATCGCTGTGAGTGAATCCTGTACGATTTCTATGTATAGGAAGTAATAAATTTTGATCGATTCTTTGTAATATACATTCATCGTTTTCTTTATCATTTTTCTTATTTGTATTATATTTTAAATAATTAGATAGCTTGGAATTTCTATTTTGATCTTTTGCCCATACGTAGATCAAACATTTACCATATGGTCTAAGTATTCGTACCATTTCAGATATTGCTCTTTTTCTTCTTTCTCGAGTCGACAAATGATGAATAACGGCGATACTTATCGCAGAATCTACGGACTCGTCTTTATATGGTAAATGTAAGCAATCGGATAAAAGTACTTGAAAATTTCGTTCTCTACATATTTCTGCTAATTTAGAACTTCGATCGCAGCCAATCTGTAGAAATGAAATTGACGATGGTAGAAAAATTTTGTAACGATACGATATCGCATATATTCATTCGTTTCTTACTTTAAAAATATTTTCATTAGTTCGAAGATATTTGCCATTTCCACAACCAACATCAACTACTAACGCACCGTTGTTTAAACCGTTTAAAAATTTGATTACGTTAGGCCAGCCTTTACTTCGAGTTTCACTAAAATGATCCGAAATTTCATCGTATACCTATAAACATTTGTTATACGACTAGAAAATTACAATGAATTTGATAAAAAAATTTATCTATTAATAATAAATTATACTTACTTTATGTACATAAGATCGTTCTAATTCCAATGCCGACTCGTCGTCTATACAAGAAGAGAAGGAGTCCTTCTTGGTATCGCAGTATTCTACAAACATGCAAGAGCAAGGACCTTTTCGTACTTTTCGAAATGTAAACGAAGTTCTTACACCTCGCGTTTGTTTCATAACTCCATCGGTGGTTTCGATCGAATCGCTAAGTTTCGAAGAAATTCCATGTGTCCACGCGTAACGAGCTTCACCAGTCATAACCAACAACGAACGTCGGGGTAGAACGACGTCGACTTTCGCGTCCCCTTTCTTAAAATTCATGACGCAAGAGGAACTCAACGATAAAGAAAGTATAGTATCTTCGAAAGGACTATGCGTATCTACGTGCGGAGGTATTCCTTGAAATGAAAGAAACGAATATCGTATATATAAAAAGAATGCTGTTTTCTTTTTTTTTTTTTTTTTAAATTACCTTGACCAGGTAAATAATGGTTAATGGTAAGTTGATCATAGTCGTATGCTCCGCATCCGTGTTTTTTAAATAAGTCCTGTAAAAAGGCACATTCTTCTGGAATCGGCATAATTGGTAAATTAGGATCGACTTTATTGGAACGATATTGAAATTCATATCCAAAGTGTTTTACTTTTCTTTGTTTTAGATCGGATGAAAAAGATCCTAAAAGAAAAAATGATATATATATCGTGTACTCGCTTTAATATTTTATATCATTATCTATTACCCATTTCCGTCCAATCGACTAGGTTCAACAAGGTCTTCTCTTCTTCTTCGTCTATAAAATCTTGTATTATTTTAAGACCAGGTGGTAATAAGGAATCTCGCGTATCCTTACGTAAATCGGGTACTAAGAAATACAAAAGACGATACTAGATTTCTTAGATATATATAAGGAAAGCGTTAATAAGTAATATACCTGATTCTGTATAAGTCAAATACAGTGGTGTATTTTGACAAGTCGCTTTGAAACGTCCATGAATCTTATCATACAATTCAATGGCATCGGTTTCTGACTGGCATTTAATGAAACAATAAGATCGTCCTTGCGGCATGACGAATTCGCAATTAGGTATTATAGGAGAAACGATATTCCGTAACGTCTCTTTGTCAAAACCAGTTGATAATCCTGCGTTGCAGACCAATATATTCTAAGAAACAAAAAAATATAACTTAAAGGTCCAAAAAAAGATTACTTTTAACGTTATAAATAACGAAAGAACTAACTTTCATAGGCTTATCACAACATTTAATATTCATGTCTTTAATAAGTCTGTGGTATGCACGTTTTTGTTTTCTCGCGCCCTTTGTTATAACCTTAGATCCGAGTTCCATATTAACTGATATCAACTATTTCGGCAATCTTTGCTAACTTTGCCAGTCTTTGTTGTATCGTACGAGTATAAATTGAGAACGCACGTGGATTCACTTGTGTTACGGAATCGTATACGATTCATAACCTACGATGACGAAACGTGGAAGAATATTAAAGTGACATGACTCATTTTATTACAAAAGAGTACACGTTAGAAAATACCTAAGAAACACGCCTGACATCGCATTAAGACAAACATCAAGAAGGTCTAACGTTTGTACAAAGTTAATGAAAGCCAAACGATTCGCATAAAATTTGCAACATTTTTTTTAGCAAAAAAAAATTATGAAAAAGTAAACAAAGAGAGATGAAGAAAAAAAAGAAACTTATTCGATAACCAGTCGCGCTCCTGGCGTCTGGAAATGGCAATATTTAACAGCCGGCCGGTGAGGGAGTTTCGTTTAAAGGGTAAAACGTGCAGTGCGTGCAGCGCTTTGCCCAGCGCAATTCTATCGGTGGTTAAAGAAACGCGCTTGAAGCCGAATAAAGGAGAGTGATCTATCAGTCTGCTTTCGGCAGCGCTGCTAGAAGGATCGGAGAGATGCCAATCTAAAAGCGTCTTCTCTTCGATCCAATCGCCACGTTACACAGCACACACTTTTGCGGTAATCCCTTTCGTTAGAGAGAAAATAACGCGTTTATTTGTCACTTTCTCTCTCTCTCTCTCTCTCTCTCTCTCTCTCTCTACCCCCCTCTCTCTCCCTCCCTCCCTCCCTCTCTCTCCCTCCCTTTCTCTCTCTTTCTATCTTCATATCTCACGTGTCTTATCATTATAATTAGAACGATCGAAAGGATAGAAGTGTGTGTCGCTTATCTTTTCTTACGGTTTGCGAAAAAACGGGACCGGCCGAACGACCATTTTACGTTCAGTTCGAAGGACGTGATTCTTAAAAGTGCGGATCGCGTATTGGAAAGACAAATTAATTAATCTTATTCGTCTTTCATATGGTTTACCATTCTCTTTCTTTCCTTCCTTTTCCATATATACGTAAACGCATATGTATCATCGGTAAATTCGATTTTGGTGAAAAAGCGGTGTAGGAGTCGGATCGCTCGAGTTACGTGCGCGATTGCGTTGATACGGATGCGCTCGGCTTAGCTTCAAGGTCGTGCCGTTTGTCGTTCCGGCAACGTGCCGGCTAACGCCAAGAACGTGCTTGTGGGGGGAGGAAAGGAGACGAGAAAACGCATCGATCCTTTCTTCCGCATCGAGACATCCCCTTTCGACGTGTTCGTTTTCTCTCTCTCTCTCTCTCTCTCTCTCTCGTTCTAGTTCAGCCGGTTGTTAACAAGGGAAGTGGACAAGGGGAAGGTAGCACGCGTCGAATGATATCTCTAATTCTTTTTGGGAAGTGGCATGCTCTTCCTCGTTCGTCGGCGGCTCTTTTTTTTTCTTTCAAGAGGACGTAACGGAGGAAATTCGCGCGTAAATCAACGGTCGGTCCGTCGATATGTTAAAAGTGTAAAATCAAAAGGAATATACTTGAAACATTAACGTATTTCCTATCGTCTTTCTCATTTATGTATTATGTCTTGGAAGATCATTTATTTTTCATCGAGACGTAGAGAGGAAAAGCGTTCGATCGTGTTAATTAAAGATTGCAATAAAAATTGCCAATAAGAAATATAATTGCATCGGTACCGCCGTCACATCGAAAAAGTCCCCATATTCTTCATCTCGTTCCGAAAGTCAACGGACATTGCCGAGTGTTGACGAGTACTGGCGAGCGTCTACGAGCGCGCACAGCTGTTTACGTTCGTAATCTTCCAACGTAAAGAAATATCGAGGACGAAGATAAAAAGGATCAAGAATTAAAAAGTGTAACATCGATGTTTGAAACTCCAAGAAAGGATCAAACTCGTGATGGTATTACTTAATCGGTTAAGATTTCTTATTTCTTACGTTTACAACGAAAATCTAATCTAACCTCAATATAATACTCTCGCTAAGAATCCTAAAGGGCGATCTCTTTGATTTTTTTCTTACCACGTTTTATACGTTCGACAAAGAGAAATAGGGAAAAAATAAAGAAAAAGGAAACGCCTTTTTTAAGACGTATATAATTATTATTTAATATGAAATACTTTGGATAGATATTACATATACATATTTAACTACTTGTTAGACGCTCCTGTTCAATGGTTCGTGGCGCGTAATTTAAATTCGTGCTCGACAAATTTTTCTCCGTTATACCGACTCTAATCGACGAAAATTACAGTGATATATACACACACACACACGCACACACACACAGAGTGTATATATATACATACATACATACATATGTGTATATATATATACATATATATATGTATGAGATACACGAGATGCCGATAAAACGATTTTAAAGAGGATCGTTATCTTTTTCCACGAATCTATAAGATTTATCCTGCTTGTATATACTTACTGTCTTTCTGGACTACTCTAACTTCCATTATTAAGGTGAGTTTTATTATTATTATTATTATGCGAATCAATTCCTACACTAATTAAAAACGAGGTAAATTAAAAAAGAAATCGATTGAAGATCACACGTAATCGTTCTCGTATTTCATGATTAATAAAAAAACTTGTCAAACATCCGTGACACGCGATCTGTACGAACGTCTACAACATTTCTCGATATCATATTGATTTCCGATGATCCACTTGGCGCGTGATGTATGATTTTGTAATCTTCACATAAGTATGTACTACTGACTCTATACGTGCACCGCACTCAAAGCGCGATGACTAAACAAATTCTTCGTACGGTACAGAAACTAGACTCTCTCCGCAGTACCATACCACATATATCGTAGGAGTCTCTCTCTCGAGCCAATGTAAAGTATCATGAAAGAAAGCCAAAGCGTTTGTCAGCTTTTTCATTAGCTAAACAAGTACGATGCAAATGGTCTTGGCTGGTAGTGTAACAATTCGTTTCGATCAAATGTTTCCATTCGAAAGATATTAGTCTGTTAAAAGAGATGAAGTCTATTTTTAAAAAAGATCTTTTTTCAATCAGGATTCTCGATGGATAGCAACGGTCGAAAGAACGAGGATTCGTGCGATGTCAACGATAAGAAAAACGCTGATCGTGACAATATGAGCGTAGAATCGGAAGGGATTCTGACGAAAAATGCTTCCGATGAGATATTGCCTAAGAATGTGGACGATTCTAAAGAGAAAAGCGTAACGCGCGATGACGAGGAGGAGGAAAGTTTACGAGTCAATTGTAAGGTATCCGACGACGAGGAGACAACGAAAACAACTAAGAAGGACGAGGAATCGTCGAGTTCTAGTACCTCGAGTTGTACGTCCGAAGACGAGTCTGAAACTAGTTCGGAGGATAAGACGGAACCTCCGAAAACCGAGCCAAGTAAAAGTCTCGATCAGGAAGCAACGAAACAGGCGGAAACGATGACCAATAAGAATGAGGACACTACCGATGACAGTGACATCGAGGATGATCTCATTTCGGCTATCAATTATAATACTATTACCTCATTGGCTGCCCTCAAGGATATGCTTCAATCTTCTGGCGAAGATTCCGATGGAGTCGACAGTTTCTTTCATCATTATTTTCTCTCTCATGTCAATAGGCTACCATCGAGAAATCAAACTCATAGTCCCTATCCTTGGGGTAGAAGATTGTCTGAATGTAGAGAAGAAGATGAATATGAAACGGAGGAAGGTAAGAAAGAGAGACTGTTGGTTTCTATTTCCTCGTTTAATCGTTTCTCTCTCTCTCTCTCTCCCTCTCTCTCTCTCTCTCTCTCTCTCTCTCTCTCTCTCGTTGATCAAGAATCATGTCTCGTGCTAGCACGTGATTTACAAGTTCTTCGCGAGCGCAACACAACATCCTTATTTTCTACGAACTACAACATTATCTCTATACCATCCAATTAAGCTCACTTTTGCTCCTCTAACTCTTCATTCTCGCTATTCGTATCTCGTTTAATCGCAATCTCTCTCTCTCTCTCTCTCTCTCTCTCTCTCTCTCTCTCTCTCTCTCTCTCTTTCTTTCTCTCCCTCCCGCAGATTCATAATGATTCAAGTATAGCGCGTGTCAAAACATTCCCTGTAGATATATATTAGCGGGGAAGCCGATTGAACGAGAGAGGCGAGACCACGACGATGTTACGAAATTTCAGGTTCGGCCATTAAAGAGAGCTCGCTAGGGAGAGGAGAAAAGTGCTATTACGAGAGAGCTCATTCGACTGCGAGTGCTAAGATTAGCGTTATACCACTGGTCTTTTAGCTTCGTTTAGTTTCGTTTGGCAACGGCCATCCTACAAGTGCAAAAAGTCACTCCACTTAGGCAACAACGCCGATCTACTATATTCTACATGTAGATTCTACGTGGTTTATTTATAGAGAACAAAAATTGTAAATCTCTTGCTATACTTATTATTGTCGTCGTCGTCCTCGTCGTCCTCGTCGTCGTCATAGGAAAAGAGAAACATGAATCACTTTTTTTCAGCATTTAACAAAAATAAATAAATAAAGTAAGATGTAAAAAAAATACGTCGAAAGTAACATCGTTTCGGATGATTTTATAGGTAAAAATGCAGAAACAACTGGCAAGAAGGAAGAAGCGAAAAACGAAGAATCCCAAGAGAATACTCGAGAAGCTAGCATCTCTTCGAAAGGTTCGAGTCCAACGTCTTCAGAAAGATCAAGTTCGGAAAGAATCGATTTGAAATCGAATCAATCTTCGAGCATCTCCGAAGCTAAATCCGCATTGACATCCGTTAACGCAACGATGTCGGCGACAACGGTGACTCTGACAACACCATCGATGGTATCATCGATGACATCGACGTCATCGACAACTACAACGACGACTATGACCATGGCAACGAGTACGACGACTACACCGACCACGGCAACTCCAACTTCAACACCCGTTACAACTTCTAGGTTCACCACGTCGACCGTGACGACAACGGTAACATCGCCAACGTCCACAACGAAACCACCTCTTAGAAGAAGACATACCACTGGTCCAGGAATGACTTTTCCTGCTACCGATCCTCCATCTTATTCCAACAGTATGACCTTCTCGAGAACTAGCCCATTACCAAGTCCGCACTTGGACAAGAGATTCTTTGACAGTAGCTTGGTAGAGATGAAAAGTCAAGCTAGTAGTTCTAGCACCCTTGATTATGATTCTACGGAGGAAGTATGGGTGCGTAGGGTTGACTTCATACAGGAGAGGAAGAGAAAGGTGAGTCTTGGTGCGATGCTTTCTTCTTTTTTCGTTTTTCCTTTTTTTCTTTTCTTTTTTTTTTCAACCAATTTTTATAATTTGCCGATATTTTCGTCCATTTTTAATAATATAGCTCGATGGATTAGGCTCGATCTGTGTGCTCGGCGGAAGGTTGATAAACGTTAATTAATTAATCGATTAATAGTAAAGTAAGCATATAATCACGTACGTTATTATCGATATTATTTATTGATTTATGACGTGATCATTCTAATTCGAAGTTATTCATTCACGTTAGGAACAAGTAAAATACGTTTGGAAGATCAATCAAGGTGTCTTTCGGATACAACAAAATATTTAAAAATGTTATTTATATCTCGATCGTCACTTAGTTTAAGAATTGCACAACGATAAATAAATGCCACGTCTCGCTATATCTTATTATTATTATCGTTGTTATTGTTATTGTTATTGTTATTGTTATTATTATTCTTATTATTATTATTATTATTATTATTATTATTATTATTATTATTATTATTATTATTATTATTATTATTATTATTATTATTATTGAATAGCAACACAACAATACGTCATAACGAATCTCGTTATGTATTTTTATATTTACTTAGGTGCATACGTATATCATCTTCAACGTCATTAACACTGAATACACAAAATCTTTCGTTCTATTTCTTCCTCTCCCCTCACCCCCCTCTCTCTTATGTCAGGTAAAGCCTCGGAAAATATGTCACATTCTCTCTTTTATATTTCAGAACATTACGCCAAGTTCTACCAACAGCGGCACACCCCTTACTATTTTGTTTGGTTGAAGAAAAAATCATTGTTTTGGTATGTAGTATTTGGCTTAGGCGATCAAGCATAATGTATTCTCCTATTTTGATATTTCTCAACGGTCATCAGATATTAGAGAGAGATTATGTAATTTATACATAGGGGAAGGTTATTCGTAGAACTTCGCAATTGATAAAAATGAAATCAATGTCATTATCCAACGAGATATATATTCACTTTTCCTTTTTTTATTGGCATGCAATATATTTATTTTATTCGTGCGTGCGAACCCGTGTGTGTGACAAGAACATCATTTTAGCATATAACATTTTGATCGTTACATTCCATCTTTAATATGAATTAGAAATCTTTTTTTTTCGTGTGATAGTAGAGCGCAAGACATTTATAATTGATATATTTATTTTTGAGATCGTTAAAAAGTATGGCATCCATTTGGAGATGAAGGCTTCTTTTTATTCGATTAGATAGGATCCTTCTGATATAATATAGGATTCTTTTTTCTTTTTGTCTTTTTTGTCCCCCTCTTTATTTTATAGTGTCCCAAGTCGTTGTTTTCTCTTTGTAATATTGTTTATTCGATTGTAGATTTTTCATAAATGATCTATTCGGTTTTCTCTTCAAATCCATGAAATTTTTTACCTCGTCCAAATATTAAGGCAACATTGGAGAGTATACAAATTTTTTAACGTGATTCTCTTTAATTCGTTAATTCGACAATTGCAATAATCGATAAATCATTTGTTTACCATCGTAACACTACTCGCTATTTCATTCTTTTTCATAACGAATCATCACATATACGTACGTAATAGATAAGTTGTGTATATAACATATACATTCTTAGCTTAGCTATTTATGAAAGAGTTATCCTTGTGTAAAGAAAAAAAAGAAAACAAAAAAGAAGGGAAAAGAAACAAATGGAGATTAGATATTTCATTCTCAATGTTTTTCTATCAAAGAAGAAGAAGAAGAGGAAGAGGAAGAGAAAAACCAAACGGATTTGATTTCTCTTATAATTAGATCGTCAAATTGCGATTATATTTTCATCGTTTTATAAATATCGATGTTGTGTAGTTTATTTAATAGACAACAGAGATATGTATAGCAATCGATTCTCTTCGCAATCGTAATCTCTAAGAACTCGATAACGAACATTATAACGACTATACACGATCATCCGTGGAAATATTATCGATATCGACCAATGATGACAAGATTTCAACTCGCGATAATACATAGATATATTCTTCTACGTTTTTTTCTTTAAGAGTTCATATTTGTATTGGCAGTTAATATCCGAGTCTCTCGATGGGTACATGACTCTTACACGGATACATTCGGATATAAGTGCACATTTTTTTTTTTTTTTCTTTTAATTTTTATTTCATTGGTTTATTATGTCATCGGTTTCTTTAGGAAGAGTCAGAAAATATTCACTCGTGCCTTACTTGGATCGTTGTCCAGAATATGGAACTTATAAGGTAGTTTTAAATATCCCAGAGATTTTTTTAGGATTAATTATTATGACATAAGCTAGTTGATTTGAATTTTTAAGAAGATATTTATTTTATTTCAAAAGAAAAAAATTGTTTTGTATCTTCTTATTACTCTTGGATTATTGAACAAGCAAATGCTACATATAAAAGACAATCATTTTTTGTTCTCTCTTTGCTGTTGGTATAACTTGGGACACTATCCTTTAATATTTCAATGAATACACACACACACACACACACACACACACACACAGAGAGAGAGAGAGAGAGAGAGAGAGAGAGAATGTGTGTGCAAGACACTTTACAAAGTGACACCATATTTAGATTTTGTAGATCGAACTTCCGCCGACTACAAAGACTTACTAATTGTATATTAGAATTTGAAGGATTTTATCTCTACAATGTGGGTATTTAATATGCACGAATTACTATGTCCTGAACAAAATATGACAATGGCTTTTCGTATAGAAGATTACTATGGAATATACTGGAAAACTATGTACTTCTATAATAGATATAAATCGATTAAGTGTTTCAAAGTTTTCCCAAAGTTTTATTACCGTACTTAGATAATACTCTTTTTTGCTTTTAGGAACTTGGCTCTCAGCCATTGCCCACTATAGTTACCGAAGATGCTGATACTAATCAAGCTTCCAATGAACAAAGCCATAGGCCAAGAGCAGGTAAATTTCAATCGACTAACAATAAATTGTATGGCAGAACTTCAGTATATATATCTATATATTTTTCTTAAAAGTAATATTTAAATTATAAACGCATAATTTCTTATTCTTATAATGAAAATTCAGGTTAAATCTTAACCATTTTTCATACATTTTTGAGACGTTCACTCGAAACGGACCATATACTGATAAGCAATATTTATGGGTAGGTACCTGGGGTTCTCATTCAAGACCTATTAGAAAACCAGCACCTGGAAGCGCACCAGGATCAGGAAAATCCACTCCGCTTCCCCAACAACATGCTGAACCTTCGGCATCCAGTTCGTCCAGCTCGAGCAAGGGTGGTAGAAAGGCTTCGGGTACACGTTCAGGATCCACTAGTCGTAGCAACAGTCGAAGTAATAGCGCAGAACGTAGAAGAAGCGGTGGTGGTACAGCCGACGACACGGCCAGTCCTACAAGAAAACCAGCTCTTTTCGATGCCTTTAGACCAAGGAGCAAGTCCGATGCCAGTAAAAGAAAGCCTAGTATTATCGCAAACATGAAGAGTGCCGTACAGGTACGTTTTAATGCATTTTCAATGTCAAATTTTATGAAATTTTCAATTAATTGTTACGACGGACATGTCGAATGACTGAAATAAAATGAAGAAGGGTTATATCGGAAGTGCATATTAATGTATTACCGATATCAATCGATAAGATTACTTGAAATTTTAATTGGAAAGAAGATAGCTCAATAATAAATCTTTTCTTCTAATATATTCGTCGATATCATATATATCCATTCGAACACGTATTTTCTTGTTTGTAGCATTCCCTTCACAGAGGATCGCATGGAAGCTCATCGAGCGATGTACACACCGAAAAGGAACACCATAGAGATGCTAGAGAATCCAGAGAATCCAAAGAACAAAGTAGTAGACCTAGAGCAGGATCTGAAAGTAGTAGGAATCCTGTAAGCAAAGTTATGGATTTGATCAGACATAGAAGCCATAGTGCTCTTAGCGCAGAGGATAAAAGAAAAGCGGTGAGTTATTATTATTATTATTATTATTTAAAATGCAACGGATACACGAGGGACTATATAAATTTTGTTAGTAGTACTTTCGCATAATTTTTATCGAAAATTTATTTCAATGCCAAAAATGAATTTCTTTTAACAGTATTTTGATCAACGAAATATCACGATTTCTGCAAAATGAAATATCGTTTTCTCTCTCCTAACGGTTTTTCTTAA
The DNA here is from genome assembly GCA_911387685.1 of Dolichovespula media. NCBI lineage: Eukaryota > Metazoa > Arthropoda > Insecta > Hymenoptera > Vespidae > Dolichovespula > Dolichovespula media. The sequence goes on from OU426869.1 coordinate 5,190,666, forward strand.
CGTTTATTCATTGAGTAAACACTGTTTAAACAAACTCGATTAGCTAGGTGCCTGTGAAAGAATACGTGGCATAAGTATACATATGTATGTACATACGAGCAAGCACGTCATTTGGTGGGAGTAATATTCCCGCTTATATCACGTTCGTTTTAGCGATGCGTAGTGAGAAGCGAGTGACGGAGAGAGAACGACACGCGTTCTTACGCTCGGTGCACGGTCATACCTGCTCGGAAATTTCGACGTTATAAAATAATATTTGCGAATCACATAATACGTATTTACATTTTCCTCGAAATCCGTTTTAACGTGTTCGCTGATATTTTTTGGAACTTTTATCTATTTTTCTTTTGTGTTAAAATATAAAGAGGACGTCGATCTTGGTTATTTTTATATATTTAAACAAAAAAAAAAAAAATCAAAAAAAAGAACCCAACTGTTAAAATTAGTGCATTCTTAATGAATCTGTATTAGGAAAAAATTAAATACGAATCTCATTGGATTTTTCCAATCGATTTTAAATCCGAGTTCTCTTACATTTTTAGTATTCATATTTATCTGTCTCTCTTTGAATTTCTTATTAATACCATTATGATGTAACGTTACGTTAAAAGTCCTCCCGTTCTTATGTGCATTCATTTCAACGTGAAAACTTGTAGTAGGTAGAACTTTGTAACAGGTTTTATAATAATAAAAAGAACAAAAAAATTAACGAGTCAGCCAACGTAAAATACGCGTAAGTCGTGTTATTCTACACGTTTCGCTCGGGGTGAAAGGTCATCCGATGACTCGATATTCTTTAGTTGACTGTATAAGTTGGGACACGTGTGGAATTACTTAGATTCTTTTTTCAATGAGAAAAGAACCGAAAACGTTCTCTATTGCTTTTAAAAAAAGGGTTTAAAAAGATATATACATATCGCTTTTAAATAGAAATCACAAATAAATTATTATCTAACTATGAGATATAAATAACCTATAGTATTAAAAAGAGTTGATTTTACGTATCGCTCTTATTTTTCTTTTTTTTTCTTTTATATCGACGATTCGTAATTGTAGTTGCGTTAATTTAATGTAAGTCGAAGAAACGAACGTTTGCCCACGCCTACACGTTTTATCAGTGATAAAATGTACGAGTGTGTAATATACATATTTTTGTTCGGAAGGCCAAAATTTATTTATCTAATTTTTTGTTCTTTTTTTCTCTTTTTTTTTTCTTTTTATTTCACGTGTTGCGATAACACGCTTGTGTTTATATATTCGAAATTTATGGCATCGAGTTTTAACCGTAGCAATTAATAGGTGTAATTCTTTTTTATTTCTTATTCTTTCTTTTTCTTGGCTTTATCTTTAATTAGTAAACTAGTGGAACGAGATATTAGCTCGATAATACGTTTATAAACAATAAACATATTCATTTAGATAGGTAGCCGATAAGAAACTCGAACGAGACTTCTCATTGATAGTCTGAAAAATATAAGAGAATTCGATATGTCATCCTATTTTCGATGGATTAAAAGTGGCAAGAGGGACGATTATTTGACCCCAAAACCTAGAAGTCGCTCTTTGGATTCGAAGACCCTAGAAGCTTCTGGCATTCGTCTGATTTTGCAAAATGTATTTCCTAAAGTTATCTTTTTACATTTTCCTGTATCGCTGACAAAAAGAACATCTTTCAATTTTTGTTTTCCTAATTTCTACAATTTTAAATAATTTTTTCATTTTCTTCTCCTTTGCTCTGTTTCATTTGATCGACTAATGAAATTTTTAACAGTTTTTTTTTCTTTCATTACAGAGAGCAGCAGCCCAACATCAAGCACAGGTAGCTGCGCAAGGTGAGTAATTTGCATACTACTTTAGAAAACAATAAAAATGACGTCAAATAATCTTCTTCGTATTCTATTTAACGTACATACATATTTACACGTTAGCTTTACTGCGAGATATTACCGTACGGCGTAAATGATAACACCGATGACGATTGATATGTACATATAAAAACTTTCGCACACACTCAGTTAGCTTTATCGAGCATTATCATCATCGTAATAACAGCGGAGACGAGGACGAAGTGGACAGCTGTGAAAAATATGGAAATTTATATGTATACAACGTTTGCCGCGCTTTTGCGGTTTCAAGAATCACGTGGATCGATTAATAAATTTTCAAAACATTTCCAAAAGGTTCCGCTTAGCGGCACCACATGCGATTACTCGCGATTGGTCCGTTCTACGTTATACGCATTCATTCGATTCTTGACTCAAGTAGTATGCACGCGATTGGTTGGTTTAAAAAATGCGCCATATTCGAAGTGAAAGATTCGACGACATTGCGGAATAAGTGGGGATAGAAAGTAATAGAGTAGAAAAGAGGGATGAGAGGAGGAATCGAACGAGTTCTCTCTCTCTCTCTCTCTCTCTCTCTTTCTCTCTCCAAAGTCTTTCGAGTCACGAGCGCGCGATTTTCTAACTTGGGTGTATAATCGGGATTCGTTTGGTTGCGAGTCTCTGCCGGTGGCGCCTTCTCCATCCTTGTGATTCGTTAAAAATTATTAGTCCTATCAACCGAGCTCTCTCTCTCTCTCTCTCTCTCTCTCTCTCTCTCTTTCTCTCTCTCTCTCTCTCTCTCCCTCTCCTTCTCCCTCCCTCCTTTTTACTCTTTCTCAAGATTTGTTTTTTTTCCTGTTTTCTTTCTTTTTGTATTACTTTCGAACACAGTGTTTTAAATACTTTGACGAATCTCTTCCAATATCGTCGAACGTAAAATTCGATTGAACTGCGGAATAAAAGTGATATATCGAAAGCGAAAACGGGTTCGTGTATTTTCGTCAAAAGCCGAAGTCGAAGAGAGAACGAAGATGAAACTTAAGGGTCCGCTTGGTATAACATAGACCTGACGCTTTTCTTTCTAATCTTGTGTACATATTTCATATTTAGTGTTTTTTTCTTCGTGAAATTTGTGACATTGAATTGTGAAATTGATTCTCTACAAAGAAACAGAAAGAAATTCATTTTTTTTACGTCTGCAAAATCTTGTCGCAGAAGGTCTCAAGATAAACCTACGTCTTAGGTCTTCTTATTGCTGCGCTCCTTCGCGTTACAATTTTGGAAACGTAAGTCGATTATAAATTGTCTTTGGATGGTCTTCGAGAATCGAAATGATTTTGGAAAGCAGTTAAGTGATAGAAAACAATGTACCTGTGTGCATAAATATCGAAGTTTTTTCTTCTTGGTATCTACGACATAACCTTAACACACGATTGATTTCTGTAATCTACAAATTGAATAATTTTTCATTATCTCGGTTTTATTATTTTTATGATACGAAGGTACGTCATTGTTTTAGTGTCTCACTAGTGCATCTTTCTCTAATTTCTCTTTAACGTGATAAATTAGAGGAATCTAATAGCTTATGTTCTCTCTCTCCCTCTCCCTCCCTCCCTCTCGTATACAGCATTGCAACGTTCACCCACTTTTTATTTTCCCTTTTGTCGCTTACATTTTCTCGTCTCTCACACACGCACGCATGCACGTACACACACATAACATTTTTATTTAACATCTTGTCTTTGTAAACGTTCTTACAATCGAGGTTCTATCGAGAAAGAGAGAGAGAGACAGTGTCTTCTTTTTTCTAGGTCGTTTCGAATTCTACGTCGTACGTTAGGAATAAACCATAAAGAAAACCTAACCAAAGGAAAAATATGCATCTCGTTGTAATAACAATTAAAATCAATTAAAAAGGTAGATCATGTTCGTAAATTGTCTACGTCATACGTAAACATATAACCATGTTAGCTTTCCGTTTCTTCCAAAATAGTAAACAAGGAAGGTAGTTGTCATCGTCTTTGACCTTGACCAACGAACGAACGAACGAACGTCGCATCGAACGACTGGCAAATGAAAATAGTCCTTCAATGCGCGCTGTTCTTAGACTCTGTTGAAATTTCTGCGTTGTACGTCTTCTTTTTTCCTTTTATTTTCCTCGAAGAGAGAATACGAAGCATATACGAAAAATGGACAAGAGAAACGAAACGATATAACGCGCGAAGAATCATCTCCTCCGACTTAATCCCTCCCACCTTGCTACTGCAGTCTCTCGTCGCAGACGCATCCGCATGATATACTCTAACGACGTGTACTAAATGAGTACTCACCTTTATCGGGTTACAATGATTTTTATGGGGGGAAACTGATTTTTTATTTTTATTATTCGGAGAAAGAAAAGGAACATATTATAAAAGGAAAAAATATTGTTTACATTTTGTTTTGTTTCGTTTCGTTTCGTTTCTTCTTCATTAATTCATTGTTATAGATAAGTTTTCTTCATAGAAGGACAAGGAGAAGGGGCGAGAAGTTAAAGATTTCTTTTCTCTTCTTTACTACGTTGTATATATATTCTACATATGTATACGTCATCGTCGTCGCGAATTTCGCATAATTCAGAGTTATGTGCAAACGGTAGCAAATTTTGTAACGAAAAGAAATATGAACCCCTTGTAAAACAATACTCTCTCGATATATAAAACGTATTCGTGCATGGAAATGGCGTTTATCGATGAATCGATCAAAGGAACATCTTATTTTTTATCGACATATTCCACGCGAGTTATTTATTTGAACGACGAAAAAGTTTGAACGACCAAGATGAAATAAGGAAAAACGTAGAAATGATGCAATTACGATCTCGTTACATTTGTAGATAGCAGAGACATATACATAGACGTTTCTGAGAATAGACGGACGGGAGTTTTGTTGCCTCTTCACCTGCATTAACGATTATGTAGAAAGCTTATGTAAAGTAATACATAAGTAGAGATCTTCTACTGCAGTTATTGCATTTACATATGTATATACAGGGTGGGCCAAAAGTTCTTAGATTATTTTTTAAATCTATTGTTCTTTATATATATATATATATATATATATATATATATATATATGTTTCTATAGCAAATACTTGGTTCTCTTGAGATTTTATCCACGTGTCAATGTTCTCTTACTTCAGTTCGGTTTGCTATTTTTGGTATCGATACACCCATAACCGTAAGTAATATTACTTACCCTCTCGTTGAGTTAAAGAACAAACATTAGAAATTTACGTTATTTTCCTCTTCCTCTTCCTCTTCCTTTTTCTATGTGTATTAGATTTTAAAAGCAATTAGTTATTCTTTTGATTTATCTTTGAAAAGTTTCTAAATCGAACTTTCGATTCTTATCTCGAGTGATTAGAACATCGCATTATCTTTTATGTTTACCTTGTTTTTTTCAAACTGTGATAATACTTGACATCTAATTTTGTTTCTTGCCCTAATCTAAAAAAAGATATATGTATATATATATTTTACCTCATTTTTAATACGGTGGAACGATGTAATCAATAGTTCAATTCGAAAGTCTGGTTAAAGGGATCGATAGAATATCTTAGTTCCTCTCTTCTATGACCCAAAAATATACATTTTCAGCGACCCACTTGTCGAAAAATTGGTAAGTTTCCAACTTATAAAACGTAAAAGCTCTTTTGACCGAGACATATAATCTTGATAGTGTATGACAGATATGAACGAGTATACAAATGCAAGATCAAGAAGCAAATCTCTTATCTCGAAAATATCTAGATTGTTACTTGTTCTTTAGCAAAACAAATCATTTTCTTTTGAATAATTTCCAAATTGTATGATATTAATTTGATTTTAATTTAAGAAAATCGTTTGAAAATTGTTAAAGGCAGAAGGTGAACAAAGTCGAACTCTTCGTGAAATTGTTGAACACGTGCTGAATTAACGAGCCAAGATTTCTCGGTCAAGATCATCGTCATCTCTCTCTCTCAGCTGCGCCCTTTCGTAATATATATATGTATATACAGGGTGGGTAAAAAGTTCCTAGATATACCAAAAGTTCTTAAATCATTTTAAAAATCTATTACTTTTTTGGAGATGTTTTGGGCTAATTTTTTTGTTTTTAATATCATAAAACTATAAGGCCTAACTTGTAAAATTACGAAATTTAATTGCAACTACGAAGTCTCCAAAAAATGTTTTTTTGACCCACCGTATGTATGTATATACATTTATATGCGATATTAACGATCAGCATTTCTTCTCGTATTATTGAGCCTATGTATCTATAAATAGATCTTATATCTAAGCTTTCATAAAATGAATAAGAGAGAATAAGAACATTTGGTACGTATTCGTTGATTGGTAAATTTGTCCTTGCGAGATGATTTAATCTCATATCTCGGCTACTTCCCCGTCTCAATTTTATAGTTAACCGTTGTGATATTAATGTTTCGTACTACTTAATTCTAACTCGAATTAGGAACTTCGAAGTTAGGGGGAATATTCTCTCTTAATTAGTAATCTTTCAAGTACAATGATAATAATTATCGTCGTCGTCGTCGAAGTCGTCGTCGCCACCATTTTCATTGAAAGTATTTGTAAAATTAAGAAACTCTTGACGGTTTATAAAAATAATTTAGTCTTGTAAAAAATCACTTGCCATGAGGTGTGTGTGTGCGTGTGCACCTATTCCTTGATTTATCTTTCACGATCATTTACCTTATAAGATGAAATTTATAAGAAGAATTATCAGAACAATGAGACAATAATGAAAATCAAAACGTTTCTACTTTCGAAGACCTTGAAAGAAAATAATCGATTATGTTTATTCTTCGTAATTCTCCGCAGCTCGATAATATTTCATCGTTGAAAATAACGAAGATTATAATGAGGAAAAGAAGATCATTAAATGTCGAGAAGATAGAAAAGTAATCGAATTTGTATATGATAAAGAAAAAGAGAAAGAAAAAGACAAACACACGCACATATATATATATATATATAAAACAAAGGATTAAAGATGCATGGATTAAATCATTTATTATCTCATCACAATTCTAACAATAACGATGAAAATCCTAGAAGCAAACGGCAGGATTTGAAAAATTCATCGTCGTCGTCGAGTTCATCCAGCGATGCTCGCCAACAGGATACACGGATTTTTCACGAACTTTTGAATCAAGGAGACAGTGCCAGTAATAAAAGCTCCCTTCGAGAGAACGCGATATCTCGTGGGTCGGTCAGTTCGACCTATCGATTGTCACATCGTCCATCTAATTATAATAGTTTGCTTTTGGATCATCATCATCCCCTACATCATAATCAACCGGTTTATCATACCATTCATGGGAGTGGTCAGAATCATCAGACCAGGCTACATCATCATTATTACCAGCATCATCATCATCAACATCATCAACATCATCATCATCATCATCAGCAGCAGCAACAGCAGCAGCAGCACCAGAGTCAGCTTCATCCTCCTATTCACAATTACTTTCATCAGCAACAACAACAACAAAGTGCAAGTGGAAGAAGTTCACCAGCTTCACCGAGTCCAACCGGAGAACATGATAAACATCATCACTCTCATAATTATCATCATGGTATACAGGAAATAATTAGACACTTTGGTAGAAGGCTCGGTCATATAAGAAGACAAAGTGAATGTCAGGAAACACCGAGAAAAAGTGAGGACGATTTTCGTAATAGGAGTCAGAGTCTCGATGGGGGTGCTCGTCAAGGGAATCATCGTGAAATTGACTGCGAAACGACTTATCGAATCTACGAGAGTATACTGAGCCAAGGTAACCAGAGAGGAAGATCTATCTTCGCGCGAATAATTTCTTTTCGGAGCTTAATAAGTTTCATTTTTATAGATCTTGCTTTGCGATTTATGATAATGCTCGATACAAAATCCTCGTCATTATCGATTGAATTTTGATGAAAATAAAAATGTTTCTCTCTCTCTCTCTCTCTCTCTCACACACACACACACACACACACACACACACACACACACACATCACTTGTCATTTTCGATCAGATTATCCATAACTTTTACGATGCAAATATGATTGATTTAGGTGCAAGTAGAAGAAGTTCTTTAGATCCTGGTCCGAGAAGATTATCGTTAGGAACCCCAGCGATACCACACAGAGCATCGGACGCGTGTCTTGATCCAGTTCACGCTGCCATACTCTTCAGAGATGCACGAGGGGTAAGTTTAATGTTTTACAAAAGGGTGACTTTCCTTCTCACCTTTATCGAGTGAAATTAAGCAGCAATTTTTTGATCTTTATTTTTGTTCTTTGTTTTTTTTTTTTTTTTTTTTTTTTTTTTTATCCGACAGCTACCAGTCGTAGACCCGTTCTTAGAAAAGGTTTCCCTCTCCGATCTTGGTAAGTTTATTTAGCTATCCTTATCAAGTGCAAAGTTCATAAAAACGTGTCTTATCGCAAAGAATTTTATGATTGCACTAACTCGATAATATGTTTTTAGAAAATTTACGTGGAAAGGAAATGTGTAAAAAGAAACAAAAGTAATGGAAAAGTTTGTTATTAATTTTGTATTGTATCGATCTAAAAAAAAAATCAAAGAATTTTCACTCGAAATAGGCAAACGGGCGAACAAGCAGGGATCGCTTCGCATTTGTCAGGTCTAAGAACACGAAACGCAGTCAAATTTTTTCTTGGCAAGTTCGAGTTATTCTTGGCACGAATGATACGACGAGGACTCTAACGGAACACGTATATACATACGAACGAACCGAGAGAATATTGTAACTCCGTTCGCTCCGAACGAATCAGTTACTTGCTGCTTCGTCAGCAATGAAGCTGACCAAGTTCGCGACAGTTTAGTAGGAGGAGAGAGGGGACTTGTGTCGAGATAGGTGTGTTCTTTTTCTTTTCTTTTCTTTTTTTATTTATTTATTTTTTTTTAAGTAACACCAAAAAGAAGAAAACACAACTTTTTCGTTCGGAAATAATTCTATTCGTATTGGCGTCATCTTTTAATTCCTATCGTTTGGAATATATTTCCGATAAAACTGAACCTAATTGTAATACCAACGTTGATGCATAAGCTGCTACCGGTCCGTTTATAATCAACGAGTTATTTTATTGCTCTTGATGTTACAGGAGTGATTTTACACTCGAGCGCTCTGCTCGTTCAATTAATTAATTATAACGCCGTTCGACGAGCCTTCTTCTTTTTTTTTTTCCTTTTTATCTTTTTATTCTTTTGAACATCGTCGATTTTACATTAAACAAAAGAACGGCAGTTTCTTTTTTTGCTTTTTCTTTCTTTATTTTTTTAATTGGACGCCTTTTCACATTCCTTCGTATCGATATTTTTATTCGAAGAGAATAACAGGTTTCGATTTCTGTTAGAACGTTCGTAAATATTATCTTTGAAAATGAATCGTATGTACATGCCGCAAGTGTATAGAGCAGAAGACGATGAGGAGGAGGATGGTGGGAGAGTTTAAAGATAAACCTTGCGGATTGGAAGGAGAATTATAAAGGCCAGGGCGAACGATCAGCGGCATCGGCTGGCGGCTGTGTGTGTTGGTGTTGTTAAGGGGCTCCGCGATGTGCGCTCCTTCCACCTGCAACAACTATATTCCTCGACGTTAGAATGCAACTCGATTTAAGAATAGATCGTTTAGTGATTGACACCGACGCGTAGATGCGAAAGAACGTTTCGTTTGTCTCTTAATATGTTGATCTTTGATTCGTAATCTCTCTCGACAACATCGGCATTCGTGTTCGAATGAATATTTATTATCATCGTTATCGCCAAAATATCACCGGATACGTTTTCCGGCTTCTTCGATGATGCGACGATTTGTATCGAAGGACGTGGTTCGATCGAAGGAAGGGAACTTCGATCAGCTAATAGTAGTTTTAAGTTTCGTTTTGAATTTACGTGATTTTGTGTGTTATTATCCGTTCGATCGTCCAAACGATGGCAATAGATAACAATAATGTTAGCTTTACATTACTATTCCAATTCTGAAAGCATCCGTGCCGCTCTAAGACACGTTGCATCCAGTTGGTGGAGTCAGGAAGACGATCCTGTCTTTTCTAAGGACCTTATCAAAGAATTTGAACTTGAAAACCCACCCCTCGAGGATGAACTCGCTTGGATTCTTTCCAAAGGTGCGATCATCAAGAATCTATTTATTATCTCCGATCTATGGGTGATAATTGACTACTTCGAGCGATCCTTGATTCTTTGCGATTTTACATGAATTATACTTTCTGAAATGATCTATGAAGATTTTTTAAAAACCTCCTTTTTTTCTCTCTCTCTCTTCTTTTGTTCATAATTTTAGAAGAAGACGAGTCGCAGATATTCGTTAAATTTTTCAAATTCCACAAGTGTTACGATCTGATACCGACCAGTGCAAAATTAGTTGTATTCGACACACATCTTCTCGTGAAGAAAGCCTTCTTTGCCCTCGTATACAATGGTGAGCGATCGAAATGCCACGATAATCCTCCTTATAGAATGGATATTGAATTGTTCTTTCGTTCATATTTTCAAGGAGTAAGGGCTGCACCCTTATGGGATAGTGCGAGGCAAGAATTCGTTGGCATGCTGACCATAACGGATTTTATAAAAATTCTTCAAATGTATTACACGAGTCCGTCCGTTACGATGGACGAATTGGAGGAACACGAATTGGATACTTGGAGAAGTAAATATCTTTCTTCGATCATATTTGTAATATTATATGAATTACGAGTAAATATTTTCTTGTTTCAGAAGTATTGAAGGATCAAGTTCATCCGTTGGTGAGCATCGGTCCCGATGCATCCTTGTACGAAGCTATAAGAACTTTAATACAAAATAGGATTCATCGTTTACCAGTAATCGATCCCGATACTGGCAATGTACTTTATATTTTAACACACAAACGAATATTAAGGTTTTTGTTCCTTTATGTGAGTTTTTATAATGTGATATCTTAGATATTTTTTATTGAACGTACAACGATGACGGAATTTGAGATCTATTAATTAATTTTTTCAATGCAGATTCATGAATTACCAAAACCATCCTTTACTAATAAAACGCTTAGAGAACTTAGGATAGGAACTTTTGATGATATAGAAACGGCAACGGAAGAAACTAGCATAATTTTAGCTCTCAAAAAATTCGTTGAAAGGAGGGTCTCCGCATTACCAGTTATCGATGCCGAAGGAAAACTAGTTAATATTTATTCCAAGTTCGATGTTATCGTAAGTCATTTCTTTTATTAATAACCATTTTTCATTACTCTTCCCTCTATGATCGCAATTTAAATTTCTGTTTTTCTCTTTCTTTTCCCCTATGTAGAATCTAGCAGCCGAAAAGACATACAATAATTTGGACGTATCGTTGCGAGCTGCTAACGAACACAGGAACGAGTGGTTCGAAGGTGTTCAAAGTTGTAAATTAGATGAGACATTATTTACTGTTATGGAAAGAATTGTAAGAGCAGAGGTATCTAGAATGGATTTAGAGGAATAATTTTTTTTTTTTTTTTTTTTTTATAAAGGGGAGGGAGGAAAGATGCAGTGTGTTTTTGACGAAATTGTCTCATACATTTTAGGTTCATAGACTTGTAGTGGTGGATGACGACGACAAAGTAATCGGTATAATTTCTCTATCCGACCTGTTGTATTATTTGGTTCTTAGGCCATGTGGTAAGTAGATTTTTTTCCTTTGCTTTGTCACCGAATATTTTATTTTTATTTGAAAACTGGTATCAATATAATTAGTTATTTACTCATAATTATAAACGTTCATGAACGATTAATGGTATTGATATATAGGCGAGGATAGCATCAATGCTAAAGATGGTGGTTCGTCGTTAAGAACACAAGAGTCAGTTACATCCAAAGTTACAAATTCTCAGGTTGAAACTACGACGAACGTTGATGGCGAAACTGAAACCGAACAAAATGAAACGGGTAATGGTAACTCGAGAGACGTGCCCTCAACACCTACACCACCTTCCAGTCCAGCAGCTTTAGATATTTCGGAATCTTCATCGACGATCGTTAAACCGTCTCAAGAGCCATCTTGGCGAGAAGTGACCGTATCTGGCGGGGAATGAAACATTTAATGATTCACTTTTACAGTGAAATTGTAATCGAAGTATAGATATTGTTGCTTCACTCGTAGACCATCGTAATTGCATCATGACAAGGAAAAATTGAGGGAAAGTTGAATCGTACAAGTTGAATCGCAGAGAGAGAGAGAGAGAGAGAGAGAGAGAGAATGACGTTATATAGAGTAATTTTATTAGCGCTCATGTTTTTTAGTTCGCAAGTATACAATATTGATCATTGTTGTCTTTGTGGTTAAAATTTGTAAATTTAAACGGAAGAAGAACACCAGTTGAGAATAACGACCTATGTGGACCTATCGCTAGATGTGTGACAAATACACTGTGAGACATGCTCTGTAATGTATAAAGATGTTTAAGATTAGATTTTCTAACGTGATCGCTCTTTACAAAGCGGTTAACGTTCGAGCTTCTCACTAAAGAATGGTTAATAGGCCATTGTTCGCTCAGGATATGAATTCTTCGTGCCCTTTTAAAAAGTCATTACTAGGGATGTTCTACAAGCATTGTGATATAACGAGTAGTGAAATAAGCCATTAATTACGTCTATACTTTATTTTGCTTTCTTTTACAATTATCTTTTTGCGAGAAGAGAAGAAATATTCCGATTTTTTTTCATTTTTGTTTTTTTATTACTATGTTAATTTTATTAAGATCCTATAATATGCCGGAAGCAAAATAATATCGATGAGAATATAAATAATATTCAACGAACATGAGCGCTCGCTTTTGAGACACTTATTACTGCTATCACTGATCGATATTACATTAAAGCTAACAATTTCATATAATATATGAACGATCTTTCAAATAATCAAATTATTAAGCAATAACAACGCATTGTTATACATAATACTATCATTAAAATAGGGGGAAATTGATTTTGTTCATTATTTCTTGTATTGGACAAAATTTCTAGTGAATGTGTAATGATAAAATTGATGATAAATGAAAGTGAATTATAACGAGAAGCTTCATGTTCGTTATGAAACATATTTGCGAAGAATGAGTCACAGGCAAATGTATGAATTTAAAAGGCAGGAGATAGATAAAACACGAGTGTAGTACTCACGCTGAAAATCATTCTCTTACAACTGTATTAAAAGCATACATTATAAATTATTATCTTTGTATTTTCACTGCTCTAATGCTTTCTTCGGATTACCTTGTATGTATTTTATAAATTAATAGGACATTTCTTTTATTATATATATATATATATATATATATATATATATATATATATATATATATATCTTTATGTGCTTATATTTTTTTTCTTTCTTTTTTCTAAATATAAAAAACAAAAGTATATGATAAGAGTATAGATTGCGTAGACATTATTTTGAAAGGATATTTAATCAACCATCTTTTTTTATTTCGCATATACATTGACCATACTTATTATACGTTATACCTGAAACAATTTTGAAGAATTTCTTTTCTTTCACGGTACTTTTTACACTATATACCCAAATAGAAAATGTATGACATACAAAAGTAATTCAAGTTTTCTTATTATTATATTGTTGTTTTGGTTTTCTGACAAAATGTTTTGCTTTTGTAATATATTTTCTATTCTAAATTATTCTTTATCGAAAATAACCCAAATACATCATTCTATAAAATATTTTAATCAATTATCTTCTTAACATTTACTTCCAAGAAAATGAATAGCATCTAAATAATAAAATTCTATTAGAAGAAGTTTCTCGTGAAACGATATTTATGTAGATCTTGTTAAATAAATTCTAGGCACATATTATAGATGCTAACAATGCATAAAAGAGAAATTTGTTGAATGTACTAGAATATACCAAGAAAACTTGTTAACAATTACTTTTATGAGGACAAATGTATTCTTTTGAAAAAAATAATTTTTATTTCAATTAATATATATATATATATATATATATATATATATATATATATATATATATATATATATAAACAAAAAAAATAAAAGAAGCTAAGTAGTAATTGTATGTAGAGCCTTCTATTGAAAAAAATGTGTACATACTTAAAACACTAAAAAAATCATGTACATAAATGGCCTGTTTGTTAATATTCATTTCTATTTTTGGCACTAACACGTTCCTCTTTTTATCTATAAAAGTAAAGGTAAAAGTCGCTACTTGATAGTGCAGAGCCAGTGCCTATAATTTAGTGAAATTATTCCTGTATATGTTTATCTGTGTAAGATTGAATATTCCATTAATGATTAAAAAAAAAAAAAAAAGATATTTCGAGATATAAAGCGATAACGATAGTAATATTGTTACAAAAGCTATGAGACCGACGGTTTTTGTACATTGAGAAACATACTTGTACATCCGCATAGATTTTAACGTGCCGTAGTTAATCTTAATCTCTTTAGTACAAAATATATACTGCAAATTTGCAAGCAGTCACGTTCGCTTTCCTTCGGCTTATATTAAATAGAATCAATTTGACTCGCGTGCATATTATATGACAATTTTTTAATTCACTATTTACTTAAACGAACGAAGCAACAAATTCATAAGAGAAATTGGAGAGAATTCGGCAAGAAACTTGAAAAGGAAGCAAGATAAAGATTTTGGACGTGACAGTTCTTGCATTGCAAAAACCAAAATGTAATTTATTGAGGTATTAATAATGAATTGTATAATACACAAACTTGTGTTGTAGTTAGTTAAAGTGATCGCATCTTAATATTATATACCCTGAGCAAAGTGATTGGCACATGATCCTTGGCTCTCTCACATATGTAACTCATAATGCAGAAAGTGCTCAGCGATAGAATACACCACGATATCGATATATATATATATATATATATATATATATATATATATATATATATATATATCGTTTATTTTATTCTGGTCTATATTTCCAATCCTCGTAAGAAGGTATTAAGAAAGAGCAAGCGTATGTATAATGTATGAAAGTGCATTTAGGTTCATTGATTTTCATATATACACAATTTGTTACTATATTTATTACTAATTATTGAACATCAACTTTTTTCTTTTCTTAATTTTCTTACTTTTTACAATAGTATTTGAAGGTTCCAGAATCGCTGATGTTTTTGACTCTTCCTATAAATGGATATTAAAAAGTAAAATGTGTTAAGAACTTTCAGAAATATTTGTATAAATAATAATGTTAAACATATATATTAATTAGAAAATTACATACGGAATGATCAACCGAAGAAGCACTTTTAGTACATTTCTTTCTTTTATAGCACAAATTTGTTCTTTTATGTTTCGATGTAATAACTTCCATTTTATCGAATAACGCTTCATATTCTGGATCGTCATTTGTATCCTCCAATTTATTCTCTATATAGGTAACTTCATTATCGTTATTATTAATACTATTATTATCTGGAACTTTTTCAGGATTATCAATCTGTGTTTCTATAGAAAACGTTGATCTCAATATTAAACACGTTAATTTTGAAGTCAGATAAACCTATATAAACGTAAAAAAGAAATAGAACAATATTTTATATACGATAATATATGTATACATAATTCGTCACACTTACTTAGATCAATGAAATTACCTTTTTGATCATTTCTCTTGTATCAATGTTATGTACTCTCAGATATCTATCTAGAGAAGTGCTAACTACGTACGGTCCCACTTTACTAGAAGCTAATCCGGTTAAGCTACCGACCAGACCCTTATACGTATGCAATATCTTTCCAGGTTTACGTAAATCGATCAGTTTCATCGTGCCTTTACCCGAACCTACCATTACTTGCCTATGGTGACATTTATATTATACCGTTATAATAATATTTTTACTATGTGTATGTAAGATAAAAAATTCTTACGCTTCCTTGCAAGGTACCGTTGCAGCAGTCAGGGGTTCGTCTTTCATTTCGACATTTATGATTGGTCTTCTTTGTGCATTAGTATCATACAAACGTACCTAAAATAATATCAAAATTCATTAATTCAATATTTAACTCCAAAATTATATTTTTCTCATAGAAAATAAAAGTCGTACGTGTCCAAATTTGCTGACAGTAACTACTTTATGAGAGTCTTGAAGAAAAGCAATATCTGAAACCCAGATTGGTACTCTCAAATTTAAAAAATCATGTGGTACATTCTTTTCACTAAAAATTTGTTTTTGCCTCTCTAAATCAAACAATTTTAATCCATTTTCTTTGCCACCAGTAGCTATTATCTTCTTGTTTACATTAGAATGACGCATTCTATGTAAATTATCACCAGCATTTAATATAACTTGGCCTTGATCATTAAATTTCCATAATTTTATCTCGCCAGAATGAACTGCAGTCAAAATTGCCCTAATAGGTGTTCAATATGTATTTAATAATTGAAGGTTTGTATTTATAAAAAGTAGTAGCGCAATGTGTACCCGAATAATCATAACGATTTACCCGTCGTAACGCGATATGCCATTTATACTTCCTTGGCCAACGTCGCAGACAAACGTGTTCGTAAATGACATATCTTCGGTATCATAAACACTGATGCTATAAAATGTTAAATATACTTAGTATTGGTTAAAAAAGTATAGTTATATTGGTTAAAATCGTTGATTATAACTATATTGTATATATAAAAACCTTCTTGTTTCCTTTGTACCATAAGCTATAAGTATATCACGTTCTTCCTCGTCACCCCAGCTTGCTGTAGTAATCTCATCGTTATATCCAATCGATATAAAACTCTTTAAATTCTTTTGCACACATTCTTTTTGCCCAATTTTGACGCCTACAATTAATTTATTTTATAATTAAAAATCATTTATTCGAAAAAAAAAAAAAAAAAAATGAATTTTTGTTCGATTATAAGGCATTGCGTGGCATTATAAGTGTAACAACCTTTAAAAACTCCTGATTTACCACCCACGAAGACATCAAAATCATTTTTAAAACTCATTGTTAAACGTTAATTGCTACACAATATTATGAAGTATTTTGACGAAATTATGAATTACCAGAGAACAACCACGTGAAAAATCACGCATGGCGCGAACTGACATACAAGGTGGCCAAACTTAAATAAATATATGCGAAAAAATGCCCAGAATTTTTAACATTTTTGTATTGTTAGCATTGTATAAATCTTTTGATCGTTTTCAATTCAGGCGCCAATAATATTAAAGTTTTTATTGGTCATAAAGAATAAGCCATCCGTCTTAACCAATCCGCTCTTAGTAACGACACGAGAGCGATACATTCGAGAATTGTGATTGGTCGAGAAAGGGTGCTCTATTTCCAGCCAATAAAATTTACTTATCGAAGGTGCCATCGAACGATGATTGGACGCGACGTATATGCGCCATCTTAGAATAAACGTTCAACGAGGTTCTCCCTTTCCTGTCCGACGAGCTGCGCCATCGTTTCTGTTCGTAGAGGTTAGTATTAGAAAATAATCATTTAATATCTTATTAGTGGCGATATACTGATAAAATTTGTACAAAGTGTAAAATATCTTTTCCTTTGCGTATTGCATCGTACGTATTTTTATTAGAAATATTGGAATTCGGATAATGTCGAAAGTGACCACGTGTATTTTGACGAAACTTGTAACTGTAGCGAAAATTCTCGAAGAACTTTTAATTTAATGATCCTGCCGTTTCGATTTTTACATGTTAATCGATTCTTTTAATTTTTTTAATGATATTTCGTACGAAAAAAGTATTTGGTCATACGAAAGATGCGCTATGTCGAATATAAGACAGCTGTTTACTTCGCAACAAAATATTTTCTTGTTCAATTGAATTTATTTGTACGATATATTTTAAATCTTTATTTCAGTTTTAAAATATGACCAACTCCAAAGGTTATCGTCGTGGTACAAGGGATTTGTTCTCTCGCAAATTCCGCAAACATGGGACTATTCCTCTGTCAACGTACATGAAAGTTTACAAGGTCGGTGACATAGTTGACATCAAGGGCAATGGAGCAGTTCAAAAAGGAATGCCGTATAAGGTTTATCACGGGAAAACTGGACGAGTATTCAATGTCACGCCTCATGCTCTTGGTGTTATAGTTAACAAAAGGGTGCGTGGCCGAATCATCGCGAAGCGTATTAACGTCCGCATCGAACATCTTACCCATTCAAAGTGCAGAGAAGATTTTTTAAAACGCGTGAAAGAAAATGAAAGGCTTAGGAAAGAAGCCAAGGAAAATAAAGTTCAAGTTCAACTTAAAAGACAGCCTGCCGAACCATCCAAAGCTCATATTGTTTCAGGACGCGAGGCACCTATATTACTTGCGCCTATTCCTTACGAGTTTATTGCTTAAACCTGCAATAAATATGTTTGAAAATATAAATCATCTTTATCGTTTAATACCTTTAGATATATAAATCTGGAATTTAATTAATAAGAATTAATAAATATTTATGGTCATAAAGTTCTTTAATTCTCATTTATATCTTATATAAGATTAGATAATATTTCTTTTCAAATAACATAGTATAATAACATTCATATAATAAATAATAAACAAATTTTGTTTCTTTTTTTTTTACGTAGGGAATCAATTCCCAGATTAATAGTACAGGATTGGCATATTTTTAATAAAAAAGAAAAAGGGTTCATATACGTATTAATTTGTAGAAATAAAATCTCTTAACTGTACAGTTAAAATACGTAAAAATTAATTTAGAGAATGACAATGACTATGTTTAACATAACTTAAATTCTTTTGTTACATCGAGTGATTTTTAACTACAATCTCTCGATTGATAAAATAAAATATATCCAGTTTCTGAACTCTTCTGTATATCTGAGGTGAGCCCATAGAAATCCTCTATAGTTGATGCATCAATTTTCTAAAAAATAGGATAAAGTTGACTTATAAATGTATTCTTGGCTAAAGTAGTAAATGTATATATTTTATTTTTTACAAGGATATATTTTCTAAGGATATTTGAAAGATGTTTAAATAATTTTTGTATAAATCTTACATCAACCATGTCATCGTCGAAAAGCAACCAAAATCCATGACTCTTTACTATAGAAATATAGTGACCTCTGTTAGGACCACTGCCGCAATGTATCACAACTGCAACTAAATCATACAAGCGATCAGGATTGACGGCATCATCGCTCTGCAATTGAAAATTTTGTTTTTTTAAATATTTACAAAAAAAAAAGAGAGAGAGAGAAATCAAGTAACATGCACAACGTAAATTTTTCGTGATATTTACAGTGTTAAAAAGCCGCAATTCCAATGGAAAAACTACCCTATGAGATACTTTGATGTGTCGATTATATTGTTCCACGTATTTAAATCTTTTCAAATGTAATGCTAAGATCATTGGAAGTTTCTTAACTCTCATTCGTTTCTAAAATACAATGTAACAGATAATACATTAATTTCGTTTGTTAATTTTAATTGATATTATCGAATTTTATATAAAACTTGAATGAAAAACGGGATAAATGTATACCTGAGCTTCCTGATAGCTGCTACAATGATCGCATTTAAATTTATTATCACTACAAAGAGTTTCAGTATTAGAGAAACAACGCAGGCAGTATGTTATCGAGGTGTTTTGATCTACATCAACTTGCAGATCAAAAAAATCCTCATCTTTGCTAGAAACAGTCTCACAATTAAGGCAACGTGTTTCCGAGGTCAATATTCCTTGAAATATCTCATGGACCCATGTCGGTTCTGGCGGAGACCCAGCATCGCCCGTACCTTTCCCACCTGTTTGTTTGGTTTGACTTCTTTCCGCTAAAATAACAAGTAACAATGATTTTACACAAAGAAAAAGAAGAAACTTAGAATTAAAGTACTTACCCAGAATAATTTCATTTATATGATTAATAAGAAAGTTTAAAAACTCGTGTGCATCTTGTTGCATATAATTATCAAATTCCTCTAAAAAGGTAATATTATCTTTAATAAAAAACAGAAATCAAAGTAAAGAAATCGAGTTGAAGGAGAAAGAATAGCAAACCTTTTTCTTTTCTTAACCTGGCAATAAACTTTTTAGGAGCGATGGAACCAACTTTTTTCTTTTGCGTAGCAATATTATGAAACAGATCGGCTAAACATGTTAATAACGTTTCCTTGGTTCTCTTGTTTCTGGCTTTGTATTCTAATACTTTCTCTCTAAACGGCCTACAGAAATAAAGAGCTTGCAATACCGAATTACTGTAGCAAGTATTACCAAACTAGAAAAAAAGAACGAAATGACTTATAATGGATCGATAATAAGAAATATATTATTAAGGAAGTGCGACCATTACGTTTACTTCTACTTACATTGACTAAACCAAAATAATGTTCGTTTGGAGGAAACTGATCGGAGCCGATATCTCTTTCTAATTGCGATATGTTTGCACCCTGTAACAACAGCATTTTAAAGAAATATCAAATAAGCGACAAAAATGTATAAATAATAAGAATGTAATGGATAATGTATTAAAAAATAGATGAACGACCGATATGAAAAATAAGTTTACCCGTTATCAACTTTCAAAATATTTATATCAAAATTTGTCACGAAAAAATTTACATAATACGATATATAAATAAAATTAAGCGACACGGATAGGACATAGCAATTAAATCGCAAATGTAAATAAGAGAATAAAGATGGAGAAAAAAATGTTGCTATCAGTTACAAAAGTTTTGCACTGATATCAAATTGACACTTACCATTTTATGATTTTATAGCCCCAACTATATATGGAATGTTTAACATAAAATTCGTCAACGATATAAACTCCATCTTATTAATGTGACTTATTGATTCATTACCTAAAATTCTCGAACTAAAGTAAGTCAATAAAGTTATCACAATCGTATACTCGAACGTTTCTTCTAAGAGAAGGCCAAGATGCGCATATACTTTAGCATATATATATATAATATATATATATATATATATATATATATATATATATATACACACACATACATATATATCTACATGCGCAAGAGAAGAAATACGTGATTGGCGTCTCAAAATTCCTGTTGGAGAAAAGAAATTTTAAATAGAATAACTTTATTACGTTCAACCGTTCGACATATGCAATACGAATTAAATTGCACATTTACGCGTTAGTTATTAATTCGTATAACTCCAATTCATAATCATTAATAAAATAGAAATCTCGACGCACTCAAACCTTTGATTTCAAAGATTCCGTTGTTATTTACTATGTAATATAAATTGATTTTGTTAAATTTATACTTTGATATAACGGTACTCGTCTAAATATCCGTATCAACGATCGAATATTTTCTGATCAGATAGCATATAGTAAATATGGCTGCTAGTAAATTTACATCCCGCTAAATTCCAAACTAGAAGTTTCCCTAGCATAACGACAAAGTAACATGATTTTTACAATAATGTAAACATGGTTAATGTCCTAAATGACTCTGATAGTGAGGACGAATTACCTCCTGGATGGGAAGAAAGGGCTACCGTAGATGGAAACGTTTATTACGTAAAGTAAATGTTCATTTGACAGATAATAATTAAGTTAATTTCTCCATTAGTTATGACAGTTAGTCCTTTAATCCCATATTTAATTATAATAAGTTTCCATGTACTCGTTATTTATTGTCGTTTGAAATGTTCGATCTTTATTTTGTAGTCATTATACGAAAGGCACGCAGTGGACCCATCCTAGAACTGGACGTAAGAAAATTGTCGAAGGAGGTATTGTTATAAAGAAACATATATACCCTTCAATTCATTCGTTATAATTAAATAATCGAGTTAAAGTATCGTTACTTTTTCTTAGAATTACCATCTGGGTGGGAAAGATGTATATCCGATGATGGTAAAGTTCTCTTTGTCGATCACATGAATCGTACTACGACTTACACCGATCCAAGGCTAGCTTTTGCCACGGAATATAGAGAAATTTCGCAACCGGTACGGCAAAGGTTCGATGGAAGCAGTACAGCCCTTTCGGTTTTACACGGTAGAGATTTACGTGGTAAAGTAGCACTTGTCACTGGTGCTAATACTGGAATAGGTATTTGATATATATATATATTTATTTATTATACACACGCATTTGTCATTTTAATTTCGTTTACGTGTCAAACATAAAATGTTCATTGATTTTAGGCTTCGAAACGGCTAGATCGTTAGCTTTACATGGTTGTTACGTTATACTTGCTTGTAGAAATTTAAAGACGGGCGAAGAGGCAGTGATAAAAATAAGACAAGAAAAAGAAAATGTAAATTGCGAATTATTAGAATTAGATTTAACATCATTACAGAGCGTACGTAATGCTGCAGAGAAGTTTAAACAAAAGTATAGGTAATTCTATAAAAAATAAATGTTCGTGTAGAAACGTCTTTACACTATTTTGACAAATATAACATTTTTTAGGACTCTTCATATTTTAATATTGAATGCTGGTGTTTTTGCGATTCCATACGAACTTACAAAAGATGGTTATGAAACGACATTCCAAGTAAATCATCTATCGCATTTTTATTTTACACTTTTATTAGAGCATCCGATACGCAGTTGTCATAATGCAAGAATAGTATTCGTTTCCAGTGAATCGCATAGGTAATTTTAATGCATTAGATTCATTATAATCTTTTTGTAAAAAATTTTATTTTTGTAACGTATAATTAAAAAAGTCGTTATATTACTCCGCAGATTTTCTTCTATACAACACATAGAAGATATTCATCCTTTAACTTTATCGCCGCCTAGATATCATTATTGGCCGATGGGTGCATACAATGATTCGAAACTATGTAATATATTATTTGCACAAGAATTATCTAAGCGATGGCCTGCAGTAAGTGTATTCAGCTGTCATCCTGGCAATATGGTTTCTTCGTCTTTACCTCGTTATTCATGGATTTTCCGAATATTATATGCCTTAGTGAGACCCTTCACCAAATCATTGGTACCTTTCCAATTTTTCGTTAAATTAGAACGTTTTTAATGAAAAAATATTAATTGTATCATTTTTCTCTTTTATTTTCAGCAACAAGCAGCAAGCACGACAATTTTTTGTGCAACCGCACCAGAATTAGAAGGGGCAACAGGACTTTATTTTAATAATTGTTATCGTTGCGATCCCTCAAATTTTGCAGTAGATTCTGCATTAGCAAGTAGATTATGGTCCGTTTCTCAAGATTTGATCATAAATGTTATGAAAAAAGATAAACTTTGGCAAGAATTAGCTTTGAAATAATTTGACAAAGGAATTCCATGAAATATATATCATATATTTTTATTTTATTCATACCATATATTTTAAATGACTTAATATAAAACTAAACCCATTTTTATATTCATTAAAAACATATACCATATTTTTAACTAGCATAAAATTCTTTCAAATATTCTGCCTTTGGTTTGAGAATTGCTTTATCCGCAAGACTTATAACCCAACCTGGTTCAAGGCCATAAAATAACTGTCGTGGGTCTTTTCGCTCTGTTAGCATTTCATAGTCGGGATCGTCTTCGATTTTTGGAAGTATGTAACCATATTTTTGAGATAATATTAAACGTTCTTTGGATATTTTTTCAGGGTCTGCCAAATATCCTCTCGATGCAGGACTCGAATAATATTCTAAACAATCCGCAGGTGGTAATAATCTACGGGGTATCGGATCACCTAGATCACAGAAATATTTAATTAGAAAACGTGTCATTCGAATAATATAAGTACGCACAAAATATGTTTGATTCTGGCGTATCGACTATATCGCCAAAATATATAATTAAATACTCAAGAATAACTATACCTCTGCGAAGAAATTGTTCGGTATCATTTAAAGCAAACAAGCAATTTGTATCATAATAGGCTGTAGTTATAACGCCCCCGTTCCTTTCAATCGCAGCGATCACAGGTTCGCTTGCCCATTGTACTTCTATGTTGACTTTCGCTTTGAATAAATCCGCACCCTTGAAAAATGCTTTTTAATATCCAATGGTAATAATTTTAGCTTGAATAAAAATTTAATTACCTCGTCCGTTAAGTGGACTCCAGCATGTTTCCAATTAATGCGAAAGTTATATAATCCAGTATTTATTATAGTTGCAAGATCGATCGGTTTACTTATATCTATCCTATTTGTATCTATGAACATCTGTAGTTGATGTAAAGAAAGCGGCGGATACTCTCTTCTTAAGCTGTAACGGACAAATCCATGACACAAATTGCTTGAAATATATAATAGAAATAAAAATAATCTAAAGTATTCCTTATAACAAGAAATGTTATACTTACTGATGTCCTTTATAATACGGTTCATATTGAAATCTAAGATAAAACGGGTTGTTTCCAGTTTCATATCCAGGCCTCATATAATTTTGTCTTTGACCTGAACCTTTATTTCCTGCTCCGTGTTTGTCTCCTCCATGTTGACCCCTACCTCTTTTTGACTAATTATAACATAAAAATGGAACTATCTTTCGAATTTATTAATTACATATAAAACTGTATTTTCAATAAACGTTTTTCTAAGTTAATCAAATATAACAATTAGAATTTATATATACTTCTAATTAATTTTCAACATACATCTAACTTCAATAATAACATAACATTATTCGAAATGGTAAAGATCTTTATTCAATTAAACTATATATATATATATATATATATATATATATATATATATATATATATATATATCTAATGAATTTAATACATGCACAAGTAGTAAATTAAAAAAACTTTCTTACAGCTTTTTTTGCACCAGGGTTAGGTCGAAGATTCGACAATACCACTCGAGGTAAAGTTCTTAACATGGATAACGCTAAATCTCTACCACTTTTTGCCATTTTCGATTTTTCATTAATTATTTTCTTTGCAATTATTATTATTATACAGAGCGAATTATTTACTTTTAAAAATATATTATCGAAACTACGTTTCAGATGCCCCCTTGTAGGTTTGTATATTCATTATGGTGGGGTAATCTCGTATATATATTTAATATGAAAGTATATATATATATGATGATAGTATATATATAGGTAATTTTGAAAGAATAGATAGGAATTAGTATTAGGAAATAATCATTTAATATCTTATTTGTATCGATGTACTGATAGAATTTATATGAAATCTTTTGATCGTTTTCAATTCAGGCGCCAATAATATTAAAGTTTTTATTGGTCATAAAGAATAAGCCATCCGTCTTAACCAATCCGCTCTTAGTAACGACACGAGAGCGATACATTCGAGAATTGTGATTGGTCGAGAAAGGGTGCTCTATTTCCAGCCAATAAAATTTACTTATCGAAGGTGCCATCGAACGATGATTGGACGCGACGTATATGCGCCATCTTAGAATAAACGTTCAACGAGGTTCTCCCTTTCCTGTCCGACGAGCTGCGCCATCGTTTCTGTTCGTAGAGGTTAGTATTAGAAAATAATCATTTAATATCTTATTAGTGGCGATATACTGATAAAATTTGTACAAAGTGTAAAATATCTTTTCCTTTGCGTATTGCATCGTACGTATTTTTATTAGAAATATTGGAATTCGGATAATGTCGAAAGTGACCACGTGTATTTTGACGAAACTTGTAACTGTAGCGAAAATTCTCGAAGAACTTTTAATTTAATGATCCTGCCGTTTCGATTTTTACATGTTAATCGATTCTTTTAATTTTTTTAATGATATTTCGTACGAAAAAAGTATTTGGTCATACGAAAGATGCGCTATGTCGAATATAAGACAGCTGTTTACTTCGCAACAAAATATTTTCTTGTTCAATTGAATTTATTTGTACGATATATTTTAAATCTTTATTTCAGTTTTAAAATATGACCAACTCCAAAGGTTATCGTCGTGGTACAAGGGATTTGTTCTCTCGCAAATTCCGCAAACATGGGACTATTCCTCTGTCAACGTACATGAAAGTTTACAAGGTCGGTGACATAGTTGACATCAAGGGCAATGGAGCAGTTCAAAAAGGAATGCCGTATAAGGTTTATCACGGGAAAACTGGACGAGTATTCAATGTCACGCCTCATGCTCTTGGTGTTATAGTTAACAAAAGGGTGCGTGGCCGAATCATCGCGAAGCGTATTAACGTCCGCATCGAACATCTTACCCATTCAAAGTGCAGAGAAGATTTTTTAAAACGCGTGAAAGAAAATGAAAGGCTTAGGAAAGAAGCCAAGGAAAATAAAGTTCAAGTTCAACTTAAAAGACAGCCTGCCGAACCATCCAAAGCTCATATTGTTTCAGGACGCGAGGCACCTATATTACTTGCGCCTATTCCTTACGAGTTTATTGCTTAAACCTGCAATAAATATGTTTGAAAATATAAATCATCTTTATCGTTTAATACCTTTAGATATATAAATCCGGAATTTAATTAATAAGAATTAATAAATATTTATGGTCATAAAGTTCTTTAATTCTCATTTATATCTTATATAAGATTAGATAATATTTCTTTACAGATAACATAGTGCCAATTAACATATTTAATATATATATATATTCACGTATGCATATTTTGTAGCATTTCTATGTGTAATTTGTAAAAAATATATATTGTTAATAGGTGCAATATATAAGTGCATAATTTAAACAAAAAAATAAGAAAAAAAAATAGTATATAGATTTAATTTGCAAACGTACGCAATATTAGTGTATTTTGTTATATTTCAAGATTATTTAGCGAAATCCAATATCGATTTCGTTGTAGCAAACGAATTTTTTATTTTTATAATCAATTTAGAATTTGTTAACGTAAAAAATAAAGTTTTTCCCTTGGCGGACTCGATCCGCTGTCATTCGGCCGATGTCTCGAGTTTTTGAATCGAGTCATCGAAACGACTCGGGATCGAATCCCGCTCGGATTATTTTCCAAATAAAATATTTTTTCTCCCGCCGAAATTCAAACCTGAGTTGGCAATCTGTTAACAGTGTCACCAATTTACTCATTAATAATTTTATTCTTAGAGAATTACAACTTGCTGGACAATGAACGTGGAGGAATAATGAAACGGATGGAAAGGAAAATACAATTACATGGAGAGGATAATCTCACTGTATATAACATTTGTAATAAATAATATACATTAAGAAAAGTAGGTGAAACTTCTTTTCTTATTTATTTTTTATCGATAGGTCGATTCTACATAAAGAGAACATCGAGGAGAAAGGGAAGCCATTTTTCTCCGATGCTATTTTCCTCTTAATTCTTTAATACTTGCTACGGATTAGTAAAACAGTATGTGTTTTATATATGCTTGTAATATGTAATGTAATTATAAAGATAATATTCATTGACCTTACATGTAGAATTAGCTAAAGAAAATTAGTTCGCTCGTTCGAAGAAAAATGACTGACAATATTATATTATTGAGTCGTTATTGCTATAGTTAACAAAAAGATATGTGTATATATATATATATATATATATATATATATATATATATATATACTTAGCAAAAATTCAAATGCATTCGAATGAACCTAGTGATCCAATTACAACACTGCGTGTACACGCATTAAAATCTCTGTAAATCTGTCTTTCACCTCAATTATTGTATTTATATCTTATACGATCAATTACAAAACAATCGATGTTCTTTCTACAAGCGGGTAGCACGTTCAATTATAATCGACGATTAGAAAATATGTAAATAATTGATTGTATTTTTTTTTTCTTTTTTTTTTCTTTTAGATAATCGGTTCGATCACGTCCTCCTCGCGTGTAACGAAGACGAAAAATAAAAAAAGAATTAACGAGGTCCATTGTCTCGAGGAAAAAAATGATGTTGGAGGATGACCTTCATTCGTAGACGAAGACGCAGCATCGGTCTACCTCACCGACAAATTATTCTTTGAAACGTATTAATCGATGACGTAAGTTATAAACTATAAGCAAAAGTTATCGTCGATAACGTTTGTCTCTCTTTTGAAAATAGAAATAGTATAAGAGGAAAACACAAGAAAGTCAAGTACGACTGTAGTAGACCCAGTCGTTATTCCTCTAACGGTAAAGACGTGGCTACCGAAAGAGGAAGGAGCGAGAAATATAGAGAGACAGATAGAAAGAGATAGAGGGAGGAGAGAGAGAAAAAGAAATGGAAGGGAAAGCCAGATCGTCCGGTTTCTTGCGTCCATGATTGGTAGTATCCGTCAGTATACATTTAGCCGTCGTTTAAGACGGCAAGAGAACCGGATGACTTGAATAGGATTGCTGTCATTGCTCCTCGATATATATATATGTATATATCTTTATTCTTATCCTCAATTTTTTCCTTATCTTTCAAACTTGAAGATATAATCAAAATTATATT
This sequence comes from Dolichovespula media, assembly GCA_911387685.1. Taxonomy (NCBI): domain Eukaryota; kingdom Metazoa; phylum Arthropoda; class Insecta; order Hymenoptera; family Vespidae; genus Dolichovespula; species Dolichovespula media. Next base: position 5,218,885 of record OU426869.1, read on the forward strand.
TAAAAAATCCAAAAGGAGATTTAAAAAATACCTTGGCACCTTTTAAAGGTGGCACTCTGAAACGCATTACATCGACGACTGGTGAGTCATTCTATTTATTTAACGAAATGACGTTGTCCTCCGAAAGGATTCATGGTTCAGCGCCGGGAATGATCTCGATGGTACAAACTAGGTCTTTCGAAGTGTTGCGTGAACCTCTCTTGTTGGCTCTAACCCGATTAGTAAGCTTCAAGATTGTTTCTTTTTCTTTATTTTTTTATAATTATTGCGAAAATACGATATTTATAACGTCTGGATATAATTAAACGTCATTATCTCTTTTAATTTCGAGATTTTTATTTCAAGAAAAAAATTTTATTATAGTGGGCTATTTTTCAGCGGGAATTTTAAATATATTTCGTATTTATATTATTATTTGTTTATAATAGTGCATTTGCTTCGTGATATAATTATAGGTATTCAATTAATTAACGATCAAGGAAATCGTATTAAATTGGTCATTTATAAAAATCAAGCTTATCATCGTTATTATTAAACAATTTATCCTGGAAAGAGAGGACCGTATTTATAATTTATTCCAGTATAATCTCTCTCTCTCTCTCTCTCTCTCTCTGTGTGTGTGTGTGTGTGTGTGTGTGTGCGCGCGCGCGCGCGTGTGTGTGTGTGTGTGAAAGCGAGTATTCTAAAATGCTTGCTTGACACTAACGAAAGTGTCACACGGTAGACAGCAGTTTCTATTTTATTATGTTCCTTTTTAACATCGCAACGATTCTTCGCCTCGGTTACAAAAGGATTATTTAAATTATTTATTGTATTCAGTATCATAAAAAACATTTTGTTTTTTTAGGTTATACGAGGGAGAAAATATAATTTATAATTCATAACATTTTTAAGGTCTAATCACCCGAGTATTGTCTTATCATTTTTTACGATCATTGTAATCTTATTATTTACCACGATCATAATTTTATAAATAAATAATTTATTAAATATTATATTTTTATGATTAATACGCATAGTAAAATTGATTCAATTTTATATATTCGACGTATTTGTTAATAATTTATAAACGCGATATAAAGAAGTTTATTTTTCAACATGAAGATTGTGCAATCGTTCTTGGAAATATTCAATCTCGTAATAACAAGAAACAATTTAAAAATGGAAAAACCCTCGGTTGAAAAATATTATCGGTATTTATGTACAATATATACGAATATGTGTTGTGACGTACGCGCACGATTATGATTGATTATCTTGAATATGACATAACGAATAATTATATATACGAAAGCGAATTGTACGTATACATTAATATCTGCAATAATTGAAATTAATATAAACTATGAATTTTTATATATGTTTCAGATGTGAAATATTTCGATAATAATGGATTGGTTATGTTTGTGCAGCTTTCTTCTTTTGGGAATAGTAAACAATGCATTAGCTGAACCGTACGTAATTAATGTCAATAGTATATTTATTTCTAATTTAATGCATTTATTTATAAATAAAATAAAAAGTAGAATATTTGAAAAGGAGTAATCCCAATGAATATTGGCGGGAATCCCCATATCAGACGCCATTGTTGATATTTCATACGCAGTACTACGTTCGTGACTAATGTTTTTCTTGACTTTTATTTCATATAATCTAACGTCGTTGCAACAGTTTTATCTATCAAATATCGAGGATATTTTTTCTTTTTTTTTTTTTTCCATTAGTATTATGTTTTCGAGAATTAAATAATGTATTCGAAATTTAATTCAAAATTAACCAATCTATTTGCTTTCTCTGTGTATATTTTTATTGCTGTTCTTTCGACGTTTTTTATTTTTACTACTTTTTTCTATTTGAGTCCTCATAATCAGAAAAGGAAGCCGTAAGTGAATATTTACAGTTTGATCAGTAATAAGGCAACAGGTTGTTAATAAAATCTAATACTATAACTCTCTCTCTCTCTCTCTCTCTATGCAGATGCAATGTAAATATTTTCTATTTTCAAGGTATTATGCTATTATCGCACCGAGGGTAGTACGTCCTGATTCCGAGTACCATGTTACGGTAAGCACCGTTGGTGTTTCAACGCCTTCGAGCATATATATAGAATTGTTTGGAAATCTTGACAGCGGGGATCGTTTTAACGTCTCTCAAACTGTTACAGTAGAACCATATTCTACAAGAATTGTGAGATTAGAGGTATATATGATAAAAAAATTTGTTTCCATATTATTTATAGATAATATTATTAGTTGTTTAATGTTTTGTTTATATATCAATAGGTCGGAGATACCTCTCCAGGACGTTATACACTTTTCGCACGTGGTATATCTGGCATAAAATTTACTAATTCGACGGACGTACGATATGTTCACAAAAGTTATTCTGTTTTCATACAAACGGATCGGGCTATATATAAGCCTGGTAATAAAATCATGTTCCGTTGTCTTATATTAGATTCCAGATTAAGACCGAGTCTTACGCGTCAAGTAGATATTTACATCCAAGTAAGTATACCTATAGATAAATGTAAATGGTCCAATAAAAATATTGTACTAATAGAAATTACTGACAATTATTATAGGATGGAGGCAGTAATCGTATTAAACAATGGCAACGAGCACAAATAACACGTGGGATCTTTAGTAACGAACTTGAATTATCCATGTCTCCGGTCTTGGGGACTTGGAAGATTACAGTTAATATTAATGATCAAACGTTTGAAAAAGAATTCGAAGTTGCCGAGTACGTACTTCCTAAATTTGAAGTAACTATAGATGCACCCAAACATTCGACTTTTAAAGAATCCAAAATTACTGCTACGGTTCGTGCAAAGTAAGTAGTAAACCATTGTAAATGATAATGAAAATAAATAAAAGAAGTAAAAATAAATTATATAACAATATAATCGAAATATACGGTAATATATATTCTTTAGATATACTTACGGAAAGCCTGTCAAAGGAGAAGCCACTATAACTGCTTATCCAAATATTTTTTCGGGAGTTATTCAACCAATTTTCCAACAACCAGTAAGAAAAGTTATGCCCATCGATGGAAAAGTTACTGTAGATTTTGACATTGTTACAGAGCTCAAGTACGTTAAAGAAAAAATTTACAACTATTCAAACTAAATTTTATATTATAAAAAGCATTTACACACGCGCGCGTCCTTTTTTTTTATATTATTCGATATTACAGGCTTACAGATGAGAACGAAAGGCCTATTAGAATTGAAGCTACAGTCGAAGAAGAATTAACAGGTAGAAGGCAAAATGTTTCGTGCGAGATAACATTGCATAAACATAAATATACGATGGAGTTAATAAAAACATCTGAATATTATAAACCAGGATTAAAATATACAGCATTTGTAAGTAAAATTGTTTATATCGTATATATTAATTTATAAATTATATATCATAATTATTTTCAGATTAAATTGGCCTATCACGATGGTGCCCCTGTTCAAGATACCAAAAATCCTGTTCTAATAGCTTACGGATACACTTATAATCAATCAGCTTTCTCTAATCTTACAAGTTTTCTAGATGAACATGGCATGATAAAATTAGATTTTTATCCACCTATCGCTAAAGATGATATTTCTGTTCCACTTAATATCGAGGTACGAAGATAATTAGTATAGAAGCAATCTTTCGGTTATTAATATTTGATAATAATTAATAAGTGATTGACTTTAATTACTTTCTTAGGCACAATATTTAAATTTACATGAGTGGTTTCCCAGTAGAAATCAAGCCATGTCACGTAGCAATGAATATATACAAGCCATTTTAAAAACCGAAAATCCTATGGTAAATCGCGACATTGAGATCGAAGTTAATTCCACGACTTCGCTTAAATATCTAAGTTACGAGGTGCTTGGTCGTGGTGATATTTTGGATGCAGGTTCTGTATACGGACAAGATAAACATAATATAAAATTTAAGTAAGCGAATGCATAATATTCCTGTGCAAGCATCTTCAGATATAATTTATAATTCATACTTCATCATTCATAACGATATATAAATTTCGTAGATTTTTGGCGACATATGTTATGGCACCCACAGCGCATGTGATCGTATATTACATTCGAGATGATGGGGAAGTTATCGCGGATGCATTAGATGTGGAACTCGAAGGAGCGCTACAAAATTTTGTACGTGCATATGTTATCTATAACATCAATCAATACACTATCATTATTATTCGTAATGTGATAACAAGATATTCATTGTTTTTGTTTTTTTCTTGGAGTTAAGGTTGACATTAAAGTGACACCGGGAGAAGTTGAGCCAGGGAAGGATGTCAGTTTGACGATTTCTTCAAAACCAAATTCATATTTAGGAATATTAGGTGTCGATCAACGGTCTCTTCTTTTAAAATCAGGGAATGATATTTCTTACGTACGTAACATGTACAATAAACGATAAACTAAAATATGTGCGTGAAATACATTAATTTAATATATTTTACAGGAACAAGTGGAGAAAGAATTAAAATCATATGATTCGATTCAAGAATCTCCATATTCAGATTTCGACTTTCATCATTCGTTCTGGAGATCCGGGTCAGGTACAGCCTATGATGTATTTCAGGTAAATATATATATATATATATATATATATATATATATATATATACGTACTTTCTCCCTTATATTTACAATTTTGAGAAAAAGAAAAACTTTTAAATTTAATACATTTAATTATTAGATTATTATTGATAATAATATATATTGATATTAAAACTTATTTATTAGGAAACTGGTGTTGCGATTCTTACGAATGGATATCTTTTTGAATATTTATTACCAAGTAAGTATATATTTATTTATCTGAGGTAATTAAATGAAAACAATAATTTGTATATCTATTTAACATAATTATATCTGTAACATTGGTATATACAACGTATTATAGTTAGATTATACTTATCTTTAATTTAACTCGAATCAATTATTTATTTATTATTATTCCTTAAATTTCTAGTGAGCTGAATATTTGTTATTATGCTTATTTATTACGTTAATCTTAATTATTTAACAATGCTTGTATGTGCATAGTATACTACAGAGCTAGCATGGGAGGTTTCATGGAAGATTTTAATGCTCCTGCTCTTTCTGCAAGTCCGTATTTCGACCAAGCTACATTTTCAACCAAGAAGGTCACTGTTCGTAAGAATTTCCCTGAAACTTGGCTTTGGGAAATGATTGATGCTGGGTAATGCCAATTAATTAATAAATTATGACACACACTCTTTTTTTACTTAAAAAATGTACAATTTTACAATGTGCACAAATACTACTTCATTTCATTCATCTACTATAATCATAATAATTAGTTACGAATACTGCTACTCTGCAAATACAAAATTGCTTTTTAATGCTTTTTAATCCTTGGCGAGGATTTGTCGTTGCTCGTGCTAACTAATTAATTGACTTTTAGGTTTGGGTTTCTATGGACGATTAAATGAAATTTTTGTTTATAACAAGTATATATATGTATATATATATATATATATATATATATATATATATATATAAACATGTTTTACATATGCATCTATTCTGCAATCAAAAATATTATTTCTAACAGATTTTGTAAAAAAATATAATTGTTTGTTTAAATTTACCGTTTTACAAAATGTCATAGATTTGTTTGCTAAAATTTTGTTGTATGTCGGCATTGAAATTCATTTTTACGGCCAATGACTAAATGTAATTTGTATTTGATGCGAACATTGTGTAACATTCCGTGTTATCCATAATATAATCATCTTGAATACATATAGTTAAATTACAGGATACCCAGGGAATTGGGAAGGTAGGCTAGAAGGCTCGTCTCATGGAGCGTCTACGCTTCGACCAGATCTTGGTCCGCCCGTAACGCTCAGATTAGCGACAAGGCCACCATTGGCAGGTCCTTATGCCTTCTCTCGCATCCCACCTCCCGTTTGGAATAAGCCCCGTGTATTTCTTATGCATGACATCTCAAACACCTGGCTTTTCACAAATTTCTCTTTAGGGTATTTATTTGTATCTTGTATATTTCTATGTATGTGCATGCTTACGTCAATTTCTCGTCTATATCAAAACTTGTAAACACACATACATATTTCTCTGTACATAATATTCTTTTATGTTATACACAGTAAATCTCGTCTTTGTGTGTATATCTAAAGAATGCAGGAAGGAAGGAACCGAAGCTGCTTCAATTTTTTTGTAGTATTGCCATTGTCAATGTAATTAGAGCTATAGTTATTTATTCATTTTTCACACACTCATAGAAAAAGTTTACACGAATATTTTATACAAATAATACAAATTTATAAGCTCTTGCATACGACATAACTTATTTTGCCGTAGATTACCTTGGTATTTGAAATATTGAATTTTTGTTGAGGAAAAGATAAACAAAGATTTTTCTCATTTTTAGGATCAAAGGAGAAACGGAGTTTCGACGTGTCGTACCAGACTCCATAACGTCATGGGTGCTTACAGCGTTCTCTTTAAGCGACGTGCATGGATTAGGTCTCATTAAAGAACCGAGAAAGGTTGATATATATACATACATACATACATATATATATATATATTTTTTTTTTTCTTTTCTTTTCTTTTCTTTTCTTTTTTGCGTGTGTATTCCGTTACATTAAATAATACGAGAAATATTATTTTAGCTAAAAGTTTTTAGACCCTTCTTTATTTCTATGGATTTGCCTTATTCCGTAATAAGAGGAGAGATCTTGGCGATACAAATCGTGGTATTTAATTACATGAATAAAGATGTGGTATCCGACGTCCTATTGGAAAATACTGGACAATTTGAATTTGCAGAAATTTCCAACGAAGTCCACGACGCACCGAGTAAATTTATTAATCAATTTTTCTTTATTGAATTATTTTAACAATACCATATTATATATTACAAATATATTTTCTTTATACAGAGTTGGAATTATATCGCAAGAAGAAAATAGAAATTAAAGCTAATTCTGGTGCAAGCGTATCTTTTATGATTATTCCAAGAGAATTAGGGTATATAACGATCAAGGCTATGGCACATAGCATATTAGCAGGGGATAGCGTTGAGCACAAATTACTTGTAAAGGTAATTCTCTTTTCTATTATGTCCTTTGTGTGTGTGTCTATATATATATGTATGTATGTATGTATGTATGTATGTATGTATATGTATATATTCGTATAAAATATTATTGACATTTTTACAGGCCGAGGGAGAAACGCAATACGCAAATAAGGCAGTATTTTTAGATTTAAGAAATACGAAAAGTATACAAACGAATATTACTATCGAGATGCCTAAAAATATAGTAGTAGATTCGGAACATATTGTAATATCCGCAGTAGGTAATAATATTCGTATACTTTTATGTCTTTTATTTGAATTATTTATTAAGAACTTTTCTTGTTACGATTATAAATTTTGATACATTAATGTTTTAGGTGATATCTTGGGTCCTAGTATACCTAATTTAGCAAATTTGATTAAAATGCCATTTGGATGCGGAGAACAAAATATGTTGAATTTTGTGCCCAATATCGTTATATTAAATTATCTCAAGGTAATTTAATTTAATTTATATATACGTATATATATATATATATAAATATTTTTTTTCCTTTCTTTTCTATAGCTTGTGTTTATAACTTGGAAATAATTTATTTATAGAGCACAAATCAATTGAAACAAGCGATACAAGCTAAAGCATTGAAATATTTAGAAATTGGTTATCAACAAGAATTGACATACAAACACGACGATGGATCGTTCAGCGCATTCGGCATGTCCGATTCTAATGGAAGTACATGGTAAAATAGATCATTATTTTGGATTTCCTGCGATATACGAAGATGGATTTTTATTCTCGTGGTTCTTTTTTCTTTTCCTTTTTTTTTTTTTTCTTCTCTTCAGGCTTACCGCATTCGTAGCTAAATCATTCAGACAAGCAACGGAATATATAACTGTCGATAACAAAGTGATAGACGAAGCTCTGCAATGGTTATCGAATAATCAAGCTGCGAATGGTAGTTTTCCCGAAGTAGGAAGAGTCAGTCATCGTGACATGCAAGGTGGAGCCGCGAAAGGTCTCGCATTAACGGCATTTACGCTTATTGCCTTTCTTGAAAACCCGGTAAGTATATTTTATATAGTAATATAACATTATTTTCTTTCCTTAATAAATATTAAAAAGATATATTTTTTACTTTAGAATGCGACAGAAAAGTATAGGAATAATATAAATAAAGGTGTAGATTATATAGTAAGAAACATGGATGGATTGGAAGATTTATACGCTTTAAGTATATGCACGTACGTGTTAAATTTGGCGAAACATCCATACGAGACTAATGCATTTTATGCGTTACAATCGAAAGCATCGACGGAAGGTGACATTAAATGGTGGAGTAAACCAATCGCAAAATATGACAAAAATCCATGGCATTCCTTGCCTCGCTCCGTAGACGTAGAAATGACATCGTACGCGTTACTTACGTACTTGCGGAGGAATCTATTTGCCGAGTCTATGCCCATTATGAAATGGTTGGTCAAACAAAGAAATTCAGAAGGTGGTTTTGCATCGACGCAGGTAAATTTATATATATATATATACACATGTTATTCGTAACAAGAAAAAGAGAGCGTTCAGTTTGTAACGCAAAGATTTCTTTTAATTTTAGGACACTGTGATAGGTATATACGCGTTAGCGCAACTGGGTGAAAAATTAATGGTAAAAGACAATTCTGTTTTCGTAACGTTAGCCTACGAAGGAGGACAAAATCAACTGAGTATAAATTCTGGCAATTCTATGATACTTCAAAAACAAATTGTAAGTTAATCAATTTATATAACATCTATATATGAGAAAATATATAATTATATCTTTGTATAAATGTGTGTATAGCTTCCAAAAAAAACACGGTTCGTCAATGTCACTGCCAACGGTAATGGATTTGCCATAGTTCAAGTATCATACGAATATAATTTGAACGTAACTGGTGCTTGGCCGCTATTTACTTTAGACCCCCAGGTAGATCGAAACTCTAATGCTAATCATTTGCAACTATCTATTTGTTCTGGGTACGTAATCTTTTGTATATTATTATAAGCGAACTAAGGAAATTAAGTTTATATACGTAAACCTTTGTTGTAAATAATATTGACACATTTTATGTTTAATAGATTTGTACCAACAAAGGAAGCTAATGAAAGTAACATGGCTGTCATGGAAATTAGTTTGCCATCAGGTTTTACAGTCGATAGGGATTCTCTGCCTAGTCTGGAAGTATCGCAAAATGTTAAACGAGTAGAAACTAAAAATGGCGATACAATGGTTGTTTTGTATTTCGATAAGGTTTGCATATTATTATATTTGGAGAGAAAAAAAAGAAAGAAAAGAAACATGCTCTCTCTCTCTCTCTCTCTCTCTCTCTCTCATATCATTTTTATTATTAAAATATGACGCGACGTTACAGATGGTTATTCACGAGTATTGTCCGACTGTGTCCGCATATAGGACGCACAAAGTAGCTAAACAAAAACCAGTACCTGTATCTATATACGATTATTACGATTCATGTAAGTTTCTCACATATAAATAGATATAGACGCATTATTATTATTATTATTATTATTTCTAATTATTAATATAATTTGTTTGAAATGTATTAGCGAGAAGAGCACGAGTTTTTTATGAGCCACGAGTCGCATCACTTTGCGATATATGCGAGGACGAAGAATGCGAGAACGTTTGTCTCTCGCAACCTGATAAAAGGAAGGATAATGCTAGCGCATCCGTTGCTGCTGCTCCGTCTTTCCGTATAGACGCACACGCGAAATTCTTGCTTGTTTTGTTTTCTGTTGCATTTTATAAATATTTATAAATATAGATTTACCGAGAACACAATTATACGTAATGTTTACAAGTGAGACATAACATAACATAAAGGTATAGGTCAGTGTTTCTTAAATTATACGTTCTACGAAAATATCCAATATTTTTGCAAATAGAAATATCTCTTTATTTCTTATCTCTCGTTACTCTTTACTATTTATGTGGAAAAATCCAAAGAAATAAATGTCATCTTACTTGATGGAAAAAGCCATGACAATCGACCACCAAACTTGCAAAGTTTGAGAAACATTGATGTGTTTGTATATATATATATTTTATATACTTTGTATGTAAATGCTGACCAAAGCACTTTTCAGATTTACAGAATTTGCAATTTTACGAGTTGCAGAGATAATATCATCGTACGGACTAAGCAGAATGGTTAATGTAAGAAATTAATTTTAAATTCATTGAAAAATATATTGTAAAACATATTACTAAAGTTACTCTTATTAATGTCACGCCACGTGTATATTTTTTCAATATTCTTTTTTCTAGCCGAATGCGTTTACGTTACGAAAGATTTAATTAACGCAAAGAGTAATAAATAAATATTATTTTTACTTTTTATTTATTACAATGGTCCGTGAAAACGACAAATGTCACGCAAGAATATTTATTATAAAAAATATCCTAGTGATCTTTTTCCATGATCTATATAATTAAATATAAATATTTTCGTCGTCGTCGTCATCGTCTCGTATAATAGAAATGTTGTGTGATGTATAAACGAGTAAGAGAGAAACAAAATTTGATGACAACGATTATTGTTATATCGTAATTAATCGATAAGAATGTACCTCGGCCGATAATTATCTCGAACGCGGGGAACGATTGATGAGACTTCTTTTTCAACCAGTAGTACAAATATTTTCCGACATGGGGCGCTGTTAAATAAAGATAAGAAATTTAATACGAAGCTCCCCTATCTTGTACGGTTAAAGATGTCCATGGTTGATCGAGCGAGTACGGTAGCTCGACCGATTGTTAATAGCGTCATTGAGATCGTTGTTTCTGTTGAAGCGTAATATTTATATTCAGTGAACCTCTTGGAAGGGACTTAACATTTTGGTAGAAGCATTACCCACGGACGGGATACATTTATGAGTAAGTTTCCATGGGCCGCCAATACCTAAAAATGCTCCCGCGATTTCTCGGGTAACCACAAACTGCCGCTCGCAAACGCTAATCATTTAAATGCTAAACCGTCTAATATCTCGTACGATTATCGTCGATTAATTCCAATTAATATCGTGCCAGAAATTTTTGCGTTAGGAGAAAAATAATTTTCGTTAAATTCAAAATTAATCGGATTTCTACGTTCGAAGACGCGTATCGTGCTGCATAATAATGTTCTTATTATTCCAATAATATAATGTGTCTAAGGAAACTTTGAGCTATTCTCCGTATAGTACGTATGTAATGCGTTCGTATTATTTCTTGTGCGTTTGTCAAATTAAAATTTAAATTAGCGTTTGCGTAATAAAAGTATCGTTAATAAAATGATCGAGTATAATGATGATATAAAAAAAAAAGAAAGAAGGAAAAAAAAGAAAAACAAAGGAAAAAAGTTAACGTGCGAAAATAAGCCATTATAAATTTATGTAACTTGGGATCAATGCTTTACCATCTATGCCGTCCCTTATGTTTAGAGTTTGGACGCACAAATATTAGTTTATAATACGATGGAATACCGTAGACGTGTATCGTATAGAATGTAATGACGTACGTATATTTTAGGCATGAGGCGTAAGAGCGAGAGAAATAAAGCTAAAGCAACGCCAGAGAAAAAAGTTGAAAAACCTACAAGAAAATCAACTCGCAGGCGTGGTAAACGTTCGCCGTCTACGTCACCAGAGAAGGATAACGTGGAAGGAACCGCGGCGAGCGGTATTTGTACGAAAGAAACGGAAAAGTCTCAGGTACAGACACGTCTTCAGAATAAGGAATTAGAGCAGGTATCGGATAGCCATGAAGAAAAAGTTTCGTCCACGGAAGGTGATATCAAGGCACGATCGCCGGAGGCCGAGGAGGACAATAACGGTGATTCTGTTTGGAAAGTGGCAAGAGCCGACGCATCCCCCGGTGAAATACAAAAATTGAAGTTGTGCAGACAACGTAATACGTCAGAAGCATCGTCTGATGCCTCTTTAAGTAGGAAAAAGTCGAACAAGTGGCAAGAAAGTGGTGAGGGAGGTGCAGGGGAGGTTGACTCGGCAGACGAGCAGCTGGTATCTTGTACAAGAATGTCCAGTGGCATTGAACAGCCGTACGATCCCTCCTCTTCATACCCAGGTCAGGACTCCAACGAAGAGGTAAGTGATAGCAAGGAGATCCTGCCTGAAACCACTTCAGCCAACTTGTCTGACGATAAACCAAACATAGATCGGCAAGGTGATTCAAATGAGGCTAGTTGTTCCAACCAAAATCTTCATAGCGAGCCCGGTAAGCCAAGTAGTACGACCACCGCTCCAGCTCCTAATTCAAACGGCGATCATGTATCAGAGGAAATGGTCGCTTTGGTCATTATTCCTAAGGAAGAGCAGCCTGAGGAAATCGTTGAGCAGAAACCGACAGAAGTATTTAAAAAAGAAGCAAGCGTTGAGAATGCCTGTAAAGAGGCTAGTACCGATGACGAAGAAGAAGAAGAAGAGGAAGAAGAAGAAGACGACAAACGGAAAATTCATAAATCGGATTTGTCGTCCGAATCGAACGACGAGAAACATACTGAAATCGATTGCAGTACCAATAGAACGGCATCGTGTGCCAGTCGCAGAAAGCATAGAAATAAATATAGGGATTCCTCTAATTCTGAAACGCCCGATTCCGAAGATGAACAGCCTGCCGAAAGGAAAATCGAAGAATCTTCTGCTCACGAGGAAAAATCAAATGCGATTGATATGTGCGAAGAAAAAGATAAATCAAAATCTCCGGAAGCTAAATCTAATCCTCTATTGAATAATATCAATGTCGAAGTCGAACATTCCGAAATTATCATACCAAAAGTTGAGAATGAGACCGAAAAGCAGGAGCACGTTCCATCGGCTGATTTGCAAGTTCAGGCGTCAATGCAAAAACCTGCCAAAGTCAATTTGAAAAGATCCTTGTAAGTCTTATATCGTGCGTGCGTGCGTGCGTGCGTGCGCGCGTGCGCGTGTCTTTGGAGACAGTTGAAAATATATTTCATTCAATAGGATCGCCAATGTATTTTTTAATACGTTTTTTATTATGTTTCTTTTAGTTCAACACGAATATTGGCTGACAAAAATGATTTCAAAAAAGATGATAACGATCCGAATGCCAACAGCAACGAGTCCAATAATCAAACAAAGGTATAATAAAGTCGTAGGAATATTCCGTTAATTTTATTCTAGCAAAATTTAAGATTCAAACGATAAGAACTCGTGTTTTTCTCCAGGAAAATCACAGTAACGAAGATAATGAGTTTAAATCCGTACCAAGAAAGCGAAGATGGGGAACTGCATTATCCACGGATAGCGCACCTTCCTTCTCGATTTCAACCGACTCTCTCAAGGTAACATTAATAAAATCCATATCCGTTTATACAATTGATATTTTTAATAATAAAAATTATATTATCGATGTCATTTGCTTGGCACAGGCATTGGTGCCAGGTGCAAAACCGTTGTCGATCAATGAGGTACGTTTGTCGAAGGACGACGACGATGAAAGAGATCAAAAAGATAACGAAAAATGGCTCAACGACGATATCAATGATCAAAAGTCAAAAGATATTCTTGCGCAGAAGAATGGTGCTGCGAAGAAAGGAGACGGGAAGGTCGACAATCATATAGGAGGTATAAACAATTATGTTTCCTTGACAATTTTATTTTCAATTATTTCATAATAGTAATAATAATAATGATAATAATAATAATAGTAATAGTAATAGTAATAGTAATAATAGTAATAAAAGAAAAAACAAAATGAAGATATCTTATATTACGTCAAATTTGAAATGTTGATTTAGTAGCAGCAAGACGGAAGATTTCTATCGTTAAAGAACCTCCGCACGTGAAGTCACCCAGTCCACCGGCTACGAAGCCTACAAATATTCTTTTGATAAAAAATCTGGTTCGTCCATTTACTTTGAATCAAATCAAAGAACTTCTTTCTCGTACCGGTACGATCGTCGAAAACGGATTCTGGATGGATAGAATTAAATCGAAATGTTTTGTAGAGGTTAGTCGATAAAAAGTTATTGTTCGTCATCGATTAACGTTCAAAATGTGTATGTATCCTCCTCTTAAACGTTTATTATTCTCGATTTTATTAGTACTCCAATGAGGATCAAGCGTTCGAAACGAGGCAAGCGTTGCACGGTATATCTTGGCCTGTGTCAAATCCAAAAAGACTTAACGTCGAATATGCGACCAAGGACGATATGGAATTGGCCAGAGAATTATCGAAGGATCAACCCGTTTCGCGTAAAACGGAACAGCTTTTAACGACGGATTCCTGGCAACAAGATTGGAATCGCGAAGAAAGAACCAATTCGGCGAAGGTACGAACGAATCGTCGTTTAAATTTAATATCGATGGTAAATTATTATATGTCGACTTTTGGACGTATATATATAGGTGGTCGTTGTCAGAGAATGGGATTTGGGTAAAGAGGACGGGCAACAGCACGTTAAAGAAAAAGAACGAGACAAGAAGGAGCAAGACAAGAAAAGAAGAAGAAGTCGGAGTCCCGCCTTGGAAGCTCACCTTCCGGCTCCTGCGAGGAAATTTAAAAAGAAGGAAGACGATCCACCGCCGGCTAAACTTTTAGATGATCTTTTCAGAAAAACGAAGGCAACCCCGTGCATATATTGGTTACCGCTTACGAACGAACAGGTACATTTTTTTTCTTTTTCCTTTCATACGACACACGTATTTAATAGAGTAGAGAAATAGTCGAGGATAAGGTTCTTTCGATACGAATCTTTCTTATATCATTTTTTCTTTTTTCTTTTTTGTAACAATTATTAATTAGACGATTAAAAGACAAGATGCGATGTAATAATAACCGATTACGGAAGACCTTAAATTAATTCGGATACGTGTGCCTGTGTGCGCGCGCGCGTGCGTGAGTGTGTGTGTGTGTGTATGTTTTCCCCACGTATATTCAACATTATAATATTATGTGTGCATCTTTCATGAACACAGATAGTAGTAAAGGAGGAAATGCGAAGACAACATATGGCCGAGCACGCACGCAGATTGGAAGAGATGAGACGTACCGAAAGAAGCAGAGACAGCCGACGCCGTCGTAGTCCAAGAAAATAGAAAATTTCCAGATCGCCGTTTCCAATAAAAACGTACCTTTTTCCTGACGTAAACGAAAACGTACTTTGACGAACTTACACACGCGCGCGCACGCGCGCTCACACAGAGAGACAGACAGACAGACAGAGGACATTTTTACAGTTGTCGCGTCGATTGAGAGATAAAAACAAAAAAAGAATAATTTCAGTAACCGACAGCTCATATTCATCGAATTTACATTTTATTTTGTCATTTGTGTTATTAAGATTCATTTTTATTTAATTTGTTTGAAAATCTATAATGATGATGCTGCTGCGCTGCTGCTGCACTAGCGTTTTAATATTATTTGTTTAACGTTATTCTTTCTTTTTGAAAATGAGTCACAAAATAATTTTATTTTTATTATATGCATTACTTGGATTTTTTTTCTTTTTTTATTTTTTAGATTACTGGGAACGATCAATAATGTTTTTCCGTTTGGATTAATTTAACGACAGTAAAAGATTTTCCTTTTGTATGATGACGCTCCATAATTTCCTTCGTTCCTTGACACACCACCTTAGCTTTGAGCATTAAAGCTTACTTCTTACAGGTCAACAACATTTACTATTCGACAGAGTGGCGCGGTAACAATAGAACAAATTTGATAGTGTGGCACACTGTGTTTTGATCGTCTGTGCAGGACAGGCACTGCATCATGTTCACTGCAAAATCCATCGTACAAATACGATGCGATAAAAACTTTATTACTCGTGTAATAAACATGAATGCTGCACATCACGAGTATACACCACACACAACGTGGGATTCGTAAGAGAATATAAAGAAAGGGGGAGAGAGAGAGAGAGAGAGAGAGAGAGAGAGAAAAAGTAATATAAAAAAAACTCTATTGGTCGAATAACGAAAAGGACATTGTATTTGTGAAGCGTAACGTTGAATCGAGTTATTCGTTTTCTCCTTTTCTATGAAACGAACACTTTAGTCGTGTGTCTGTTCGAATCGACGCGCGAATAGCAATAATAATGCTGCATAAAAGTTGCAATATTGTCGATCGATTAAAAATGTAAATGTGGAAACAGACACAACGGAAAAAAACAAAAAAAGAAAAAAAAGAGTTTCTTTCTATAATATTCACTTTCTTGTTCGCCTTAACTTTACTCAAAGTTAATGGATTATGACCCTATCACTATAAAATGTGGTAGTAGAACGTGAAAAAAACACTAGTGTCGTTGTACCTGCCAAAAATAGTCGTGCAGGAAAAAACACACGTTGTATATATAATAATATTCAATATTCCATAATGTGACATGTGTAAAATTATCAATAAATGTAAAACATGATAGGACACGAAGTATCTTTACCGCTTACTTTTTACAGTATACCAATTGGGAGATTGTTATTTACCTGTAGATGAGTTATAAACGATAAGTAATACTTAACAAAATATACATGTGTTCAGAAAGTGATACGTTTGGCTAATAATTGATATACCACTCTTTACTTTTCAATTTGTGCGTTGAATATGCTTCTAATACTCTATTAACATCAAAAGTTCATTCATTTGTCCGGTTTTAATGGAATATGTACATAAACTTATTTAATATCTTTATTCATATCAATAACATCATTAATACTAATATTTAAATGGCTTTAATTTACAAAATTGTTGTAATAATGTGCATATCGATTAAACTAATAAAATATTTCCAAATTATAAATATTATTAATTAGAAAAGAAAAATCGTTTACATATTTTTTTTTCTTTTCTTTTGCTTTCATATAGAAATACTTTTTATCGTAGCACAGCTTCTCGAATTTAATGTCAACTTTATAGGTTGAAACGATGAAAGAAAAAGTATCTTTTATTTTCTTAAGATATATTTCTCGCGATAAATATTTAAATAGAATTAATATTATTTCGCTCGTTGGATATTCGTAGCAACTAAAAATCATTCTAATAATATTAATGCGACAATAAATTGAAAAAGTACAATGTATTCGAAACATAACAGTGGTACCTGTATTCAACTTTTTGTTTCTTAGTTTTGCGTAGGCCAAATACTGTAGGTAACGTACTCTCTCTTCGCAGACGTGTTTTCATAAATATTCATCGGTACACCGCTAAAAAATTTCTTTCGAACGTAATGACATAATATTAGATTGCACTCGTACAAAGTGCGATGTGCGTGCAAGCTTGCTCGCATCCCAATATTTGTTGTATAAAATTTATGAATGGTTAAGAATGGTCGATAGTCGATTTTTATTCTCTAAATTATCTTATGAAATCGTGAATGAAATCTTAATCAAATATTATTCCAAGATAAACGTTATTTTTTTTTACACAATAATATTTGATATAAGAGAATTCGAATAAATTCAACATAAATTATGTACTAATAACAAATGGTCATTGTACTATCGGACATTCTTTTCGTCATTCGTTTCATCTTGTTGTACCGCCGCAATCACTTTATATTTATACTTTTGGTTAACTAACACTGTCCAATTAGTCAACTTTTACAACACTGTAGATCTTACGCACAAACCAGAAGCAAGCAAAGAAACCTATTGAACCTATGACAACATTTGAACAAAATCATTTTCATTATTAAAATATTAAAACATATTTCGTTATCGCACATAATAATGATCTAACTAATGAATATTTACCTGTCAGAAGAAAGAATAGATAGACCATAATGAAAGTATACCCAAAATAAAGGAACGTGGATGTGCCATCTTCGATATCTAATTTTGTCATGAAGAAATGTATGCAGTATATTAACAAATAAAAGGCTGTAAATCCTGATGTCAAAAAGCTGCGCCACCACCAATGGTAATCCTATATAAATCAAATTTCTATCGTATAGTAGAACAAAATATATTACAAAATCATAAGCTTGAACGCGTGCTAATTACCTCTGCGCAAAGATGAAAATAACATAGTAAGATAGTAGTTTCGGAACACGTGATCACAAGTATTAAAAATACTAGGAAAAGGAATCCAAACATGTAATACACTTGGCTAGACCTAAACAAAAATAAAATTATAGAGTTTTCTTGTGAATTCTATTATTCGAGAATAATTAATAATAAAATGATTTTAAAGTATTAGTTACCAAAGCGAGTTAAGAATAAAGAATAATTGAATGAATATACAGCCGAAAGGTAAAACACCACCCATTATTACGCCAGGTATTGGTTGCGTATAAAAACTTTGTTCCGGTATTTGTCTTGGTATTTGATTGGTCCTTACCGGATGTTCCAACGACTACAATCGTATAAATATTATAAGCGAGAACTTGCAAGAATTTTTATCTTCCTTATACGATGTAACATTTTTTTTCTTTTTTCTTTTTTATGTATTTACCCTTTTCTTAAATCCGAAATAAGCTCCGATAAATGTCAGCGGAACAGAAACTCCAAACCACAATGCTAAAAGGGCAACGAGAGTACTGAATGGTACTGCGGCTGAACTTCCTTTTCCCCAAAAAATTAAGTTCATTATAAAAAATAAACTGAAGACAAGCCTGAAATTATATATGAAACAAAACAAAAATATATACATAAACAAATATATATAAAAATATATAAATACACGCATTGATTAGAATAGAAGTTTAATATAAGAATCTTTCTTTCCATAGATAAAGTCATTTTGTTTTTTCTTTTCTTTTCTTTTCTTTCTTTCTTTCTTTGTGTTTTTTTTTTTTTTTCTCTTTACCCAGGACTCAGCATTGACGTAAGCAATACGTTAGATTTCCATTTTTCGCCGCCAAAACTTTTATAAATTCGAGCAGCCACATAACCAGCCGAGGTTCCAAGGCATACGTACAATACCATTGCACACGTCATCAATGCTCCTCTATTAGCAGGAGACAGAAAACCAAAGCAAGCAAATGCTGTAATCAATCGAGACAATGCATCGGATAATTAATTTTGAAAAAGCAAACTAGAAAAGTTGATTACTTTTGTATTTTAATGACATAAGAATTACAAGTTAAAGTCATATATAAATTGAATCATTGAATTTCTTACCTAGCGTAACGAGAGTCATGAAAAAGACTTGTGTACCCGAACCGAGTAAAACTGAAAGTAACATCCCTTTACGTGGTGGTCGGAAGACATCACCGTGTACTAGTTTCCATCCAAATTCTTCCTGTGCATCCTCTCCTGACTCTATCTGGAAGTAGGCCTGCATTATCGCAAGATAAACGTAAAAATATCATCATTTTACACAATAATATAATCTTGGAACCTTTCACTTTCGAACGTGGAATAAAAAGAAAGAGAAAAATGAACAAAGCGAAGGTTTTCCAGGGAAGTGAATTATGTGAATTATAAAGATCGCACTAACAATGCAAATTATAATATTTTAATAACATCTTAAAAACATTCCCTTAGCGTTTGTTTGTCACAATATTGCATACGAGTATGTGTGTGTGTGTGTGTGTGTGTGTGTGTGTATATATATATATATGTATATATATACCTGATTATATCTTACGATATCCTTGTGCAATGTACGAAGCATTATCATCGCCACCATTCCAGATAAAAATAAGACGATAATCAATGAATTCAGGATGCTAAACCATTGTATATTTGTATGCGGCATCGATTCTAATATATAATCCCACCTGGATGACCATTTGATCGTATTGTCTTGCTGTAATTAGAACATTACGTAAGAAGGAGTAAAATGATAATTAACAATTTGTATTTTTTGTTTTTTCTATGATAACGTAGTTAACACAAACTTACGGAAAATGTTACAGAATATGTATACGTTATTTCCAAGTTTTGATTATTAGGAAGATCCCCGTATGGTAAATCCATGGCTTTTTTGTTATTACAATCTGGGCCATTTTTGTGTTTGTAACTACGAGGAATAACTTTCACGGCTATGAGAAAAGAAAAGAAAATTATTTAATTACCTTACAATCAAAAGGGAACATATTCCTATTTTCGTCTTATCAAAATTATCCTACATTATATCGATAAAGACCATCGCAAATACTTACAAATAATACGACCACCATTCGCTTTGAAACTCGTTCCCCATTCTTCTTTGACTCCACTGTGGTACGTTATGTTAAGATCTACGTGGTTGAATAAATAATATGTTTTTGGATTGTGATATGGGCCCTAATAACAGGAATATCATAAGTACTCTTAATATATAATATAATTTATATAAGGAATATATTCTTATTGTAATCACGTTCAATCGTGCGTACATTGATGCTACAGGCGTCCTGTTGAGAATGAGCGTCCTTCGTAAAACAGCCCATTGGAAAACCGGTACTACAATATTGCTTTTCATCTTGTATTTGATAACACCACGTGACTGGCATATTATCTATCGAATAAAAAGATGAAAGTAAATAATAATATAATGATACATTTCTTATGGTAGTGACATTTACCGATGATCCAATGATGTTGATAATTAAGCGCTATTCCCTTTTTAAGGAATTGCAACTTTTCTTCCGAAGCTTCGTCTCCTCCTTTGTAAACTTTTTTGCATGCTTCTTGACACGTCACCGGTTCCAAGAATTTCAACTGCAAAAAATATATAGATTATATTAAATGTTATATTTATTGCAGTTTCAAATAATTACATTTATTCGTTTACCTTGTACGGGGAAGGGCGAATACGTTCTCCGAAGACTACTTGCCCTAAATTTTCCACCGGAGATTCCTCTTTCTCCGCGGTACAAAAGTCGAAACTGACAAAGAAGATTCGTTATTAAAACAGTAATATCTGTCCAAACGTTACACGGTAATACGTAATATCTTGAAATCGAATGAAACCTTTTTTCTTTTACTTACCGATCATATTCGTAAGGTATAACATATTTCTCGGTATTCAGACGATTGACGTATAATTTGATTTCAGACTAAAAAAGGAAAAGAAGAGGATAAAAAAGAATAAATATCAAAGATTGTATTAATTACAAAAGCGATATAAAATATACCAAGACGACGATATTTAATACTCGTTTCGTTATTAAATCGTTGTAATTATTGTTATCAAATCTTGTTTGAAACGTTAAAATAACGCGTTAAATTTCCATCATAGATAGGATTATAATGATATTAAATGACATTTATTGAATAAAAAAAATATTAAAAGCATAGTAGTAATAGTAATAATAATAATAATAATAATAATAATAATAATAATTTTAGTAATAATAATAGTAATGATAATAATTGAAGAACGATTTGATGAATACGTTGTTTAGATTTATTTCTATTACCGCATAAATATCGCGAACGGTAAGAAACGTAATTCCGTGAATCGAAGAGATAAGGATACGCTCTAACACTAGAACAAGGTATCCTTATGAAACGCAAATTGGCGATCTTAACCAAGTACAGGTGAAAAAAATGTTCAACGTTCTTTACATTTTTTTTTCATCGAGATATTAACGAAAAGATAATATACCTTACAATTTTTCGAATCGTCGTCGGTTTTACAAAAATTTACTGGTGCTAAACCGGGCAAATAAAATGCTGATATTTCATTAACTACGTAGAGCGTACACAACAGCCATATCGATAATATTCTCGCCATTATCATTCACTTTTAATGTAAAGTATCTATTGTCTACTAAAAACGTATTTTGGATACTACATCAAATGATTAGTCGCATCACTTCATAATAATTCCCGTCCTGCAACTCCGTTACACACGTTTGTCAATCGCATGGAACATTATATCGCAACGAACATCAAATCTCGAAAGGTGCCATGACACGTCATGCACTCTTACGATCTAAGAATTCTTAGCGAACTAACGTCGTTCAAATTTGCCGCCAACTTATCATGTCTTTTTAACAATTTATTAAAACAAAATAAACATTTTATTTAAATAAATAATTTGCTTCAGATAATATAAATAAATTTAATGCATCGATCGAACAATTAAAAGTAAAATGAAATTGTCGATTGAATCGTAATAATAATAATAATAATAATAATAATAATAATAATAGTAATAATAATCCTAATAATACAAGATGGAAATTAATTTTTTGCGAAAAACTGTACCGAGGAACAAATCGAGTAAATGTAATTATTTATATATTAATTTAAAAAAAAAAAATGTAATATATAAATTTTAATATCGTATAATCGAAAATGAATAATAATAATTAATCCAAATTTCCATCTAACAATAACAATATGCACTTTATTCCAGGTAATTCTAGGTACTTATTATTATTTACACAAGATGGCGTTTCTCGCATAACGACCGGACTCTCTCTCTCTCTCTCTCTCTCTCTCGTCGATGGTTGTTACCAAAGCAACGAATAAATATGTATTAACGAAGCTAACGTAAACACCGAGCTCCGATATGACTGCAATTGAAATATTTTCGACTTCTATTTATTATAAATATAGAGCTAGAATATATTCTTTGAGCTCTTTAATCGTGTTATTATTGGTTATGTTGTCAATGATCACTCCATTCTTCTTAATGTTTAATGCAGGAGGTATAAATTTTAATTTGACATAAACAAATTTGAAAGAGTATTAAGATCAACTTGTGTTTTTAGGATTCTGGATAAGAACAAAAACTCATGCAGAAATGCCAGACATATCTTTTCAATATAAATATTTGTTACTAATGGAGAGAGGCATAGAAATTGCTCCGATAGTTTGTTCTACCTTTACCAGCTACAAAGGAAACGATATTTCTGACGATTGTTCGATCATAAAGGTTTTATTCTTAATATTTTTTAATTCGTCTACTTTATACGCCTACTTTAGAATGCATATGTATATATATATATATATTTTTTTTTTTTTGAGGTACAAGAGATAGATACAAACAACGATGGGAAGAAAGATATATTAAAGTTGGAAGCTCAGTTTTATACGGATTCGCCGATTAAGAACATAAGGTTCTTTTTATTTTTTGATTTTAAATTAAAGGTAAGACGTCGAAGCATATCGTTTGTTATAAGTCGATGTGAAATATAACTTTTATGATAAATATCCTTTCTTTGATAGCAAATTTTGGAAAGCTCCATTCAAGCATTGGCAATATTTGATCATACGTTACGTCAAGACGAACAAAAAATTTATTTTATCGCCGACTTGGAATTAAAACAGAGAGGCATCCTTCGTAGGGATCATTTGTACGAGACTTACAATCATAGTATAGAGTTGACAGACCGATCGTTGCTGCAATTGCTATCTCAAAGCGTTAATAAAAAGTGTAAGCGTTGTATTTCATTTTGCGCTCGAAGCTATAAAATTTAGGAACGAATTTTTATACCTTTATAATCTATTAGTTTCAGCCGAAATTACTAACAGCCATTTTATCGCTCAATCAGGATTTTCTAACGAAGAAAAGATTACGGTCCAAGGAGAATTGCATTACAAAGATCATTTAATATACTATCAACCTAACTTATGGGAAGAATTGAAATGGGCATGGATACAGTATATATCGTGCTTTATCGTATTCGTTTATTTAACTAATTACATTCTAACATTTTTATTCTCAAATCGATATTTAAATTCGTACATTGTAGTGCCGTGGAAAGTTAAATAAAAAAGATAATTATGTTAAATGTACACATTCGCATTTCGGCGATTTCGTAATTTAGCGCCACAAACATAGCCGATTAATTGAGAAAGCAACGTTTGTTATAATCCGCTTTTTTCAACGAATATCACATACATACATACGCATAGGTATAAAAAATAAAATGAACGTATTATACAATGATGATTATTGAAAATGAATATGAGTTTGTTTCGTTCGTTTGTTTTTTTTCTTTTCTTTTTTTTTTTTTTTGACAGCGTAAGATGCGCTTCGAACCGGATCGATATCGGAGAGTCGCGTCCGCGTCCAGGCGTTTCTTTTGGCACGAACCAGCATTACCGACCATGTCAACCCCTCCAAGCATTCTCATCCATATCTCTCAACGAGACGTCCTACTCTGTTCAATGAGGGTGGAGACTGCGCTGTACCGCCGTATGT
Source organism: Dolichovespula media (assembly GCA_911387685.1). NCBI lineage: Eukaryota > Metazoa > Arthropoda > Insecta > Hymenoptera > Vespidae > Dolichovespula > Dolichovespula media. The sequence goes on from OU426869.1 coordinate 5,243,084, forward strand.
CTTCCATTCGCAAATATACACATAGTATACACCGTAGTCGGTATAATTCTTATGCGTTACCGTTATTTATTACTCCGCATTATCTAATCTCCATTTTTTCTTGCACAGGGAGAATAAAGTGAACGAGCGGTCCTAAAACGTTACAGACCTTGACGATTCACGTTGTTACGAATTTGACCGGCGGATCAGGTAGAAAAAATGGATCGCCAGTGACGAAGGAAAGATATGCGACTCGTTACGCATTATGTTCACCGAAGATAATATTATTGAAAAAGGTGATCGTTCTTTATCTATCCACATTTATGTTCGTATAATCAATTTTGTCATCTCTCTCTCTCTCTTTCTCTCTCTCTTTCTCTCTCTCTCTCTCTCTCTCTCTCTCTCTCTCTTTCTCTCTTTCTTTCTCTCTTTCTTTCTCTCTCTCTCTCTCTCTCTCTCTCTCTCTTTCTCTCTCTCTCTCTCTCTCTCTCTCTCTCTCTCTTTGGTTTTATATTTTAAAGACCACGCTTATCTTGTGTTTTATGATAGATTTCTTTTGTTCGCATAGATGTTCTCGATCGACACCTACAACTTTCTAATCAATTTATTAGACAGACTTTGCTCCGACACGTTTCAAATTCATATTTCTGTTGAATTTCGAATAATTTTGTCTGACGATTTCGAGATACACTTTGTACCAGCTTAGATTTATCATAGGATCGTTATCGGATGGGACATCCTTTTGATTCGACGATATCATAGACGGCAGGGACGAACGATTCGAAAGAGAGGAAAGTTTGATCTATCGTGCCGTGCGAGTCATGTCTACGAGATCGAAGGAGAAAGTGGTCGCTGCCATTCGGAAATTATTCCGATCGTCGGAGAAGCTTGCCGAACAGGAAGGTGGAAGCGATAGCTCGACAAATTCACCTTCGAGACGGTTGCTCGGTCGTCATAATAATAATAATAATAATAATAATAATAATAATAATAATCATCATCATCATCATCACCATCACCATCACCATCATCACCATCGGGCTGACGCGGTCACGCCGTCCGATGGCTCGATGCCTGAAAATCCAGGCACCAGTCATAGCGCACACGGCGGTAGTTGCTACTTCAAAACGAAGAAGTCTTCCGGTACTTCCTCTCAGGTAGTTTAGTATTTTATATTTCCCTACCGGTAAAAGTATTTTTTCGTTCGTTCGTCTGTCGCTTGATCTCGTGAAAAATTTCTAGAGTAACGCGGGCATCCCAGAGAAAGGAATTAGATTACGTCGTTTGATGAAAGAACTCGGCGAGATCCAAAGGACTCAACATCGTCGAGATGCAACCTTTACCGCGGAGCTCGTCAATGACAATCTATTCGAGTGGCACGTAAGACTTCACAAAATCGATCCGGAGAGCGAGCTGGCTGCCGACATGCGGGAACTCGAAATACCCTGCATACTTCTTCACGTAGTCTTTCCAGAAAACTTTCCTTTCGCGCCTCCGTTCATGAGGGTGATCTCGCCGAGAATCGAAAAGGGTTTTGTCATGGAAGGTGGGGCTATTTGTATGGAACTTTTAACGCCTAGAGGATGGGCCAGTGCTTACACCGTCGAAGCCGTTATAACGCAGTTCGCCGCTAGTATCGTTAAGGGACAGGTGAGGAAATAATATCTTTCCACCTCTTCGCCTCCTATATTAACGATCTCTACTTACTTTACTACTCTGCGCGTTGCTTCCTTATTTCGAACGCGTTACATATAGATTCAATTTTCTAGGGACGCGTTGCTAGAAAACCAAAGACCAATAAGGAATTCAATCGGCGATCCGCTGAAGAATCTTTTCGAAATCTCGTTAAAACTCACGAGAAATATGGTTGGGTTACCCCTCCACTCGCAGAAGGCTGATCTTAATGATCTCGATCGGGTAATATCATTTCAATTATTTCTTTTTAGTCGATCCTCTTTTCAACGTTCTTAGAAAAAAAAAAAATGTGTGATGCATCGTTATCTACAATTTTCTCGATAGAGTTTAGTTATATGCGTGCATCCTTTGTAAATAATTTTATCAGAGAATATCGTGTACATTGTATTGAATTATTATCGTGTTGGATCATGATTTGAACAAAATCTAGCACTTTTTATTACGGTGTTTTCCTCAACGAAAAACACTTGTGCTCATTTATCGGATAATATATATTTTCCCACTTGGAACTTGGAGCTAGCGTACGATGTTCTTCGTAAAAGTCTTATTAAAATCACCGTTTTTACATTTCGATTGGTTTATTTATGCGCTAGTCATAGAGAATGATCGTACAAATATATTTAAAAACAGAACAATATATATATCTATACGTATATAAAAAAAGAAACATTACAATATTTAGGTATAATGTGTTGTTCCTTGATACATTTTTCAAATGATGTTTCTTTTCTTTTTTTCTTTTTTACACCTTCGTCCTTAGAAAGAAAGAGAGAGAATAAAAAGTTTTCAATCAATTTTTAATGTAATCTCAATTTTGACAATCTACATTTTAAATAATTGTTTACTGAACTTTTTCTTCTTCGATTTCTTCCAATATTAAGAATGTTATATAGAATATTATATATATATATATATATATATATATATGTATGTATCTGTAGATTTTGTTGTTGAAACTGCACAGATTTTAGAAAATTCTGTTATATATATATACATACATATATACATATATCGTTGTAGCAAATTTTTCACATCGGTAAATATTAATAGAAAATAGAAAATTTTTCTGGGATACGTCATATTGGTACCAATTTTTCGAGTAAACGTTTGGCCGATCATGGAACGATCATATGAATACTATATACGTGCCAAATAAGAACTTTCTTATAAAAAATTCTAAAGTTTCGACATTTTTGGAAATATGTATTTACCACGTGCAATTTGTTATATTATAAAAAAAGACGAAAAAAATAACAATATAATTACAATTTTGCAAATTGCCAAATATATAAATTCTAATGCATACATTTTAAAAATGCTGATTCTCAATGAATTTAATATATATATATATATATATATATATATATATATATAGAAAGAGAACACATTTTATACAAGCTTGTCTTTACGGTTAGACGAACATGGGTGGCATTTATAAAAATTAATGTTGGAAATATTACATATTCCATTAGTATAAAAAAAGAGAATTTAGCAATCGATCACACATGTGTCGGCGATGGAAAGGGGGTTGAAAAAAGTGATTGATTTTATTCTACATTTGCTCTCGATCATGTATATTACAATTGAATTATATTAAAAATGAGTATAAATACACAACCAGTAGGAAAAAAAGAAATATTACAAAATAACGCTTATGCATTTATTTGACTATTTATACCAACTGTCTCATTTACACACACACGCGCGCGCAATTTATATATATATATATATATATATATATATATATATATATATATATATATGTATATTGAAATAATATTCATTCATATATATCGAATACATATTATTAAATATAAATAGACGAAACATAATTGACTCGCGAAGGCTGATGCACGATGTAATATTTACAATTTTTATTTTGTGTATAAAATTGTGTGTGTGTGTGTGTGTGTGTTAATTAATCACGTTTATCAAAAGAATAGATTATACATTATTCGATCGATCGTTATATGTACAATTACATTGTGATGAAGCAAAATTTGTCATCGATCGCGTTTGCATGTAATATATAATATTAAATATTTCAATACGTTATTAAATACTTGAACTATAAGCAAAGCACTTCAGGATACATTAAGTAATGCATGAGAAAGTTACTTTTGCATAAAACAATCGCCTCGCATTCGTATCAACAATTGAAATAATTTACTTTTTATTTTTTTTTCTTGCCTATTTAAATAACGTAAAAATAAAAAATCTGCTTAAATATTTCGAAATTTTACAAATTTGGCAGTATTATGAGAACCTCATTCACTTTTGATATATATATCATAATTCACTTTATAATTCACTTTTGATATATATATATATATATATATATATATATATATATATATATATATATATATATATATATATATCTGTAAAATGTTCACAATTAACTTCATCCACTCGTAACCATTCATTCTATTTCATACGTCATTAATTATTATGGCCAAGAGGAACTTTCATTAATATAATTATTGCATATAAAAAAGAAATATTGCTCCTTTAGGTCGGTTCGCCGTTTATAAATATACGTATTTGCATTGTGTAGAGAAGACCGTAAAACGCACTCACCTTCTCAATCGTTCTTCTCTTCTTGTACGCATAGAAAAAGTTTCGCGCAGAACATGTTAAAATCGTCTGAAATTTAATTATTTATTTTAATGACGTATTAAAATGCGATGACAATTTTCTGAAAATTGATTGAGAAATACTTACGCGACGCCGACACTAGCCACATCGGTTTGTTTTCCCAGTATATAAAAATCAAATATACAGGAATTCCGGATAAAATAATAATTATTCCTACTCCTACTTCCCATGGTGAAACGTAGCAAGGAAGAATTACCAAAAATGTACAAATTATGAAGAAAATTACGGGTAAAGCTATAGATACCTAAAGAAGAAAAAAAGAAGAAATAACGCCCATACAAACTTGTATATTATTTTATGGATAATAGTATAATAACAAATTTCGTATTACTCGTACTTATATCAAATAAACTATTTAACGTTTTTAACTGGAATATCTTGGAAAAATATATAATTACATAAATGAGATATTATTAGAAACAGATATTTCCGGTTCGAAACGTTAAGCGAGACTAATAATAAGTTCAATTACAAAGAAAACTTCATTACTCGAATTTGAAATAACGTGTGGATCGGTTAAGACATATGAAAAAATGAATGATCAAATGGAATACCTTTATCGGCCGATGAAGATCGGGCCTTTTGTAACGTAGCCACAAGAGCCCAGATACCGAGAGCGTGGTGAACAGTGCTTCAACGAAGCTAACATAATTGATCAGCACATAGACATCCTCTATGATCAGAAGTGCCAGGGTGATAATGCACTAGAAACGGAAATTACAGTTTAACGTTTAAATTGGAGTTTGCGATCAAGTACAGAAAAATTGTTCTCTCTTGTATCCACAGGTGCGATTACATTTTTACCAAATTCATAATTTCTATCCTTCGTCTTATTTGTCGCAAGACAATACATACATACACACTTGTATATATGTATGTGCACATATGCATATAATACCTATATAAGACACAAATTGATATTTATTCACGTTTGTTTGGACTCGTCTCTTTAATACTATATATATATATATACATATATATCCTACTACGTATATATGTATGTATGTATGTATGTACACATACGCACACACACATTTATATATCAGTGCAGTATTGAAACGTTAGAGTCGACCTCTAGGTCGTCCAGGTCAAATAACGTTCTCACAAACGAAGGAACAAAGACGAAAAGGAGACTTCCGGCGGCTATCATTAAAGAGACGGTCAGCGACATGAAAGATCCAATTTATTAGTCTCAATTAGCGTGTCGCAAAACAAGACGGTAGTTGGAAATCTCGAATATCTTGTGTGTTACTTGGATAAGAATGATATTACTACTTCATTCATTAATAATATATATTACTCGTCTTTTCAAACAAGTGGAACTTATTTTAATAAATAATAGAAATTAATGATGCTGAAACTGTAAATTGATTTTTCATTTAATATTAGTTACATATTTATCATTAATATCGTACCAAAATTATTCCTTTAATTGTTATTGCAATATATAAAGTAGTAGCGATAATTGTTTTTTTTTTCAATCGAAAATTTTTTATTAAAATCAAAGTAAAATACTTACCAGAAATATAAGGGAAGGCATTGGTGTCAAGTTTTGTACGTTAATGAGTGCTATGGCAGTAGGTAAATGACCGTTACGTGCGCCAACGAAAAATAATCTCGAAGAAGCGAAGATTGCACCGTTTAATGCACCGAATGTCGAGCATGCTACGAAAAACGGCATTATCCATGACATTACTCCTAATAATTTATCACCAAAAGTCTGGGGAAAAAAAAAACATAATCGTATCGTAAAATATAAAAAGATTAAAATCTTTGTTTAACAAATATTGCAATAATTGATTAAACGATTAAAAATCAATCGGTTGCGCGTTTAATGTAAACGAAACTTACAACAGCGACTGCGTTCGATGCAAGTATCTCGTCTTGCGTCAAGACGACGAAGTATGCGACATTTGCTAATACATAAATCACTGTCACCAATGGCAAAGATATACAAATTGCTTTTGGAAGATTTCTGTAATAATGTTATTCGAGTAAACATATAAATAAGATAAAGATTAAACGTACGGTGTATTATCGTTGTAACACTTTATAAACTTTTAAAATAACGCTAATTAATTATCGGATTATCGGCAAAGACGAGAATTAGGTCGAAACAAACATTCGTAGCATACGATAAATACATATACATGTGTACACACACACACACACACACACACACACACACACACACACACACACACATATATGTTTCTTTTTACTTGTAAGGATCTTTCAATTCCTCTGTAACAAAATTAAGATAATTCCACCCAGAGTAGGAAAATAATCCTGAATATATAGCAAGCGCGATATAACCAGGTTGCGTATTTGTTCCAGCCATTGGTTGATGAAAATTATCCGTATGACCGGTACAAAGCCACCAGAAACCAGCAACCATGATGATGATCAAGGCAAAGATCTTTGTACCAGTAAATATATCCTGAACCCTTGTTGCCCATTTAACATTATAACAATTAATTGCAGTCAACAGGCCTAGGGATAATAAAAGAAAATGTTATTCTTTTGTTTTCGACGATGATATCATTTTTTTTTTTTCAATTTTTTATTAATTCTTACATGTGACAACTGCTGCAAGAAGTCTTACAGCTGCATACGGTGGTTTACAACCTGGCCAAGCAGGTTGTAGAATGTATTGTGCAAACGTAAGTGCAGTAATAGCGTTTCCGGTTGGAACGAGAATAAATAATGCGACCCATAGATAAAGAAACGCTGGTAATGACCCAAACGCAACGCTAATGTAAGCGTAGTCACCACCCGATTTTGGTATCATCGTACCTGTAACACAAGAAAAAGAAAATCATTGTTACGAACGCGATATTCAGGCATGATTATGTACACGTGTAAATACACGAGTATATACAAATATATAAATACATGCGCGTATATGTAACGTGCATTAAAATGTGAATTCGAAAATGGAAGAGCGACGAACGTGATCACTGTGTATTTGTCGAAACAGTCCAAATGTTAGCTCCTAATTATATAAATTATACGAACGGTTATTTCTTTAATAATGTTAACATTAAACGAATAGATCTATCGTGTCGTAGCGACGAATTACCGCCTTTTCTTTTCTTTTTTTTTTTTTTAAGAAATCGTCGAAAGAGGACTCTCATCGAAAGAAAAAAAGGCATTTGATGTACAGATCGTTCATCGTTATCTTCGTACACGATCGATCTATAATTTATTGGCATTTTTTCCGAATAATATTAGCATCGTTTAAACTCCATAAAGTACAGATAAAAAAAAATCTCTTGATACTCTCTAATTAGATTATTAGAAAAATATTCTTATATCTTATCTGTCTTAGTAAACATAACTGAGATACGATATTTTCGATCTATATACAAGGCATCATTTATAAATTAATCGATCTATATACATGCATACGTATGTACCTATGATGGAACATCAATAATAATAATAATAATAATAATAATAATAATAACAATAATAATAATGATTAAATAACGAAATCGTATAAACGCACCCACGATATTTTTTATGAGATATCATTATTGAATTATTATGACCTTTTTCTCGATTACTGCAAGTGGAAATATTGGTTGTTATATCTTCTTCTACGAGGACCATAGCTTCTCTCAACTTCCAATAAGATGATGCAAGAGTCTACGATTCTATCGCTTGCCGCTATGTCATAAAGACAGGTGAAATGGTACGGGCTATAAACAACGTATTTGCAATATTATCTTTAGTTTTGTCTTTTTATTTTTACTTTCCGTCAAAACTTTGTCTTGTATATGAAATAATGTGTGCGATTAAGCAGGAAGAAAAAGTTGAAGAGTTTAAAAACATATTACGAAAAGGCATAAATAATATTACATAAATATAATTAACCATATTTTTTCATTCTTTCGTTATGCAAAATACAAATTCTTGTAGTAAGAAGAAATTTATCCGATTCAATATATATTCGAACAAAATGTATTTAAAGGTAACCCCGTTTAAACGTTGATTCTCATTATTCAGGAGAATGTACGACCAATGAAAAAGTTATTTTTAATAAGACAGTATCATTTATATTGGTGGAAATCTATGTTGGTTGGAAGAATATGGTTGTCAATAATGTAAAAATATACGATACTTGTTTCGCGTCATAGCAACGCGCGACTAGACCGCGATATCAGAGTCTCCTCGACGTTTTGCGGCCACGTGTGTGCGTGTACGTCCCTCGCCTTCGACACATACAATATGTGGGAATTTTCTTTTAAGAACCCATGAGCGAGATTTAACGGCGGACAATCGATCGAATAAGAGGACAATTCGTTTCTACTTACCTAATTCGGCATAGCAGAGAGCACCGACGAGTGAAAGTAAACCGGAGAATATCCAAACGATCAGAGCTTGTCCAACGCTACCGCTGTTGGTAAGGACTCCTTTGGGTGAAACAAATATGCCAGCACCGACGATAATACCAACGATTATCGCTACGCCATCGAGCAATCCTAATTCTTTTTTCAATTTCACACCACTCTCTTCCCCCTTATCTCCGGAAATATTCTTTTTCGAAGCATTAAGCAGTATCACTTGCCTTTCGGCTGGTGCTACCTTGTCCGGCATTTTTATGCAATTTTAATTATTTTCGAACGAAGACGATTCAATATAGAAGAGAATATCGAATCGAGGCTTTTTGCGGCAACGTCGTTTCGTTACGACCCACTCAAAGGTTCGAATTCTTGTGACCATACCTCTTCCCCAAACGTGCATACAAACGAAACGAACGCGTGCTCTTCGCACATGTGTTCTGACGAGCTTTACGGGAGGGTGGGGGGGAGTAAGGGGTAGGTAGCAAGTATATCGGTGGGGAGAAGGCGAACGTTCGGCTCGGTTCGGTTCGGTTCGAATCGGTTCGCTTCGTTGGTCACCGCCGAACTACGAAGAACGTCAACGTTCGGCTCGCTTCGTCGAGTCCCCGTCGAAACGAAGAACGCGCGCTTCCCTACATTCGTTTCGTTCCGTCGTAATTCGGATTTTTCCGGGTAACCTCAGCGTCCTTATTTCCCTTCGAAACGCGGACGCATATCTCAGTCGCATTTCTTCCTTCACCGCGTTCCGATAGTCTTCTTTTCTAATTTGTAGATTACGTTCGTTATTTTCTTCTTTTTTCTTTTTTTCTTTTTTTTTGTAAACTTTGATAACTCCAAATCAAAGTTCATACATTTATCAACGAATAAAAAAAAAAAAACAGAAGATAGATTTTTATCGTTGGATTATGATTATATATTCATTTCGTTATCCATTTTCTCATTTCGTTTTAGAACAAGAGTATCTGTCGACGATAACGCGAACATTGTATGTAGACATTGGCTGTAGAATCAGATATATATATATATATATATATATATATATATATATATATATATATATATATATATATGACCGTTTAACACTCTTTAAGAAATACATATGTAGGTACGATTTTTATTTAGGTGGGAATAATTCGATTCGATTGGCACGAATAAAAAATATTCGAAATGGAGTTGATTTATGCGACGCGATAGAGAAGGCGTACTCGAACGAATTTAACGAAAATCACGTATAAATTTTGAATATGCGTAGAGAATTAAAATAATACGTCGTTAGTACATCACTTCCGGCAGTAACCTATCGATCCTACCATCTTTATTCATCCCCCCACACACAACTTCACTTTTATTTATCCTCGACGAAGATTTCCATCGCACCGTAACCATTTGGTGAAAAATATTTACGTATCTGTGTCTAAAGATTCAACGACCGTAGATTATTATGGTCAAATTTCTATAAAATGATCGAAAACGTTATATTCCTTTCACGGACGTCGGATCGATTTTTTCGATTACGAATGGAATGTAACGAATCGATAGTCGAAAGCATCGTCATCTTTCCGGCGTTTGTCCGGATGTTGACGATTCGATGGATTTCTCCTGAATCTCGCGTGAAGCATATACGTTGACGGGATTAGAAATACTGCGTGTTAACGCTTCGACGATATGGAATCTTCTTGGGGACACCCATTGATAACATTGGCGTCTATATTTAATCCGACGATCGACGATGTACAACGATTATTTTTCGACTTTTATATTCTACGCCTATGAAATGACCGTTGCGAGTGGCCCAGTGACGCACAACTTTTTATCATCCTTCCGTTCGGATCGAACTTATCGTTAACTAATTACATATGTACTAATTCATTTTTAAAGTTGTCGCGTCGAACGACGTGCGGGATTTCATTAACTATAACTTGAGAACATCGCTCAAAGTTATCTCATTTATTTTTCCTTTATCGATTTTTTTTTTCTCTCGATTCGTCATCCTATTGTTTTTTTATTCGAACATTGTTTAATTCATGCAGTCGATGCGAACGAAGAGTTTCGTCGCCAAGTGCGCTTTGTGTCATGTAATTATATATGCATATATATGCATGTATGCATCTATTCGAACTGTATCGATTTAACCGCGTTTTCTCTCTCTCTCTCTCTCTCTCTCTCTCTCTCTCTTCTTTTTTTTTTGTTTCTTTTTCTTAGTTTCGATACGGTAAAAGAAAATGGTTGCAAACCACTGCATTGAGAACTTCCGTTACTCGTTTCTCCCCCTTTTATTCTTCTTCCGTGGGCCGCAGGAGTACGCTTGGAATTATTTTGTTTAATGCCAAAAGAGCCGATCACCGCAAAGCTTATTGGCAAACGGACAAAATCCATTCATCTACCGAAAAGTTATCTATTTATAATAGCGCAACGTGGTAAGAATAATGATCGAGAATAATTATAATTTTGTCTTTTGTTCGTTGGCGAACGAGATTTACATAAATTTCAATCGCAATTGGGATATCGTTTTAATAATAGACACGATAAATCGTCGAACGAAAGATTAGGACGTTTGGTAGCTGTGTCACAGAGATTATCGTTTGACTTGGCAGAAAAATGTTATCGCTGTTACAATTAGAATAAAACGAAATACGACACATGTAATTACGTAAGTTGCAGATAAAAGAAAACTACAAATTTGCAAATTTAATCCTCTCGAAAGATGCTTTGTCTCCGTTTGCTAATTCGAGATGTAGAGATGAGGAGGTAGATATGTAACGTTTGTTTGGTCATTTTTAATACGGATTGTATTTTATAACCCCAGGAAACTTGAGACGCTTCCTTAATTGGAAGATCAGTTGACGCGAGAATATTGGACCGAGTAAATCTTGTAACTGTAGAGCATATATATTCAAAGACTTTTTTCTTTTCATTTCTTGTAAAAAATACTTGTAATTATTCGACCATACGCATCGATAAAAACAAAATTAAATTCGTGAATTTTCAAGTTTCGAGAAATGCAGTAATTTGAACGGGATGTTCGAGCATTATCAAATTATTATTTTATTACTTAATAAAAAGTTTAAAATTTTAATCGCGTGGCATTTGATTCGATTAAGGTTGCTTTTAAGCTCGGACTGAAATACCGGCCGATCTTCTAATAGAATTGAATTCTTTAGAATAAAAATAGCACGTATATATGAGAATCTTAGAAAAGATCTAGGCTGAATTTTTTAAATACTTTGGATTTTTATATAAATAAATCGAAATAATTAGAAAGTACGATAAGGTGCATCATAATTAATATTGTACCGATTAAAATCTTGCCATGGCAAATTATATTAAACGAAGACACTTTTTTGAACATTTCACGCGATCGAACATGTAACGTTTTTTCAATCATATAACGCCAAAAGATCTTATTAATTTTAGATTAATTTAGATTAATTTAGTATTTAGCGATACATTTGTCCATATTTTCGATTCATCGTAGGTAATTTATTAATTTATCGATAGAATTTTGTATATCGTGCGAGTATGCTACTTGTGGCGTCATCTTTGCTGCCAAGAAATGCATTACGTCGTTCATGCTCATCGATGATCACCGACGATCATCGACGATCATCGACGATCACCGACGATTACCGACGATTACCGACGATCACCGACGGTCACCGACCATCACCGACCATCACCGACGGTCACCGACCATCACCGACTATTACCGACCATCACCGACGGTCACCGACCATCACCGACGGTCACCGACCATCACCGACGGTCACCGACGATTACCGACGGTTACCGACCCTCACCGACGGTTACTGACCCTCACCGACGATTACCGACCCTCACCGACGGCTACCGACCGTCACCGACGGTTACCAACCGTCACCGACAGTCACCGACAGGTTGGATAACATTTCGTCGCTTAACCTACAAGTTTGTCAACTCGAATGGCTCCGGACAAATATTACTTCGAGTCCTGATTGTCATCAACGAAAATGAATAACATCGAAATAGAAGATTTTTATCATCACGACTTCACGACTGCTACAGAATGGGAAGTTTTTATCGCGCGTTTGGAAGAAATTATGCACGAATGGAAAGTGTCCGACAAAAGAAACGGTCCATCCTTGAAGTCCGGCGATTTTGTTAATTTTCAATGGAAAAACAATACGGAGAAAGTTCATTTTGCAGGTATTCTCTTAATTATTGTGTCCTTTTTTATATTTTTATACTTATATACGATCTATATGGTAGAGCTAACGAAACATTTGATAACCTCTTTTACGGTGCATATTTTCTTTCGTTAATTATCTACTTGATGTTTTAGACGTTGAATTTACATTTAAGCACTTTAGACTTGTAATAGCGAACGACGAAACTATGAAAAGTTCATTGGAAGACGAGGACGAGGAAAAAACTGAATGTCAAAAGGATATATTAAATTCGTCCAACGATTTTGCTCGTACAGACGACGAACATTTAGAAATAGCGCTTTATTACGGGATCAGAGAGTTTCTCGTTTTGGTAGCAGGGAAAAGAAATGCTATAATAGACGAGACACGTATGAAGATTTTATTAAGTTCTATTACAATCGCCGCTAATAATACAAATTGGTAATGATATTCGATAGACGTCGAACGTAAGCTCGGACGATAATTTATTAATTAGTTTTCTTATTTCAGCGAAGTACCAATCTTTGTACAGGTACAAGAATCATGGCAAAAACTGTATCTAGGTACGAGCGTAGGTAGAGGCAGCTCCGTTAATTTCGAGATGGTACACCTGAAAAAGATACCGCCTCATTGTAAATATCTGACCGGTGCGTACATTCATGACGGTCTTGTCCAATTAATTATATTTCTACGACGAATTAGGACGTAAAAAGATTTTCTAGCAAGACGTCGGATGGGTTAAATTATTACTGGTATTAGTTGTATCGAGGACGATGCACGGGATCGTTTGACTAATGAGAGTCTATTCGCAGGTTTGCTCGCCATATTCAAACAAAAAATCACGGAAGGCTGCGGAGCGAGGTTAGATCCGGTATTGGTCTCGGTGAGATTTTCGTATTTATTGAGGGATTGGACGTGCAGTACTTGGACTCAGCAACCTCCAGATTTTGATTTTATGCAAGGAGAGACGCTCGGAGTGGCGGAATTAGGGAAGCTTCCGTTCGGAGCGACCTTCGATCCTGTCGGGTAAGACGAGAGATAATAGGTAGAGTGGACACGGATAAATGTACGATGGTGTCCGTTATCGGATTTCGATGGCGTCTTTAGGGAACTTCATCTATATACGACATGGCCGCAAATGTCGGAGCACGTCGTAGTAGACAGCGAAGGATTCACCGATTTGGAACCGCAGTTGGCGCCAGAGTGGTCGGTTCAAGTGACTATGGTACCCTCTCCGGCTTGTTTGCTCGGAGATTATTTGACGGATTTTTTACACTTGTGTAACGATCAGAGAGCCATGGTCGATTTGCTAGGTGAGAATGCCATGTTTCTCGCCGACGATGGGAACAATTTGAGTGCCGCGTTTAACATATTAAGCGAGTCAAGAATCCCTACGATTTCTTCGGTAATCGCCAAAGGAAACGCGAAAAAGGCAAAGAACGTGGAAGGTCCAATTTCCGAAGAAATATTAATGTCCATATTGTATTTTCTTTTTCCCGATACCGAAGACAATCCCGTGAGTATAGAATTTTATCTCGTTCCTTCACTCGCTCCCTTCGCGAAACAACGTCGACAACAATAATAGCAATGAATTCCTTCAGAAAACGCCGTACGGCGATACGAGCGTGTATTACGAGGAGGAACAGTGGAAAGGAGTGAAGACCTGTATAATCGACAGTTTGGTATGGCGTCTCGCGGTCGTGGCCGCGCATTGCACGCATAATCTAGGAGGAGCCACCGCCATGGCTCAACTTTGGCACGAGTTCGTTCAAGAGATTAGATTTCGCAGAGAATCGGATATACTTATACCAGGGTGAGTCGTTTCTCTTGATTCGTCGAGCGATTAGAAAGAAAAAAAGACTTTGATCTCCGACGGAATCGTCGTATTTCGCGTTTAATCGATCGACGATAATGCACTTGACTCTCCGGCTTGTTTACATCTATTAATTATATTTAAAAAGTATTTAACATTCGTTTAGGAGAGAACGCTCGTGTTGCTCCGTCGAATGCGCTCCTTTCATCTCGCGATGCGATGCGATGCAGTAGTCTCTTTGGGTATAAATATCGAGTTTGGCGAATACTCGTTCGAAAGAGAAGATTAGAGTTGGAACGAACCGGCGAACGATCGTTTGGCTCGTCGATACACGTTACGAGTACCGAAGTAATGAAATTGATAAAAAAAAAAAAAAAAAAAAAGAAAAAGGACCGATACGATCATCCAAAGGACGGTTGCCATTTCGTTTACGATCGGCCTTATCGCTAACTTTGCTCCAATGCGAGTACGTTGTTGTACGTTGTTTTTTATGAAATCACATGAAACGTGAATTCGATGCGACCGAACGCGAGTTTGCGTAAAACCGACGATCATACTGGCATCAGACCGCTTCTCGTAGTTGGATTACGTGTCATGTATATGTCCATGTCGTGATCGGTCCAATTATTTTCATCGTAATTATTCAAGGTGTGCGTCGAGTCGGCTAAACTATAGCGACTGCCAGGCCTCGGCGGTGGGTTTTGTTCCAAGGTACGATTACGCGATCTTGGCCGTTGTCTTCTCGAGGAAGCGTGAGGGGGCATGTGATTGTTGGTATAATTGCTGCGCGACATTCTGTCGGAAGCCGCTGCCAACGATTGACGTGACTGACGTAACTCTAGAATCGAAAAATCGCTCGTTAATAATCCGACCGTTAATCATTAATTCGACTCTGGAATGGGCGATCTGTTTCTTTCTTCTTTTTTTTTTTTTTTTTTTTTTTTTTTTTTCTCTATAAAGACGTACCTGGTCTAGAGTTGACGAGGTTAGATCCTAAAGTCGTGTTGGCGAAATATCGCGTAGAGTTGTTGGAAAAGCTATGTTGCGATTGTCCATCGGCGACCGAACGCGTCGACACTTTACCGGCGTAGTGGCCTGCTTGGGAACGAACGTCGTCGATGCAGGAAGCTCTGGTGATCGAACCTAGAGATCGGATTTAAAAAGGTTACACGTCGATTCTACGTCATTTCTATAGGATTGTCGTAGCCGGGGCGATGGCGGATCTTAACGGTTAAGAGTATTCGTATTTTTTCTTTACCTTGTCGATCGACGGGAAAGATTCTAGGTCTCGGTATACTTCTGTTACTGTAAGCCGATACTTGATCCCATTCCTTTTGAGCGTTGTAAGCGCTCAAGGTCGCCATAGAGGACAATGGTCCTCCCGGACTCGGCGTTGGACCACCGGTCGAGCAACAATTGACTGGCAGGCCTGCTATAGGGCCACCCATGTTAGTCTGATCTATGCTATGAAGCGTGTGAAGTTTACGAGCTCTCCTTCTATTGGCAACCACAAAGATTATCACAGCTACCACTATGGTCGCGCATATCGCTGCGCTAGCAGCTATTGTGATTTTGTCCATGTTAGAGGTCGGTGAATTTTCTGTTCTAACCTCTCTGCATTGTTGATGGGGAACGTTACCTGGCGTCAGATTGGTCTCTTCCAACGAAACGACGCACACTATGATGCATTCCTAGAAAAATCGGACGATCGATCATCGATTTATTTGCTCGTTCCTTTTTACATAGAAATCTAATGCGCGCGCGCGCGCGCGTGTGGGTATATATATATTCTACCTGATAGGGCACGTTTTTGATTTTAAATTCACGTTCGCTAGCGTCAAGAGGCGGTGCTTGCTCGAAACTATCGTCTCCGAATAATCGATAAATAACACGAAATCCTAAACTCTTTGGTGCTTTCGTGTCCCAATAGATGATCACCGAATTGTCCTGTCTAAGTACATCCTTCACTATGATATCCCTGTCGCTTGATTTGGCCTTATACAGGGGAGAACCGAGAACCAAAGGTGGTCTCGGTTGATGTTGTTGG
Organism: Dolichovespula media; assembly: GCA_911387685.1. Lineage (NCBI taxonomy): Eukaryota > Metazoa > Arthropoda > Insecta > Hymenoptera > Vespidae > Dolichovespula > Dolichovespula media. The sequence continues at coordinate 5,259,788 of OU426869.1, forward strand.
GGTTGATCCTGAACGTGCCTGGGAGGACTCAAAGTAGTCCTCATTATAACTACGTTTCCTGTTCTAGCCGCGTTTGGTCTGTTGGTCGTTGACGTAGCGAACGTAGCGGATGTTTGAGGTGCTTCGGTGGTGGTTCTTTTCAATTCTGTCGTTGAAAAGATCCTCGCCGTCGTCGTCGTCGTCGTCGTCGTCGTCGTCGTAGTCGTCGCCGCCGCCGCCGCCGCCGCCGTCGTAGGCGTAGGCGTAGAGGTCGATATACGTGGTCTTATCGTCGAGTCGTGATTAGCGACACCTAGATTCTCGCTCGGACCTGTCGGTTCTCTCGTGTCGACGCTTTCGACGGTCCCAATTCCAATAATTTCCGGCGTTCTTTCGCATGTCATATCTAAAACTCGATTATCGTCAACGAGTCGACGAGTCAAGGAGAAATCTTAAGGAGAAGGATCGAAAATTATTTGGTTATCTCACCGTTTATATCGACGTTGTAAAAATTTTTATCTTGTAATCTCAGGGGACTACCGCAAAATGGTGGTTTACGTTCGCGGCTGGTCACTTGAAGATCTCTAGTCTTGATCCAATCGACGATCCAACGTAATTTGCAATCGCACACGAGGAACCTTCCTCCCAAGCTCAATCCTCTCAGAGTACCGTTCAATCTGGCCAATGCTCGTTCAGGTACGGTGGACAAAGGATTTCCATCGATAGCGAGAAGCGTCACCGACGGATTACCTTGAAAAGCATTCACCGGTAACTCGGTTATCAAATTGAATCCTATGTCGAGTACCTGTAGAAAATGAATCATTGTTATTATCCTCGACGATATCATCACAGACTTTATCGTCTATATCTATTTCTACCCTAAGATCGTGAATACTGTTGATCGCGGCCGTTGGAAAGTCAGGGATGAGATTGTTTAATAAACTCAACGAGCTTAAAGTATTTCTCACGCCGTAGAAGGCATTTGGTCCGATATTTTGTATCAAGTTCCTCTCGAGATTGAGACCGGTCAACGAGTCCAGTCCTTCGAATGCCCTTATACCGGCCGACCCGGGTAATTCGTGTATACCGTTTTGCGAGAGATCGAGAAATGCCAGAGCCTTAAGACCTCTCAATCCTTCCGGTACTTTTCTCTGTCGGGTACCTTTCAAATTGAGATTTTTCAATGTCGCCTCCAAACCCCTAAAGGCACCCGACGAGAGAGCGACTTCGTTGTCGGACAATTTTAACGTTACCAGTTTCGATCCGGCAAAGGCATCGTCCGGAACTTTGGTTATCTTGTTCATCGATAGATCCAACACCGTTAAATTCTTCAAAGTCTTCAACGTCTCTATAGGTATCTCGATCAGTTCGTTGTCCTTCAAATTGAGACTTTTCAATGAGCTTTCTTGTCCCTTGAATGCTTCGGGTTCTACCATCGATATACGACAGCCCGATAATTGTACGTTATTTATTCTTAACGCCGAAAGAGATCCGTTCTTCAAAGTACCGATGGTACTGTTATTGATGTAAAAGAGATCAACGGTGATCTTCGAAGCGTATCGCTTCATGGCCGACAGTAACTGACCGTAATCGACGATGTCGCATTGTACCGACAGTTCCCTGGCTAGATTGTAATCGCAGATGCAAGAGTTTTCCAGTTCCGCGACGCTTTGGGCCCAAGGGCAGGCCGAGGTCGCGTTCGCGATGTATACCGTGCCTGCCAATAGCAGTAACGTCTTGATCGTGAACGTATCTGAAAAAATAAATGAAAGAAAACGACATCATTCGACGTTTTTTTTATCCATTTTTAATACAGTAAAGTGACCGTTTTTCCTCGACTTTTACACGAACTTTCACACGAGATAGGAGATTGCGCGTTCTACGATCCATAGGGAATCCATAGGGAATCGTTGAAAAATTCGATTCGATTCGATTCGATTCGATGATCGGGCCACGAGTTGGTAAGAGACAGGCTCTGGAAAATCGTTGCCGACGATGAAAACTCCCGACTCGCGCGCGCGCGCGCGGTCTCGAAAGGCTCCTAACGAAGCAGAGTCCATAGGGCATAGACCGAACCCGTTACGAGTCAATGGCCGGAGTATATGCGTCTTCTCGGTTCGATCTTCCTATCGATCTTCCTAGCGACGTTCCTCGGCGTTCTTTTTCTTTCATTTTCGTCCGATCGAAAGCTTTTAATCGTTACACGAATTGCATCCAAATAGGATAGATTCACTTGAGATAACGATTATGCATTTTTATTGAACCAAACGGTTAAATGATGTTGTACGCGTCTGGAGTGAAAGTAATCCAGTTTGGTCTTTTGGCACGCGATCGCGTTTAGATCATTCGGAGCAATTAGAGAACGGTCGAGGATTTTCTTAGGACAGTTTCACTATCTCTCGCCATTCTCACCTCCTCGCTTACGCAGAGCTAACTAGGAAAAGAGCTCATTTCGATCTCTATCTTGTTTCTCTTCTTTTCGAGTTGGTTATTGCGCTATCGGGCAACGCAACACGGTTTCAAGCTTCGTAGTTACATACGTATATGGAGAGAAACGGAACGTTTCTTCGTTACTGAAAATCATTGCAGCGTGTAAGGATCGCTCGTAATACGCTCGTGGGTTCTGCTTTACGCGCACTCTGCCTCCCGATCTACTTGTATATTTATTTCCTTTTATTTATTTTCGTCATAATCCTTTCGACAGTTTTTATTCGCCCTATTTACATTGCCATAACGAATTTTTACAGTCGTAACACCATTTCCCTTTTTGCTTCGAAATTGGAATTATTTCTTCCTTTTGTAGCTTCTTTTCGTCGTTAATTTGTAAGAAAAATATAACAGATATTTCGTCGACCAAAGGAAAGATAAACTACTTTTATGTATAAAATAAATAATAATAGATATTTGCGAATAGAGTCGGGGATCGACCGACCGACCGACCGACCGACCGACCGACCGACCGACCGTCCGACCGACCGACCAAAAGAAACTACTAAATTCACATGAGAAAAGTAAGGAACGTCTGTGAGAATAACCAAGATACTTCCCGTTTCTAGTGCGATGGAGTTAGGCGATAGCTTTTAACCTGCTTTCGGGTAGAACAATTCTTAGACGCGGTAAGTCACCTACATTAAGCTCAAGCGTGTGCACATTCCTTGCATTCGTCCACAATGAATAGAGCTATTTGGAACCTTTCACTCGTGCTTCACTTACGGAAGAAGACCGACGATCTGTCCCAGTTGTCTCTCGGAATAATCCTCGCGTCATAATCTCTTTTATATATGTACGTATATTTTCAATCATATATTTTTAATCACGTCGAGAGAGAAAGAGAGAGAGAGAGAGAGAGAGAGAGAGAGAGAGAGAGAGAGAAACCTTATACACGTTAGACATTCTTCGGTATATTGCGTCAAAAAGATTTCATTTGGACGTTCATTCGTGGACTAGAGTTATTTCGAATTCAAGGTGAACGTGTCCACGATCGAAGAGAAATTGGAAATTTCGTAGATATTCATTGAAAAATATATTTTAATTTTACTTGGAGAGTTTGAAAAGAAAAAAAGAAATGGAAATTTCTTTATAAATATTTGTTCAACGAGCGATCTAGAAAATGTTATTATGTTTATAGGCATTAGGATTTCTCCGGAAATAGTTAGTATTTAAAAAATTGCTCCTCTCATCAGTTTGGATCTTCATTGCTACCACGAAAGAGCTACTGGCTAAGTTAATTAATTACTTAAATCAAGTACCGTTGCAATACGGATCTTGGAATACTTGTTAACGAGAGCAGAATAAAAATTAGCTTAAATAACCGTAGATTATATTATAATCGACTCTCATACCAATTATATATATATATATATATATATCCGTCTTTGATTATTATACTCTTATTTTTAGGTAGTAAAGAAAAGAAAAGAAAAGAAATGAGTTTTTCAGAATAAATTGTTGAAAAAATTTTCTTTAAGCTTCTTTTTTTCTAAATAAATTGTAATAACGGATTGCGCGCGGCACGTTTTTATCGAAGCCGGATTTGTTCGTTAAATTAACCATCAAGATACTTATCTGTTACGCTCGTTAGCAACAAACCAATCTTGATAGACACATCAATCGGTAATTCGCGTGTTAACATTATCAGAGTATGACCGCTTCAAGTTTCCTAGAGGTTGTCTTAGTGTCACTGACCTTGGAAATATATGAACCAAGATATCTCGTTATTAAAATATTTATTACTTCATTTTCTATTAACGATTATGTAGAGGAGAGACAGAAAATGGGTTCAACGAATGAAATATTCATTTTGAAAGAGTCTTTCGAGTGTTACATCATTTTCCGCACGAGATCGCTAAGTAAAATAAGAGATGATCGTATTACGTAGAATGTTATTGAACTTTCAGTGTGTGTGTCGAAAAAAAGGTATATATGATAATAATAATATCATTAGTCTCATCCCATCTAGCGTAAAAAGAGGTATTAGACTATGAAACAAAGTTTAAGGATTCTTTCACGATTAATTTGTAGTTATTTTTATCATCGATCTTGCGGATTCTTTTCTAATCATTCGAGGATCGATTAAAGAAAGAAAATGATATCAATGATTGTGTTGTTAGAAATATTAGAGAAAAAAAAAAAGAAAAAGAACGAAAGTACGCGAAATGTAGATTCTTATAATTAAGTGTTTTCTAATCCGGTCTTATTAGGAACGATTTTAGAATTTATGTTTCAAAGTCTTTAGGATTTCCTATAGTTTGGAAATTAGATAGATTGAAATATACGCGTATAGTACACGTGCACAGGGTGCAACTAACTTGCTTAGGAATCTGAGCCTTTCACTTTCGTTCCCTTTTGACTGTTCGTCTCTCTCTCTCTCTCTCTCTCTCTCTCTCTCTCTCTCTCTCTTTTATTCTTTCAACGCAAGATCGAAATGTATGATAAAGATTTTCTACTATAATAGATCTAGTAAGAGTATATTAGAATGAGTCGATACAGTGGTTCGATTAACTCTGACTCGTGGCCAACGGTATTTATCTTTCGTTAGGATCGACCTCTCGCATAGTTCTCACGCTAATGTACTCCTTTTTTTTTCTATTTTCGTACTTTTTTTTTCTTAAGGGTCTAGCACTAAATGCACTTGTCACGTTCGCATTGTCCCGTTTCGTTCGATAGTAACTTACGACCTCTTCACCGTCCGTTTATGTTAATCATTTGAATGACATTAAAATATATTCGATTAAATGAGAATTCTTGAAATTCTCGAACGGGATCTATGTGAGAGTAGTTTGATGAATATGTTATAAGGTGTTGATGAATCCTTGCGTTGGTTGCGTAAATTCTCTTACGTCTACCATTCATCTCGAACGTTATACGAGAAAGTGGAAGAGATTTCTCGAGTCGAATCGAATTCTTAAATACTTCTTGCGAGTCCTCGGCAATTACGTATTACGTTCCTACTTATTATTATTTTTTTTTCTCCATGCTATGATTTTATTTTCGTTTCTTTTTTATTTTTTATCATATGTGTGTGTGTGTGTGTGTGTGTGTGTGTGTGTGTGCGTGCGCGCGCGCGCGCGTGTATTTTTTATCCCCGAGATAAATTCGTTCTCCTTCCAAGAAAATGCATTCATTCTTTTTTTTTGTTCATTCGTTCGTTCACGTTCATGATCATTTCTATACTTGGAAACGAACAATGGAGAAATTGCATCGTATGTGCAAATAAAAAAGAAAAAAAGAAAAGAAAACGAATGAAGCATACTCGTCTTATATGATAGTAATTTTTAAAAGAGAAATTTAATGATGAAAGAATAAAGAAAAAAGTTAAGAGGAGAACTCCAAGTATTCATGTATATATTATATGTACGTATCCGTGTACATAAGTTGTTTCAAAAAGAGACAAATCGGAATATTGCGAACGGCATTATTACTACTTACATCCTGCGCGCTCATTCTTTTCGTCTCGCATGCAATCCGCGTAAACTAATGGAATAAATTAATCCACGGAATTTCTTCTCCCCTAGAACGAATGGATTTCTAGTCCCGGGCATTATCTTCATGACCGAACGAAAGAGTTTTTTTTTATTATTATTTAAATCGTATACACGTTTTCAAACGCTGAAATCAGATACAAGTTGTATGTCACGATCGTTTACTTAGATCCCTTTCTTTCGATAAGTAATTTAATTAACTCGCGGCCTATCAAAGTATTCACTGGATTCCCGATAAATGATTTATAGATTTTTTTTCTCTTTTTTAACCAAATTTCAAGTATCAGGTTAGCTAATAAAAGTAATGGTAAAATTTGCAGTATTCTCTATCCAATGAATTCTATTTCCCAATTCTATATTCCATGTTGTATGTTATATCTAATCATATAAAAAATATAATTAAAGTATTGAAAATTCTCCGATATATCAATGATTGACTAATCTAATGTATAATTTAGCGTACGATATGTACGATATGTACGATATTCCGTAGACCGTCTTCTCTCTCGACCTACCAAACTTTCCATATGTTCGTAACGGTCCCAGCTACCAATCGGCACAGTATGCTAACCGACTATCTAAGTACTGTTACCTGCTCCATCTCGCTAAACGCATACACGCGAGGAACGTGCTGGCAAACAAGGAACTCTTTTCATATGTGACGATCCTACCAACGTCGATCTCTTAGCAAACATATATATATATATATATATACATATATAAAAAAGAAATATTCTTATATATATGAGAGAGAAATCGGTATCTTATTAGTCCATGATAATAATTTTTTTAGCGATTAGAATAGAATTTCATGATCCCATTGCTATAGTGAATTTTTCCTTTTTCTAACTACTTTATAATTCCAATATTATTATTATTATTATTATTATTATTATTATTATTATTATTATTATTATTATTATTATTATTATTATTATTATTATTATTATTATAGTTATTGTTATTGATAGACATTAAACTGTGGATATTTTATTAATAGACGTCCCTTTGTAATTGTTGTTATTAATTTGTTAATAGTCGACAATTTAGTCTCTCGATTATAATTAGGATCGACCATCGTTTTGCGAATAGTTTCTAAACTTGGTAGTATTATTCAGTAGGTTTCAAATGTTCGTATGTATATGTTTAAGTCATCGTAAGATGTAGCGCGGATGTGCATTAAAGTGGCTCATGAACAGAGTACACCATGCATGCAAATTAGTAACAAAGTCCTCCTTTTCTTTACCGTTTTACGATTTATTCGTGTAAAAAGAAAGAAAAAAGCAGAATCATTTGAACATTTACTTATATAATGTTTTTTATTCGTTAACAAATATATAAGATCGAAGAGTATTTGATTCGATTCGATTTGTTTCGATCGAAATAATTGATATCGATCGAATTATTTCCTAAGGACAGATGACAATTTCAATTTCACTTTGTCGGGAAATTACCAAAAATTATCCAACTTAATTTTTCGAGATGGAATTAAATACATACACACACACACACACACACACACACACACATATATATATAGGGAAAAGGAGATGGGTCGCGCGAATCATTTATAAAATAGAGATAACAATATCGATCGTTGTTTCAGTCGGTCTCGCTTCGTCGACGCTCGCTTTTCTTCTGAGAATGTCCGGCGAATCGAGATATCGAACAGGTTTCAAAGTTCTCCGACAAATTCGAGTGTCTCGTTCCTACTATACGACACGATGCCGAACCCGTCGAATTCAACGATGCGAAACATTTATTTTCTCGCCAACGAACGTTTTCCGAATCGATGGAGAATCGATTGTCAATCTTCTTCTTTTTCTTTCTGGCGTTAAATAGACCGAGATCGAATCAGGAATCGAAAATCGATTCGATAGAATCGTTTTCATTTACGTGCGTTAAAAATATCTGAGAGAGAATTTTTTTTTTCTTCGTTAGAAACGAAGGAGAAAAAGGAAAAAGAAAAGAAAAAGGCATATTCGATTATGACAACGACGTTGTAAATTAGAACATACGTTATAATTGTATTCGCATAAAAATCACGATTGACCTATTACGGCTTCTTACAACGATACATTCTTGTAACATTTCGTAAGCATTACTGTGAAGAAGATGACGTTCGTTTCGTATTTCTCAAGCCTCTAGGAATTAATTACACAATACCGAATCGCAACCCAGGCGCGCGAGTTTGTAATATAAAAGAAACGATACGCGAATGATTTTTGTCGCGATGGTTCGTTAATAAAAATTGTCCTTAAAAATTGACAACGTTTACGTTCGAACAAATTCGGTATTATTTCATCGTTACGTTTTTAAATAAGATATCATTTCTTTGTTTAATTTAAACAAGACGAAAGTGTCTTCTCGTACTGCTAAATCTCGTTCTAATCATAAAAAGAGGAACGATCCATTAGAAATATGACTTTTCCCTTGGATATAACGTCGTTTTTATATCATTGGTATATTCCAATTTTATTAGAGAGAAAGAGACATGGATTTATTAAATTCTTAAGTAGTAGTGTTGGACATTAGTATATCGAAAGTAATCGTATCCGTAGATATCCTTTACGTTGTTCCTCACCTCGCGCTAATGAACGAAACGTAAACCGGTTTATATCATAAACGATATTACAAAAATCAGATTGAAAAAAAGGAATGTTAATAAGAAGTGTATTTAGTGATATATGGGGAAAAAGAAATGATTTCCTTCGAAACTAGTACGATACACACAACGAAAGAGGATATTGCGAGGCAGGACACGAAATATCATTCGTCTCCAAACTCCATTCATTTTCTCGTTCCACATATCTCTCTCTTTCTTTGCTCATTCGTGTGAGAAATCTCTGTCGATACTTCTTAACTCTAATAAGTATTGCTCTCGTACTCGTACTCGTACTCGTACTCGTACTCGTACTCGTACTCGTATTCGTATTTGCTCGCTTGGCATAGAAAATCATGCGAATTTATAGGATATTATTTATAGGATATAGGATAGGAATAAAAGAAACAAATTCAATAAATGATACTGTAAATAATCGGAAAACTCTCGACGTTAAAATAATTACAAGTTTCTATTGTTTTTTCTTTTCTTTTCTTCCTTTTTCCCCTTTTTTCCTTGTATCCTTTCACTCGCGAAACAGTCTAATTGTACGTTTTATTATGTTCTTTCATCTGGATGGTGTCTCATGGGAGTCACACATCGGACAATAGGAAAAATGTGGAGAGACTAATGTTAATAGAAACATAAAGAGATTGAAATAAAAGGAAAAGATAGAAGGAAGGATGTGATATGGTATGGGGAGGGGGTTAATCATAGGTTGAAAAAGTTGTCAAGTTAACGACGTAACTAGTCTTCCTCGAGTGAACCGGAACTGTTAAACTTCACACCACAGATAAGACTGTATACGCGTACGCGATTGTTTTATTCCGGTGAAACGCTTCTCTTCCGGTTATATAAATGTTCTCTTGAATTATTTGGACGGTAGTTTGAGATAATCGCGTGTGGAAATCATGCGTGAATTCGTTTGCGATTATAATCGTCTTCTTTGCTTCTTTTTACGTAATGGTAATTATTCGATCGACCTGGTGAACGCTCATTAGAAAGATTAAGAAGTAAAGATCTATCGATCGATTCGTCAGCCTAATTATTATTTAGCTTATGCCCGTGCATCCATCGGTATCCGCAATTACGTTCCCTGGTCTCACGACGGAAGTTGAGAAGCGGTTCCGGAAATGAGAGCTCCGACGTTCGCGACTAACTCCCTTTTCCTCCTAGGCCTTACCTAGATCTGGGTTAGCATTGGGTCATGGCAAAGATTCTTCACCGATTCAAATAATGACAATAATAATAATAATATTCAAACTCAAAATTATCAGAGATCGGACGCGACATATTGTTTCTAAATTCGTTTTATTTTATTTATTAGCGCGATACCTTCTTTATTTTATCCTTAACAAACAAACAAAAAACAGCCGAGAGACTGATTGCAACTATAGTTTGCGAACCACTGGATTCGCAGGAAGCTTTCGAATAGGAAGAAAAACATTTTCTTCTTATTCGACGTTCAATCGACTTTTGATCGTACGAAAACGTAAATATCGAAAATTATTAAATCGCCTTTGGTCTATTTTTTCTTTTTTTTTTTCCTTTTTTTTTTTTTTTTTTTTTTTTTTTTTTTTTTTTTTTTTTTTCTATTCCCTTATCGAGTAAGCTTTCGTCGGTCAAACGTTCGATGACCTCTTGAACCCTTTCACGTCATCGTTGAACGTGAAATTCGACGAGTTCATAGGACGCAATAAATATTAGAAACTAACTCTCGATCGATTATTATTAAGAATACGCAGAATATACGTTTAGACACGGTTATTTCCTTTCGATATCGTTGAAAGTAAAATGCGTATTGCGAATGTGATTCTGATTTGTTCTTTCTTTATTTATTTTACAAGTAATAACTATTTTGTGAGCCGGAACAAAAGAAAGTTATATTGCAAGATATGCGTTAGAAGAGATTAGAAATATAATAATAGTGTCTCGAGTAAAACTTTTTTAAACGAAGATAAATCTTTCAAAGTAAAAAGTTATGTTTTATCGTATTGTATTTAAGTAAAATTATGTTTTATCAAGTACCTTGTTTATTCTAAACACGTTTAATATACAGAGAATGCATATCGAACGTTCCTCGTGGTTGCAATAAACTTAGAAAAATGAATTCCTGTACTTTCAACGTTCACTTTTGCGGCTGATCAGCCGTACTATGCGAGAAACGCGACCGCAAAACGCAACCCTGGCCGAACGCGAAGGGGGCGAGTACAACACCTTTCTAAACAAGGTCTAATAAATGTTCTATTCTCGAATGAGAACTTTGAAGAATCATGGAAAGGGAAATAATGGTTGAAGCAACGAAAAACCACTGGGAGGCTACGATTACACCGCAAAGAAAACGTTCAAGTTCGACGACCGATCGATATATAAACAAATTTATTTCTTTATTATTATTATTATTATTATTATTATTATTATTATTATTATTACTATCGATCTCTCGAAACATATAACCGCAGTTCCATATTATCGAAGTTTTCTATTTTTCTTTTTTCGTCGTTTCAACGATGAAATGAATATAATAACGATTGTTCTCTCCTCTAACATCCATCGAGACGATATGACAAAAGTAATATTTAAAATTATCACGACGGAGTATATCTATATCACGTTTCTTACATTATCGTATTATGTAAATTAAAAGAGTGCGTGTACGTGCACAGGTGCCTTCTACCCAATGACGCGAAACTTTCACTAACGCGACCGGTCGTTATCTCTTCGTTCTTTACGCCATAAGCCGAGATTTAGATCATGGCTTGATCCATTATAGATCAAACTTAAACCTATATATCCTATATGTTATCTTTTGTCCATTCGTCACGTTATATTTAACGAACGAATCCTTAATATTCTGACCGAAAATAAAATCACAAACGAATTTTTGACGTTCGTCTTATAAACTTTAACGACGATCGTTTTCTTCTTTTGGTTTCTTCTTCTTCTTTTTTTTTTTTCTTTTCTTTTTTTAGAAATATTAATATAGCAAATGATATATATTAATGTAAGAATCGAAGCGGAAGAATCGCGGTACGGTCCGACGATCATACGAATATCTCGGACAAACGGACCACTTATCGCCATGCTCGTTGAAAGTTTCACGTGCAAATCTTGAAAGATTTCTCCGCGATGATAGCCATGAGCACAATCTCAGCTGATCGTAAATTGTAATTCTTTATTTGCGTGTAAATGGAATTCCATGAAACACGCGTTTCATCATACCAAAAAATTTCTATCGTAGAAGATTTTGAATTATAATTCGATAATTAGTGTGGCGATTGATTAGTCTTTTGGTATCAAAAAAAAAAAAAAAAAAGAAAGTGTGATTAGGATAGAGATCTTTTCCCTTTTTTTCTTTTTTGTTTCTTTGTAAACGAGACAATTTGTCAAAGTTCGAATCGAAAGAGAATAAAGAAACGATTCCATACGGCGTTTATCGTTCGAAAGGAAACATCGCATAGACTATAGAACGTTGGTACTGTCCCGTAGTATGGTTCAAGGACGGACGGTATAGACCGAAGAAGACGATAGCCACAAGATACATGCGTGGGTGCATTAACCCTTCGAAGTTCACGGCAAAGTAGATAGAATACCGATGTGTCCTTTATATAGTTTACGCTAACTAACCTTCGATCGATCTCGATTATCTTTGATATAACCAATTTTTCGTCTCAAATCGATCGATTTTATTTTTATCAGATATATTCGTAAAAGTTGAAAGCGAACGAAAAGAATTAGAAATAATGTTGAATTCTTCGCATTACTCACTCATTTTCTTCCTCTTCCAATAAGTATCTTCGTTAAATGCGTTATAGACGCAAACTTTTTCCGCGATTCATGATAATCTAGATGAAAAATTGGATCCTCGTATACGGGCTAAGGTTCGCTCTCATGCAACTAGCACGGCGATACCTTCGACCTTCAAGGGATTGCATCCACATCGATGATGACGAATGAAAGAATTCTTTGATTTTTTTTTTTTTTTCTTTGACACCTGCTCTTGCACCTTCACTGATTATTTCTTGAAAATGAACAAAAATTGTTCTCCGTTTTCGTTAACTCACGTTAAATGAACACGACACGAAGTTTTCTCCTTCTTTTCTTTTTGTCGTCGTCGTCGTCGTCGTCGTCGTTGTATTTATCGAAAAGACTGAGATCGTATGAGAATGTGTGTGTGTGTGTGTGTGTGTGTGTGTGTATGCGCGCGCGCGCGCGCGAATAAAAAAAGCAAAAATGGAGACTGACCGGTCCCTCACCGTTAACTTCTCCCTTCGAACTCACATTGGCATCGAGGTTTTGTACTCGACTGCGACGAGTCTTCCTCAGACTCTGTTCAAGCCCCCCTAGAATCCTGTCTCCTGCCTGAACGAACGAACTGTTGGAGTAGGGTTGTCTAAAGGTAGGCATGGTAGGAGTATACACCTCTCGAACGGAGAATCTCCTTTAAGTAAACCTGCTCGTGTGTAATCGTTCCCGAGGAAAGCGGAAGCAGTTGGCCGAAATTGAATGAGCTAATATTTCTTTCTTATTTCTACTTCTTTTCTTTCTTTTAACATTGCAACTATCAACAATTTCGTTGGTACATTAAAATATATCTCGCACGTGTCTCAGATAAAACATATGTAATGCCTCGAGCAAGAGACACGACGAAATTTTTACAAGTAAACGATCCTTTATAAAAATAATTGAAACTTGATTCGTTTGAATCGTACGGTACATGCGACGTTAAAAGTGTTTATTCGATATTTAATATGAAAACGTTTGTTTTGTTCTTAAGTTAAAAATAGAGGAAAGGCAATTTGACATATGATCAATCATCGATACGTGAAATGATTTCTTTCGGGAAATTTTTGTTGATCCGTTTTATAATAAAAAAATAAGTGAGTACAAGTTATGAGAAGGGAATATATTTTTTGTTCCTTTTAAATAATACCGAGAACTCTAATCCTTTTACTTTCGTGTTTTATAAAAAGAAAAAGCGAAGAGGAAAGTCGGATAAGAATTTTTCCCGGCTGATTATCTTACAATAATGCTTGCATCAGAAATTAGCGTTAGATCTGATTAATGACGCGATTCTTATTACTCGTTGGTAATAAGATAACGTAAATCAAATTTAAACAAAAGAGAAGAAAAGAAAAGATTCGAGGGAGTTATAAAAATCGATTCTTTTTAACAAACGAAGTGTCCGACTGAGACGAGAAAACCAGTTTCACCGTTAACTTTTGTCTCGTCGAATCAACTTCGATAACTTGGCGGTCGTCTCGTGATAAAAAAAAAAAAAAAAAAAGTATTAAGAAGACGCGTCTTGAAATATACGGTTCAGCGGATCAACGTTTCCCAAAAATGCAAGAACGTTTGTAAAATTTTATTCTAATAAAAAAAAAAAAAGAAAAAAAAGAAAAAAAGAAATGGAGTTTGACGCGTGCTCACCTTTTTCACTTTTATTCGTTTAAATTGTTTTAGTATCGCCCCTGGTTTCCCAGACTCCGTTAGAACCTGTTTGTTACATCAAAAATTACAGGTACGCCATCTCTTCTTTTTCTATTTTCCTTTTTTCGAATTCGTCGAACGACGTATTGTAACGATAATCTTTACGATTACAGATGATGAATTGTTGTATCGAAAGAAAGAAATCTAGGGAAGATTCGATAAATAGATCTCAGAGCGTAGAATATGAAGAGTTTGAAACAGGTATAATAAACGCTACGTTGTTGATATATCAATATTAATAATATCTATGCTCGGTAGAATCGGAGGAAGAAGAAGAATTTTTTGAATGTACGAGCGAAGTGGAAGCGGAAAACGTAGGAGCGAATGCCCAAATAAAAGCAAAACATTTGTTATGGAACAAACCGGCTGGAAGATTAGCGAAACATCCTTCTTTAAGGTAGAAACGAATGATACGTTTTTATTAATATTTTACTCGACCAAAAGACGATAATAGAATGAAATTTGTAGATTATTACAAACGGGAGATTCTCTTTATTTACCCGTAACGCAAGAACCTGTTCCAAAAACGGAAGACCAATTGGAAGAAGACGCTCAAGTAATGATGCAGCTGGGAACCGACAAATATGCTTCGGAAATGCGAGCTCGTATGATGAGCGCTTCGTTGCTTTCCGACATGGAATCTTTCAAGGTACATCGCTCGAATAAATATTTAACGAACGGTTGATATTTAAATAACGACCACCAAGAGAATAGAAAATATTGGAAAGTAATATAGAATCGCTCAAAGGTTTTATTCTTTTCTAATAAACAAGTTTTCGTCGCAATCGAATTTATTGATTCAATAAATTTAACAAAACGGAATAAAATGTATAACGATATGTTTCGTGTATAATAGGCGGCAAATCCAGGTGCGATATTGGAAGACTTCATTAGATGGTATTCTCCTCGAGATTGGATAGAAGATAAAGGAACCAACGAATGGGGTCAACCAAATGGTCAGCCAACGACGCATCTTAAACATATATATATATATATATACAAAGAAGCTCTCTAAACATATATTGAAAAAAGGAAAAAAAAAATTTGCGTTACATCAGTATTATTTCCGATGACTAATATATAATGAAAAAATATGTAGGTCATCTCTCGGCAAGAATGTTAATTCCTGAGAACGCGTGGTCAACGACTTGGGCATCGGCTCAACCAGTACCAGCTCATCGTCAAAAACGATTATTCGATGACACGAGAGAAGCTGAAAAAGTTCTTCACTTTCTAAGCTCGAGAAAACTCGGTCAAGTCGCACGACTTCTTTTACCGTCCTTAACGCATGCCGCACTTTATACTTTAAATTTACAAAAGCAAGAGGCTCTACCAAATTTGCCAGACGTTGCACAGAGTATATTGAACAAATTGCAATACGTTACGAAACCCCTGCATCAGAAATTACAGCTCTACGAAGTAAAGATTCATTTCATTAAATGCCTCTATCGTTATATCTATGATATATATTTTTCATTTTCTTTTTCTTTCTCTTTCTCTTCTTCTTTTTAGGAGATAACGCGAGATATCGAAGGTGTAGAGGCTTTAGTCGCGCAGGTCAACTCTTTGCAATTGAAATTAGGCGGAAGCGACGATTCTAAAGAATTTACGTCATTTTTGATAGAATTAATGAGAGGAAAAGAAGTGTTTGTGCCGGACGGACCGAGGGGGAACATCGGCGCTCGTATAATGTCGATGTTTCGAGATGCTCAGAAAGTCAGACGCATTTCGTATTTTTCTACGATCGTTTAGAAAATAACTTTAACGTAAATAAACACGTCGATGTAATTTTGTAGGCCGTACACATGATGACCTCCGTAGGTACGAGTCATGAGTTAGAAACAAGCGGAGATAGTAAATACAAATCATTCCCAGAACCATCCTGGAAGGAATTTATATTACGGGCAATAACGCCAAGACCTTCGGTGGCTTCGACGTCGCAGCCACAAAGGATGTACGCGTGCCTTAATCGAGATTCCATTCGTCTGGCTGGCTCCTTCTCCGAAGACACCGTATTTTTATAATCCACAATAGCGGTAATTTCATTATAGGATTCAACTATATACTATTTAAATATAGATTCTATTACAAATTTTTCCTAACGCATACTCTACGTTATATCGTTTATACAACGATGAATCTTATTTCTTTACATTTTAGACACATTCCTTTACATATAGTTTTAACAAACATTCAGATTCTTGTTTTCATTGTATAAAAATAAACGGTCGATACACAGCAGATACTATGTACATGCATCCGTGTGTGTGTGTGCGCGCGCGCGCGTGTATATACATGGACCCGTATAAACGACGAGTATATTCATCCCAATAGAAATATATTCTTCTCCAGTTTCGGTTTGGCAAAAAGGAAACCTTGTACGACTTCGTCGATTTCTTCCAGAGCTAATTGAGCATGCAAACGTAGTACCGGATCTTTATCGGTATCCCTTAAATGTTTTAAACTACGATATAAAACGAGCAAATCTTTGCTGAGATCGGTTAAAACGTGCTTTCCTAAGCCACGAAGTAAAAGAGCGATGACCAAGACTGCCGCTCGACGACATTCAAGCGCCTTGTCGGTTTCTAATATACAATTAATGCAATAGAGTACCTAAAAATTAGGAAAAATTAGGTACAATTATTTTCATTCAATTTATATATTCATAGATTTGACAAATAATAGAATTTATATAGGTATTTACAACACGTGTGTTACCTCTACGATAATGTTTCCAAGGCGAAAACCTAATACTTTGCAAAGCTCTCCGAGACAAGAAAGACTCGATGCACGTACCAATGGATCTGGATCGCGTGTACCGCATAAAAATCCATTAACGAGTATATTTTTATGTGCCAATGTCATTTCACCTGGAAATATTATATCGATAAGAGTATTCGAGTCGTATAAAAAGGTACGCGTAGACGAGCTCTTCCTTCTTACCTAATCCTCTCGTAGTTTTTACCAGTATCTCGCCAAGTTTTATCCTATTTTCTACCGATATATCTCCACTTGTTATTCTCTGAGGCATGTCGATGTACTCTTGAACCAACGTTTCTATTGCTATTTCAGGATACGCTACTGCCAAGGAACAGATACCATTTATCGCAGCGAGATAAATGAAAGAATCTTCGTGTTTCAAATTTTCCTATGGGCCATTACGACACTTACATTATCGGCATAGAAAAGACGAGAGAGAGAGAGAGAGAGGGGGGGGGGAGGCGAGACAAACTCACCTGAAACAGACGCAAAAGGATCGCTTTCCTTGCAACGGCAAATGGATCCTTCCTTTCGATTAATTTCGTTAGAGTTATGATCCCGTGAGCGCGTACCGGAAGTAGCGGATCCGACAAATCTCGAATAGCTTCTTCAAATTGATTAAATTTTTTATTATCTACAGATAAATCCTCGTAACGTATTCGATCCGATTGCCGTTCCCTTTCGATCGATTCAACTATCTCCTTCATTAGTACTACCAATTGCGACGGAATCTTAGAATTATCGGTTTGTTCTTTAAGAAACTTTGCGAACGATACAAAATCTTCTCTATTTAACATTTTGCCTTCGGAACTTAGAATCATTTTGATCAACATTAAGCTAACGTACAGAACCTCGTTATCGTCCTTCTCGGTATTATCTTTATTTTGAATTACTTTCTCGTTAAATAAAGATTTGATAAAATTTAACAATGGCCCGGGATTTTTGAGTTGTGCCTCTTGAACGACGGATCTCTTTGCCGATTGCGATAAAAGTTTGATGGCGGTTAATCGCTTTTCAACGCGTTCTATTACATCACGAGGTGTTTCTAATGTATCGTCGCAGGACCACTTCGTCGTGCTCGACAGCGATGTCAACAGATAGGAGAATAAATTGGTAACGAGTACCTCGTCAACGGACGTTAGGTCGAACAAACCGTCTGCCAATTCTTCATAAGCCATGCTCCTTACGGTTCCAATAATTTCAACTCCGCCGTTAGATCCAAATTGTACGGATACGTGCCGTCCAAAATTTCCATTTTTATTATATCCAAGGAATGCGGAAAAGAGATCTCGTTGCAAATTTTCTTCTCGCAGAAGCATCGTTAGTAATTGCCTCGCTTTGTTCCTCAACAAGCAACCGCTAGATCTTATTTTGTTATGAATACAGAACAACGGGACGGCTACGATCGACATAAGTTTGCAAGGCAAAGATTTAAATTTGGCCTCTGTCGGCGCGAAACAAGTCATAAGATTTTCGATACACGCGTTCACTTCGCATTCGGTTACCATCATTTCCGTCTCTTTCCGATCATCCAAGTTTTTCGTCGATAAAGGCTTCGTTATAATATCAATTATATTTTTCTCGCAAATGTCAGGGCTGCTCTCGTAAAGAGCCGTTATACAGCTATTGGCTATTATCGAGTAATGATTGATCCGTTTTAACGTCAAAAGATTCAGAAGCTGAAACAAACGTTTTGTATTCTTCGTGTCGGACGAATACGACGACAATACCGAGTCATAATAATTTACAGAAATATTTTATAATTATTATACCTGCGGACATATAGCTTCGTAATACTTATTCTTATCCGTTTCGTGCGACGTGGCGATCAATCTAGCCAGTACGTCTAACTTGTTCCAGTCGGTTCCAAAATCTAACGTGTCGTTGCACAAAGCGGCGATCAACGACGCGATTCCATCGGGTTGCTGAATTTTGTCGATCAAATGTCTCCTAGTTACTCTACGAATCCACGTCGGTGACCTTTCTATTCCCAGAATAATCATCAACTCCTTCATAACTAAGTATCTTGGACAATCGTCGAGTAAAGTTAGTAATTCGGATAAAAATTCTTTCCTATCGTTTTGTAATTTTTTGTATAAATCGACAGTCATCGCGAATTGTTCCTCGTTCGTTTCGTCTTGTCGCTTCGAAGTTAATCCTTCTTCGTTTGGTTTCGTTAAAGGAGCGTAAGATAATTGTAGCAATGCTGCGATCAATGGACCGAGTTGAGAGAGAACGGCTGGTCGCAAAAGACTTCCGTTGTAATATTCGATAAGAGAACGGCTCGACAGGCACAATCTCTGATATTTACGTAAAACGGACGCCTTTTCCTCTATCAATTTCGAAGCTCTGGGACATAGTTTTTTCATATCGATGCCGATTCCAGGTAACAAGCATGGTATGATTCCTATCGATACTATTAACTCTATTGCGATTTTAAACGTACGATATCGTTGAACGCTGATACAGTCGTCTCGATCGCTTAAACCCGTTGTCCGATGAATCTTTTTTAATACGTACGTAATGGTTTGGATGTATTTGTACCTTGTATCTACGCGATCGTTTGCCCTATCGTTTTCACCGAATATCGTATGCTCGTCGTCTTTCGACAAAAGAGAAAGTGTCTTGTCCAAAATTTCTTCCAATTTATTGTCAAAATCATTCACTTCACTTTTATCCGTCGTTAATTCGTACAACATCTCATAATAATCAATTCCCTTGGATACTTCCATCGTTCGACTCAATAACCAAACCTATATGTTATAATTTTATCCAATAAATTAATAATTTTATCCAACCACGGATAAATATTTGTATATTTTACATTAATCCTTTATAAATTATATGGTTCGACGAGAAAAGGGTTATCGCAGTCTTTAACGCAGGTTAATGTAAATAAGTGCATTGCATTAATTTCATTGCATTGCCGCCAGGGGGTGCCAGTGTCGGCGTCCTCCATCTTGGCCCATCTGTCATTTGCGCCGTTAACACGGTTAACCCGATCGGTCGTTGGTAAATTTAATGAAAACACTTTCTACGCATAAAATGTTTCGATGATTTTATCGTATTTGTATAATATCGTGAAATTTAAAAAATGCAGTCTCGTTTCAACGATCGGACTTCTCATTCTTTACGTAAATATAAATATAAATATAAATCTGACCACGGAGAGATTGTTTGAACTTGACAAATGTCCTGCGTGCTATGGCATTTCTGAATGTAATTATATTCAAAATATAAGTATTACGCTGGACGATGTATTTTCTTTGATTAATTATTTGTTTGGGGTAAAAAATGTTTTTATGGGAAAATATTTCGAAACCAAAGTGGTATTGAAAAAGTTGGCGCATACGTCGGAATTGAATGCATTCGATGAAATGCTTTGCGAAAACGGAAACTTACGATTTCTTTGTAAATACGACTTGAAAATAAATAATCGCAGTTCTCAGGTTGATTTTTATAAATTAGTTAAAAGAAAATTAATCTCCAGTTTTACGGAAGACGATAATAGTCCTTTAAGGCTTTGTCCAAACGATAGAAATATCGATACTCTTTTTCGTAATCTGTATCTTAATAATAAAGAATCGGATGGAAGTATTTTTTTCATTAATTTGTGGACATTGGCGACGATCAATCCGGAACCGCTTATGCTTCAGGTAATACGTTTTGCACGTTTGATCGAAAACACGCGGAGTAATTTGATAGTTTTTTTTTCTTTTTTTTTTTTTTTTTTTTTTTTTTTAGATATTACCGGAAAGCAAAGGATGGCCCGTTCCAAAATATTTAGGCTCCTGCGGAAGAATCATCGCCGAGGAGTACGTAGGATTACCGATCGTGACTTATTACGACTCACCTTGGATTTATAGAGCTAAGATAGTTTCGAGTATTTTAAATGCCGCGCATATGTTTACGTTTAAGAGTAAAGATTTTGGATTTTATTTGACCGATATTTCTATAGATAACATAGCGATTAATTCGGAAGGCACCGCCAAATTTATCGATTTAGAAAATGTCATTGTCGTCGATAAAAATATATCGGAAGAAGGTAGTATATACGAATTTTGTATATTACGGATTATAATATTCCACTTAAATAATTCTCATCGTCGTTGGCTCCACGATATCGCATATGTTTTAGATAAATCCGCAACGTGGCATAATGTACAAGAGAATACGATAGATCTTAATTGCTCAAATTGTTTTCCCTTCTCTCCTACGGACATATGCAATCATCGATTAAGCGATCATAATTACTATGCCATTTGTCGGGTATGTCTATAAGTAATATATTTGAGATAATTTTATCCATCGAAATTTATTACTTTAACAAAATAGAAATACGTAAGTGTCGCCCTTTATCGATTTATAGATCTTATTGTCGCCAATAACCAGCGACTCTTTGATTCCTGGTGGGTTTTTACACGACATACCCGATAATATTTTAAAGCAATATCCTGACTTGGAAAGCTTGATAAAGGAATGTGCCCTTTACGATCAACTACGAAATCGAATTAATAAAGGACAACGTCTTAAATTGCTGTTAGACACTATAATAGAAAAGAAAACGATAAAACAGGGTGGTCACATGTAATTTTGTACGAGTACGATCGAAGAATTTTATATTTCTTTGTATTATATATATTTATACGTTGAGTGAAAAAAAAAAAAACACTAATGGTTTCTGCGTCATTTGCTTTTATTATATCTCTATGATCGTACTTCTTTTGTTTTTTTAACGATAAAATACATCTCGATAAGGAGGACGTTAGAAAAGTGGTGATATATGTCAAATAAATATATGTCTTTATTATCTATTTATGGATGTAGGAACGATCGTTCATTCATATTTTACATTAAACGCTATCGTACCATTCATTTTCATACAAAATTTTATCAATCACATATATACATATATCGATTATAATAATAGCTTTTATTGGTTCCCCGACGAAGGTTCAAATTCAGTGATGCGTGCCTGCAACATAGCGATCTTCTCTTTCAATTCTCTTATCGTATTGTCCTTCTCGACGATATCATCTTTCAATCGAGCTATCAATACATCTTTATCTTCGGTTACACTTTGTAATAGCTCATCCGTCGATGGCCTTTTATTAGGATCTTTTTGTACCAATTGGCAGATTATATGGGCCTATACGCGATCGTGCGTAGGTAGTGGGCCATTGTTTACGTGGACAGAATATCACGTATAAGAAATATGATATTTTCTTTATTCGAAGGATTTCATATATAGAGAACTTACTTACCCATTTTGGATGGTTATTAATTAATGACGCCGATAGTTGGCCTTTCTTTAATTCATCGATAATACAACAAAGCTCCATATGCGTTTTTGTATAAATTAGCAGCTCCAACAGTACAATTCCTACGCTGTATACGTCGCTCTTAGAGGAGAAAGACGAACGGACGAAAAGATTAATTACAATTTATATATTTCATATCTATTTATAGTCGCATACAAGATCCACCTCATAAATATATCTCTGTTTGTTAATGTTATTATACCTTTGGATTGCATTTTCCTTTTAATTGCTCAGGCGCCGCGTACATATGCGTACCAATAACGGAATTATGATATTTCCTTTGCAACGGGCAAGCTAAACCAAAATCCCCTAATTGAATTTGGAAATGTGCCGTTATGAATATATTGCTTGGCTATAATTCAGAGAAAAGTAATACTTTCATATCCTCTTATTCGACGCGTTACCATATTTATCCTTACCTTTATATCGTGGTGTACCATTCCGAGAGAATGTATATGATCCACTCCTCTAAGGATTTGCGTAAATATCGTGGTAATCGTCTGTTGCGAAGTAGAATCGTCTCTTTCCTTTAGCCACTGTTGTAACGTCTTATCGCAAAGTGCCATTTGAATATATAAAGTTGCGTAACAAGGGTCCTAACAAAAAAAAAAAAGAAAAAGAGAGAGGAAAAAAAGAAAGATTAATTCAAGTGAAACTTATCGAGCTCAATGTGTTATTACAAAAACATATGTTCAGTATCGCATAACAATACTAACCACTCGTGATTTGTATCGATAAATTTGATTGTTATTATCGCCGCTAGATTCGTCGTTTGATTCGCTAACCATACGATTGGCATTGCTTCTCGAACAATCGTCGTTACATTCGCTGTCCTTACTAAACGATTCTCTAAACGATACGATATCCGAAGTATCTTCGGTAATGGGAGAATTACTTTGTTCGGTTATTCTTTGTCCTATAATATTAGTCAATGAATTGAGTTCAAGAAATCTTTCGTTAATAATGTCGTGACTTATCACATAACCACCTGCACTTCCACCCACACGATTCTCAGCATTGTTCTCCATGCGAATATACATACCAGTTTTGTACGATACTTCTTTATTGGACCTTAACGACATATCTTGCCCACAGTTTTCATTACCGTTGCTACTATTGGAAATCAATTGATCGTTATCGTTAAAATTATTATTTTTACATGATCGATTAGATATATCTCTTCTTGATCTGTGTTTCGAAAAATGGCTCTTGCTTCTTGTCTCATTCTCTACATTCGGTAGACTTGGAACAGCGGTGGTTACCAATGTAGGCTCTATCCAAGCAGTCTTGTAAGCGACTATGTTCGTATGATTTAACTTGGCAAGACTTTTGACTTCTTCCAGATGTTGCTTTATAGTACTCACTTGGCCAGATTGTACTATTATTTTTTTCACCGCATATTCAATACCGTCCAGACGATGTAATGCCTTGTATACGTTACCAAATCCACCACCTCCGATAAAACTTATTTCAAGAAATTCTCTACGGTAGCGCGACCATTCGGCCATCAGACAACTATGCCGTAAAGTATACGATAATTGAGATTAATAATATTGTAGCGCCGATCGACGCGTTTGGTTTAAAAAAAAAAATTAAAAGAAAGAGAATGCCGACTTACCTAGGAACGTTCAAAGGATTTTCACTACCTGTGGCAGTGCGCGCAAGCGCGACTAATCTATATAACGCGTGTTGAAACTGGCCTCTAATACCTTCCAATTCCATTGAATTATAAGACGTATCGATCAGCCCTATTTCGTGAAGCCTATCGCATATCTCTGCGAAATCAAACATGACGATTAGTCGTTAATTAAAATGCATCTTTATAATGTTCTTATAGTATAATCTATATCATAGAATATTTTTATAAATTACTAAAATAAAGTTTATTCCTTCGAACGGCGTCGCCTTCGAACATTGTACATATCTGTTTGATTAGCGATTCGATTAAGAGACTGATGGAAGGAGTAGCTGCGGGAACGATTTGTTCGTTGTTTTGAGTTTCAGACCTGCTGTCCCATCGTATTGTCGTCTTCGTATTATTACCTATCAGATAATTTTCATTATTTTATTATCCTCCGATTTATACGTTAAATTATATGCATTAGATAAATTTAAAAGAAATATTATTAACACTTCTTCGAGTATAAACTTAAAATTAATACTAGAGAATAGCTCCAAGTTCATTAGCTGAAATTATTAACACGAAAGTATTCACCTCGAAGAATAATAATTTTACGAAAGATTTAAAAATGAGCGGGCTAATGGAGTCACATTTACCTCTGTCAAATTTTGTTATGGTCATTAAATTTGACCAGGGATTATTATCTGGCGTCCCTTTACGTTCCATATTTTAACCGACAATAAATATTTCCTCAAGAAGTAATTATTTTACGTCTTCTTCCTCTTAAACGGATTTACACGAACCGCATAACAGTGGAGACAAGGCGGCACATAGAAAACGTTGGTCCTATCATCTAGCTCGCTATTACATTTGCTATCTCACTCTATCTAACCCAACGTCTTTAAGATTAGTTCTTGTCCATGAAAGTAATTTGCAGCGAGGGCGCTGCAAACACTGGTACCCAAAGGGTCCATAAGGTTAACGGATGGACAGCCCGTGGTGTTTCGTTAAATAAAATTTGTGATACCAAATGTGTCGCAAATTAAAAAGTTGTCGGAATATTAACTAATTGTCAAATTAAAATAATTATTAATACAAAAATCATGTGGATGTTGCACATTGTATAAGTAATCCATATAATAATCTACATTCGTAGTCTGATCGCATATCGAGTGTTACATTTAGCACAGTTCTTCGAGGTTATCCATGTACAATATATTTCGTATTTGGAAAGAAAGTAACTATAAATATTATTGAAGGAACTATAAGTCTTTTCTTTTATGTCCAGAATATGTTATGTGTATATATAATTTATTAATATTAATATATATGTGTTATTTTTGTACATATATGTAAATATATGTGTGTGTGTGTGTGTATATAATATATATATATATATATATATTACATTTGAAAATAAGTCATGAATTTAATAGTGCGTTATATACCCAGCAGATTCATAATATTTTCATGCAAGAATAAATTTACGTTTTTAACACCTGTTTGATGTAGCAGAAACATGGATATCTCTCTAATCTTTTTTAATACCTCGATTTACTTTATTTATTAACAAACAAATGCTAAGTGCTTTGTACTATTTTGGCATACGTTACGCTATCTAATAATGAGTATATAATAGATAACGATACTGAGATTGCAAAAGATAATACTGATGGATATAAGGAACGTTAATATCATCATTTTTATCAATATCTATATAAAGTTAGCTAATTTAAAACAAGATAAATCCGTATTATTTAGGCAAATATCAGGATTCATTTTCTATATCTTGTATATCTCAACAAGAATATAAATACTATTATGTGAAATGATTTTTGGAAGTTTGACATTCACTTTAAATCTACATCGTTAATATTTCACAGACTTGTAGCTTTGGTTTCATTATTTTTCCATTGTAATCCATTAATATTTCCTTTCTCTTAATAAAAGCTTTGAACTTCTGGGCTGCAAGATCTCGACGAAGCTGGCGTATTTATGTCCACACAAATATTTTTATTACAAGGCGCTTCTTGGGGTTCAGAAATTTCAACTTTTTGATTCGTCGAAGTTTCGTCATTTCTTATCGCACATATTATATCGGTGAGAGCGACTATATAATTTTTGGCCAATGTGAGAGTTTCTATTTTCGAAAGACGTCTTTCCTTGGTAACGTGTGGAATTACTTCACGCAGAGACTAACGTGAGAAGGAAAATTTTTAGAATACCGCAAATATCATTCGATATTGTTTATAATAACAAGAATTAAAAGGGAAAAATATATGGATTTACCTGGAACGCGTCGTTCAAACTATGCATTCTCATTCTTTCTCTTTCATTACTTTCCAATCTACGAAGTGCCCTTTCCTTAGACGTAGACGCTTTCGGAGACTTTGTTAATTTAAATTTTTCTGTTTTTCTCGATGGTCGACGCTCCGTACCGTTATCTTGTACTCCTTGTCCGGTCCACTTCGCTTCCCAATTACTTTCACCCGTTACTTTAGATCTCATTATACGAATCAACTGCATTACCAAATATGCGTATAGTCAGCCTACTATTATTTATATCAATATTATTTGAAAATGTGTTTACTTAAGGTAAATACGTTCGCTTGAAATATTTATACGTTCAATTTAATATTTCGATTGATTTTATCGGAAAAGAACAAAAAGAAAAGAAGAGCAAAAGAAAATAAATAAAAGATATCAAATGCAAACTTGAATACATAACGTATGTACTACAAATACATCTGTATTAAAAGAGTTATTATATTTTAATCAATTTCCTGTATATTACAAAATATATTTTTATAATATACTTGAAAGCTCGCTGAAATAATTAAATATACGATGCGCTATTATACAATTTAATATATATATATATTTTTTTTTAATATGTATAACTTTAGTTATTCACAAAAATTAGTTGAAATTGCGAAATTTAAAAAAAAAACCAAACCGAAGGAGTGTGTCTATTGCAAATATTACAACAAAACATACCTTATATTTTATCGAGTGGTCTTTAACAATTTGAATCGCCGTTCGAGTACCGCGTGTACTTGTTGAGCCACGCTGGAAGACTGTCGTCGCGACGTCGGGGTGCGGTCGGCGCCACCTTCCACCCTCCAATATTGCACCACCTACGGCGTGGCTAATTCTTCATCGTTAAATGCCAGAATACCTTTTTAAATATTATATATTGATGGATCGTATAAAGTAAAATTTAAACAAGTATTATTTCCTAAAAAATTTCAGATAAATTAGACCGACCATATTGATTGTTTTGGGGGAGGCAAAGATTTATATTAAATACGATTAAATAATTGATAAAAATCAGAGAGATGCTCGAGTTACAAAGTTTAAATAATTAACTCTTGGATACGCTCGTCATTTTTTTTCCTTTTTATCTTAATTCCTTAAAGCAATTGCTATTCTCTTATAATAAATTCTTTATCGCGCTAATAGGGAAAAATTCAAAAAAGAATTTGATCTTACTTTGAAAAATAAGAGGGATGTATTTGAACGCACACCCAGTATATATTATAGCATTTGGAATCTCTACGTGTACGTCGCGCGTCGTATATATATATGCGCGAGAGAGCGGCTACAGGTGGGCGTATGACGTAATTCGCCCACGCGGGGTCTTCTATTTGCTTATTACCGCTATATACTACACACACACACACACAGACAGACACTCTACTACGCCAGTCACAAGAGCGCGTATCGAGAAAAGGGTGCGCGTGCGTTATATTTTAGTTTTTTCAAATCGAATCATTCTGACACCGTCGTAACGTGTAAAGGGTCAAGAGATAAAGAAGTATAACGCGGTTCGAGGAAAAGGAGAGGAAAAAAACAAAACAAAAAAACAAAGAAAAAAAGAAAAACAAAATTGACGGCTATCGACGAAGGACAAGGAGGAAAAACTATTGAGATCGATTAATCTTAACGAATCATTTGCAAGCTTTGAAAAATATTTTATTTCTTATTCTCCTCCAGTTTTACATTTACCGCAACACGTATTAACACGTTTCTCTAATTCAGATTCCTTGTGATTCGGAGTCCATGGGCCTAAACTAGCCGCGGAGTAAAAATCCATAGGGTATGCTTGACTTCTGTCATACTCGGCCATCTCCAGAGCGACTGCACCTTCGTAGGGTGTAAGAAAAGGTTTATGGAAATTAATACCCCAGTCGATGCTGAGACGTGGACATGCAACCTTAAAGATATGAAAAACCACCTTTTTAAATATCATCTTTTTTAACGAAACCCGAAGCGACGCTTAACGCTTTACGTACCTGTATAAAACTATCTATATTTTGAAATAATTTAATTTTATCTGGGAATATTTCTGAAAGTAAAATAATAACGCTTTCCTTTCTTAAAGCTCTCAACTTATTTTGTAAGAGATCCACGATTTTCGGATGTCCCTGCCGACCCAAAGTCCCAAGTATCATTCCAAATATTTTAGCGTCCTTTGTTAGATTTATCGCCGACAGTCTCGTTTCGCGCATTTCCTTGTGATCATAGAATTCTTCCGTCATCTTTTTCTCATAAGGATCGTATCTAAATGCTCGTAAATTTGGATTTGCGATCATAGCAGCTTCTAGATGAAATCTACCATCTCCTATATAAACAAGGGCATCCGTGCAATGTATTCGTGGCGCGGTACAACCTAAAATCTTTAATAATGATTTATATTAATTTAATATATTATTAACCATAACCTATATGAGAGTAAAAAGACAAAAGAAAAAGGAAAAAAAAAGAATAGACAATAGAAGAGAAATCACTTCGCCTGGACTCAATGGTTTACTCTGCGGTATAGTAACTTCGTATCCACTTTTTTTCAATTCCGTCGCGATAGCTTGTAACGTTCCTACAAACTGTATCGTACTAACTAGTGATATTTTTGAAATAACTGATAAAGTAGCTTTAATGCTTTCTATACAGTGCACAATGTCGATACTTATATTAACAAATACGTATAGAACTTTAATTCCAATAGTTTGATCAATGGGTATTAGACAAGAGTGTCCATAATGAATCATAAAATCTGCATCTAACGCTCTAGCCGTGTAATCGTCTATGCAGCATGCACCTATAAAAATAAATATGAAATCGAGTTAATATTAAATAATAATAGATATTAGTTATCTATATTATATCTATATTATATCTATATAATATAGATATTAGTAATATTACGCGCACACACACACACGCACACACACGGACGGACGGACGTATTTATAACTGTAATACTTTACCATACGTTACATCACTCATAATAATAGTTTCCGCGTCCGTAAAATTTTCAATAATATCCGCTATCGTCGTCGCGTACATTAATAATCCTTCCGGCATTTGCAAAGCGACTCTGTTAGCTTTACTTTCTCTGATTCTCCATATGGATTTGTGTATTTCAAAGTTGTAATTATTAGGTAACGCTGCGATGGCTGCATTCAACAAAGGATCATTTAAAAGTTCTTGCGGTATCTTATTAACTTTGATCGGAGCTTTAAATACTTTGCGAACTGGTTTTGCCTTGATAACAACAGCAGATTCATATTCCGCGATCATGATTATATTATCTGCTTTTATCAAAAGATCATATTATCATTATAATAACTCGTGTCATATTGTTCAAGCATATTTTTTTTTCGCGCGTTTATCAAAACACAGCAGCTGTCACATCTTGGAGATCATTTTTGTGAGCACATTATTTGCATAGAAATGATTTTAGCTAAACTTCTTCGCTGTATTATTATCAATTCTGAATTTATTGAATTTTTATCAATACAAATTTGTAATTCCTTAAACTATACTACAATTTTCCTATCGCTCTAATCGTGTTTCCGTAAACGTTGGTTATGTTCAAAATACAATTACCAACATAAAAACGTTATACGTCGAAGCAAACGTCAGTACTGGCAACTTTGGTATAATTAAACAACTGCAATCGTCAACTAAAAATTGTCATAGAACTTTTAAATGATTATAATCACGGAGAGTGATTAGGGTTGAATCGTAATGTAAAAAACGATTGGTTGACTTTGTCAAATCTTGATTGGATGACGGTTTTATTTACATCGATACGCTCCAATCGGAATCAAACGTGGAGAATTAATTTCTCAAGGCATACACGTATGTATGTAAGGGTTATTATTATTATTTTTAATCGATCGATCCTTCGTGTTATTCTTTTTATATACGTTTAATATCAATGACAAGGATGAGAAACATAGTCGATTCGAATTCTTAAGATTTTTAATATTACGAGAAGATCGTGTGATTGGCTAAAGAGAAAGAAATTGGGTTATTTGCCATTACTCTTGTACTCCTTAACGGGATTGGTTGGATTCGATTTGATCCGATTCTTGCGTGTCAGTTTCTTACGTACGTTCGCGCATAGGTCATATGGACTACGACAGTCGGTGCGACGTCGATTTATATATTTCATTTTATTATAATAAAATGTACTCGTAGAAATGTATAACTGTATTGGCGCGACAACGTTCCGTTCATGTTTTTCTTCTTGTCTCTTTTTTTTTTTTTTTTTCTTTTCAACTAACAACGAACGGTTGAAAATGAATGACGCATAAGCCATTTGTAGGATGATACACACACAGCATCATTAATGTGACATCAAATCTGTCACGCTGACTGTACGCGATTCGAAGATAATCGTTCGTTAATTTCAGAATTTAAGAGACGTCAGTGAATACGCCAGTTAACGTTGTATTTATTTGAAAAACTTAATACGTTATGAAATGTTCTCGATCGCATAATACATTTTATTCGCATAAACTGCGTACGTAATTTTTCTCGATTTGACTTGTCGGATGAGTTAGACGTTCTTTGGTATAATATACGGTAATATCGTTAAAAGGAAAAGTAAATTCTTAAAAGAAGTGAAATGTTTGAAAAGAAATCGTAGTCAGTGAAATGTCGAGAACATTGTTTTTTTGCGGTGTGCAAAACAAGTGAGATTTTTACGGTTGACTTTCGTTCTAACTATGTTATTTATTTACATGCACCGGTAACAAACCTATAGCTTACATCATATAGTGATTTCGTAGTTTTAAATCGGACCCTTCCGAAGATGCTGGAAGTAGGTTTGCGCGTCGTGCGCGGCCAAGATTGGAAATGGGACGATCAAGATGGTGGAGAAGGTCATGCCGGTACGGTAGTAGAAATTGGCAAGCCACCGTCTGCAACTTCGGCTTCTAGTCCTAATCCTGCCGATAGAACGCCAGACAAGACAGTTATCGTTCAGTGGGATCACGGTTCTAGAAGTAATTATAGAATTGGATATCAGGGAGCTTACGATTTGTTGGTCTTTGACAACGCAGCTATCGGCGTGAAACACTGTAATATTATTTGCGACGGATGTAAAAAGCGTGGTATAATTGGTATGAGATGGAAGTGTACGGAATGTTCCGATTACGACTTATGCACGCAATGTTATATGGCAGATATACACGATTTAACTCATACTTTTCAAAGATTTCAAACTCCCACTTCTATAGAGTTAGTAGAGTTTAAATACGAAAGCTATGTCTTTTAACTCTTCAAGGGACTTTCCTTATTTCCATCGTAAAAAAAATTTTGTATAAATTTGTCGTTAACAGAATGCAGCTTGGCGCGAGAGAAGGTTGTACAAAGATACCGTTGAAAGGTATTTTTATCGGAGCGAAGGTAGTTCGCGGGCCAGATTGGGAGTGGGGTAATCAAGATGGAGGTTCAGGTAAATACTCATCGTATCCACGGTAAAGCGTTTGCGACATTTGCTTTCTCATAATTTTGATTTCTTTTTAACAGGTAAAAGCGGAAGAGTCATGGATATCCGTGGTTGGGACAACGAGAGCAGTCGTTCGGTCGCCACCGTTACGTGGTCCATAGGGAGTACCAACGTATATCGGCTCGGTTATAAAGGCTGCGTAGATTTGTGTTATATAGAAGAGGCCACTGCCGGTACCTATTATAAGGAACACCTTCCGCTTCTCGGACAACCCGTAATAGTATATCCAGACGGTAGAAACGATTCTATAACGAACAGGGGCAATACTCCGAACGTCGTTGTCTCTAGTCTTCGTCATTTGACATTTAACATCGGAGATAAAGTGAAAGTTTTAATTCAGGTCGAAGCTCTGAAAGAAATGCAAGATGGTCACGGCGGATGGAATCCACGTATGGCAGAATACATAGGGAAGGTATTGCCGAATAATTAAATCGATCGATCGTTTCAATGCATACGCGTAACATGTTGTGTGATGTATCGCTTAGATCGGTACTGTTCATCGGGTGACGGACAAGGGGGATATTCGCGTGCAATACGAGGGTTGTAATAACAGATGGACGTTTCACCCGAAAGCTTTAACGAAAGTAACTAGCAAAGACATATTCTCTCTTGGAGATGTAGTTAAAGTAAAAAACGATTTAACTACAGTGAAACATTATCAACGAGGACACGGAGAATGGATAGACGTGATGAAAACGGTGCGTATTCGTTTCTTGTACCATTCTCCTGCCGTATTTCGATCGTACCTATATATATATATATATATACTATATTTGATACGAAAATCGACGTATAATTTTACACAGGCTCTTGGAAAAACTGGAAAAATAATAAAGATATATTCCGACGGAGATTTGCGCGTAGCACTGGACGGTCATACATGGACATTCAATCCTTTGAGCGTATCGTTGATGCCACCTGGGTCGCATAATGTACCTGTTATAAACGAGGAGGCAGATAGGAACAGAGATCGATCGGGTATAATTTGACAGAAGGATATAAACGCGTTAAATATATATGTATATGTATATGTATATGTATATGTATATGTATATGTATATGCATATATATAAAGGTGGGGCACAAGGCGAAGAAGTATATTGGATGAATATTTTTGTTTCTTCATCATATAGTCGGTGTGACGGATAACGAGGTGGAAAAATTATTACGAGATGCCGCCAGAGGCGAGGCAGGCGTTCACGCGGTGAGGGAATTTTTGAAAAAATACCCTGGTAGGGTGGACGCTCGAGCTGGCGGCCCTGGCGGTGAGAAGAAGACCTGTCTGCAAGTAGCCGCGCATCAAGGGCAGCACGATCTTTGCATACTCCTTTTAGATGCCGGAGCCTCTTTACGAGCGATCGACGAAGACGGGGATACACCGCTACATTATGCCGCGTTCGGGTAAGACGCGGCTCTCCTCCCTTAACGATTACGATCGAAATAGCTATTAGAGAGGGAAGAATAATCTATATAACAAATGTATCGATTACCTTTTCACAGCAATCAACCGGAAATAATGGAATTGCTTTTGTCCCGAGGTGCGGCCATAAATGCTGTAAATAATGGTAAATGTAGCGCGCTACACGTCGCTGTAAATAAACAGCACGTTCAATGCGTAAGGATATTGTTACGTTACAATTGCGACGTCAATCTGCAAGATTCGTACGGGGACACGGCATTGCACGATGCCATTGGAAAAGATGCGCTCGATATTATCGACGCTCTGTGCGCTTGCGAAGGGATAAACTTAACGCTACGTAATAAGCGTGGTTTCAACGTTCTGCATCATGCCGCCTTGAAGGGTAACGCGCAGTGAGTATATCGCCGATCGATGTACGACGACGTCTATCGTTATGGATATAACGTGACTCTGGGGGGGGGTGGGGTGATTTATTTGTCCATTCGTAGTGCTACCGAAAGACTCGTGACAAGAGCACGGCATTTGGTAGATGTTAAAAAGGAGGATGGCTTCGCGGCGTTACATCTCGCTGCATTGAACGGTCACAAAGACGTGGCCGGTACGCTTCTATCTCCGAGCGGCGGGTGTGCAAAGGTGGATTTACGTAATAACAGACGACAAACGGCTCTACATTTGGCGACTTCGCAAGCACATTGGTCCCTGGTCGAGCTACTCATCGATTATAACGCGGATATTACGAACACGGACGAAGACGGGGATACGGCATTGCACATCGCCGTGGCCAAAAGTCCAAATCAACCGTCGACCATACCGACGCCAGAAAGTAGCCGGGATTCGCCCATCATTTACGGGGTAAATCGTATCGTTCATTATCAAAAGCCCATTTGCTCCCAGATATCAAGTTTTTATTCGTTCATCCTTATACGCCAATGAAGATATATATCGCGCTTGGTTTTGACAGATTTGGCAGACCTTGACGAGACAAGGAGCAAAATCTGAATTAGCGTTGGCTTGTTTTCTAGTGAGCGTAGACAAAACTCGTACGATTTTGGAACGCGCAAAGAATGCGAAAAATAAGACCCCTTTGGATCTTCTCAACGAGGATTCGCAAGTCGCGGTACTCGCTAAACTTCTTAAATCGTATGAATGTCAAAGCAACAACGGTCAACCCGAGTAAGTGGCGTTTGATCAATTCTCGATCCGTTTCTTTAGAAAACCTTTCAGATTTTAACGTGTAAATGATAAAATGACTTTTATCGACGAGCAACGTTACAGAGTGGGAAACAGTTCGTCGTCCAGTTGCGCGGAATCCACGAGGCATCATAAAACCACAACGTCGGAATCGGAATCGGAATCGTCTCGCGACAACGTCCAAATTGATTCTGCCGATTCTGCCGATTCTGCCGATTCTGCCGATTCTGCCGAATGCTGCGTTTGTTCGCGGTTCTTAATTAACTCGAAGGAGGAATCTCGATTCGATCCTAGCGGTAGTGTTCCTTTCGTTGGTTGTCCAAATTGTAGACACAGGCGAAACAAATCGCAAATAATTCAAGGTAAAATCCTCAGGCGTAATAATCCTATCGATGAGTTTTAATACGATTCTAATTACTAAACATTTTTCTATTTGTTGGAATAAATCAATATACTCGGTGAATATCTTTTTCAGATGATCCAACAGCGATTCCGAATATACCTACAGTTAAAACGGATAAGAAAATAACGGACGTTTCGTTGGATTATAAAATAAGGGAAGATAAGCGAGACGAGGATAAGGAGAAGGAAAAACATCTCGAACGATTACGTTATTTGGAAACTAGGGTGGCTGATCTCGAAGAAGCAAATATGTGTAGTATATGCATGGAACGTCGACGCAACGTTGCGTTTCTATG
Source organism: Dolichovespula media (assembly GCA_911387685.1). Lineage (NCBI taxonomy): Eukaryota > Metazoa > Arthropoda > Insecta > Hymenoptera > Vespidae > Dolichovespula > Dolichovespula media. Next base: position 5,294,652 of record OU426869.1, read on the forward strand.
TGGACATGGTGCTTGTGAACATTGTGCAGCACCGTTAAAAACATGTCACATGTGTCGTAAAACTATTACTAAAAAGATTAATCTATATTAGATGTGAAAAACTCGTGAATTCATTGCAAAGAGAGCAACGTGAGAGATTAAATAATTGTCAGACTCTATACAAGAATAGAAAAGTTAAGTAGACAATTGAGTTCCTATTTGGGACTGAAAATTATAACTGAAACTCAGTTGAATTTCAAGCATATGTTTGGTTCGAGGCGCGTCTCTTATTTAGGAAAAATATTCAAACAACAAAAATATACATACACACATTATATATGTATATATATATATATATATATATACACATACGCGCGCGCGCGCACGCACACACACACACACGCATATACCAGTAAAATGTGGCGTTCTTTACGTATTTTTACCCGTAGAAAAAATATAACTTTTTATATTAGCGTGTAAAAGTAATAAGTAAGGTATTTCCAAAAGTGATTAGTTGTCTATACAATGAATTTTTACATCAATTCGGTGAACGAAACAAAATAAATTTATTATATATATATATTATTGATTTACAAAAATAAGATTAATTTGCATTGGGAGAGAGAATTTCATTAGTTATCCTTTTACCTACTGTAGGTTTTTCTATCGTCGAATATAATACAATGTGAATACCATAGAATGATTTATTGTTAGACAAGTTATTGTAATGTAATATTTCAATAATATTTTAACTTTACTATGTTTTTACGAATGTATGGAATTTATATTATGCCTTTAATAAATACTAATTATTATGATAAAACGAATGTGAATTCAAATACGGAAGAAAATACAAATTGTCTTTTGCAAACTTTTCAATTATATCTTACGTATGCCTTTTTCATACAAATTATATATAAAAACTCAAATTGATCGTATAAGATAATATTCCATGAGATAGTAAGGAGAGTCTTGATAACTTAAACTCTACGATGGTCAATAAATTGGAAAGATAAAAAGTATCTAACTAGAAACGCTAGTAAAATATATATTAAATATAGAGCCAATTAACAGTTACGATCCAAAAAATATTCTGACGGACAAACGTTTATAAGAGAATTTATTAATATATATTATAATAAATAAAACTGTGCCAAGAAACTATTAAATAATAAAATATAATGAGAGGAATTCAAAGGAACAATATTTCAAACATTTTAATACTCAAAATGATTTATATAACTTCTCAGGGATTATATTTACAATTAAAAAGAAAAAGACCCCAAAGATCTTGCACATATATTAATATTTTCATAATAAATGGCCGAAACGTAATAATTTACATATACATCACTGAATAATAATAGAATTTATTTAACTTCCATCGCGACGAATTTAAATTTACCGGTATTACCGTTGTCCAATGAAAAACGCTTATCCGAGGAACCAATCGGAGCATCGATCCTGCGATCGAGAACGACTATCGCTCTAAACATAGCTCAAATCGATTATTAGCTAGCAAACTTTATATCGAATTATTGTAAATGGGATTCGCCAATAATTATCGAGAAAAAGTAAATTTTGTATTTATCCTGGACGGAAACGAATGTTTCTATATCATATATAAAACATTTGTTGATTCCAAAACGTAAAATATTTTCTAATACCACATCACTGATGGGAAGTAAATGTTTCCTTATGTTGCAGCAATGAAAGAGGACGAAGGAAAATGTCGAGAATGTCGAAAATGTAGAAAATATGCAACGTTGTTGCAAAGCGTCATAACGCTATGAATGGAATGGGAATTTAATGAAATTTCAAATTGATATCGTTCAATGTTATTCTTTTCGTCACGTGACCGATAAATATTTTGTGTGTGTGTGTGTGTGTGTGTGTGTGTGTGTGTGTGTGTGTGTGTGTGTGTGTGTGTGTGTGTGTGTGTGTGTGCATATATATAAATATATATATATATATTTATGTATGTATGTATGTATGTATGTATAATATGTATGCGACGAGCTAATCCAACAAGAGTAACGGAGACAGATGACAAAGTAATCGAATCTATGAAATTATATCGATTACATCTTATATCTCGTATCTCGTATCTCATATCTGTATTTAGGACATACTTTGTTTTCGGCACACTCATGTACTCGTAATTTAGAGAAAAAAAGTTGATATATAAATTAACTTTTCCAAATAGTTTCGTTAATACATCATGTTTTAAAATCTATTCTAAATGGATGGTACTATTTTTACATCTGTTCGTCGTGTAAGAGCGCACAGTTCACGCGGTATCCGATAGTTAATCGTGCCTTTTAAAAAATATTCTTACGTCAGCTAAAATTTTAACCAAACGTTACCATCTCAAAATTACCAATTATACGAAGTACAATCATTCTACGCAGATCATCGAGGTTTATAAAGTGTATTTTCCGTATTAAGATGTTTCGTCGAATTATTAATCGTATTAATCTCTTTAAACGATAGTTCCCAAATACGTGTTACGAAATCGTCTTGTATAAAAAAAAATGTACTTGGTCATCGGAAGTTAGTGTCGCGCTGTGTATTGTGGACGTTATAAAATGCGTTCAAAACGTAATTAGCATCGTATTATTTAGGTTAGGAAATTATGATTGGTATATGTCGTCACTAATGAAAAACTTGTTTTTCGACTTGCGACGTTTAATTTGTCGAACAACGTTTAGACGACGCATCATCGTAAAAAGATTTGTTGTTCTTTTTCTTTTTTAATCCAATCAGAATATTACAGTCATATAAAGTATAATGGAGTAACTTTATAAAAAGAAAAGGAAAAGAGAAAGATGATTTTTGTTTCTGTCTTACGTATATTTTTTCAGATTTATCAAAATTCAAACGAGATCTATGAGTCGATAATGTTTGTAATAAACGATTGAGATATGCAGGATCAAATCGAAGAAAGACTTTTGCCTACTTTTCTTGCAATATTTGGATATAATTTGCATGTCCACGTTAAATATGTCTGCCGTAGAGGCACCACCTTTTATTCGAACCATAGAATGGGATATGATGGACAAAACAAAGTTTTTCCCATTGAGTATGCTGTCGTCGTTCTCCGTACGATGCTGCCTTTATCCTCTTACCGTAATAAAAACCCGTCTTCAAATACAGAGACATAATGTCATGTATAACGGTAAGTATCGAATAGAAGGAGGAGTCTAATCCGAATAAATTTAGCGAGAAAATGTCAAACGATTATTAAATTATTAAATAACATGGACTTTATCCAATAATTCACGCCGATTATAGGAATGATAGATGCCTGCAGAAAAATTTATAAACTGGAAGGATTTTCTGGGCTCTACAGGGGTTTTTGGATAAGTTCTATACAAATTGTTTCTGGAGTATTTTACGTATCGACTTACGAAGGAGTACGCCACTTATTGGGAAGAGATCCTGTAGCTCTTCGTATAGATTCTCTTGTTAAAGCATTGATAGCTGGAGGCTCTGCTAGTTTAGTAGGGCAAACGATAGTCGTACCGTTCGATATCCTCAGCCAACATCTAATGGTTCTTGGGTTTGATAACAAAAGTGGTAAAATTTATATAGATAAGGTGAGTAAGATGGAGTAACCATAGATAATTATGGAGGAAGAATGCATTTTTTATCTTTATTATTATAATTTATCTATTACGGCTGCTCTTTTATATCGTCATGACAGTTAGGGATGAACCCATTAGGTTTAAATCTAGAACCTGGGAGATCTCGGGCTCGTATATCCATAGAAGTTGTAAGATCGATATATCAAAGAGACGGTTACAAAGGCTTTTATCGTGGATACTTAGCATCTTTATGCGCGTACGTGCCGAATAGTGCCCTTTGGTGGGGCTTATATACGGTATATCAGGGTAATGGTTTATTCCTTATTTACGACAATTACTTATCTTTTATGTCGTTATAATGTTAATGATCATTAATTTCCTTTGGTTATTACAGATGAACTTATAAAGATATTTCCAATGTGGTTTTCACACTTATTCATCCAGGCAGTGGCTGGTACACTCGGTGGTTTTACAACGACTATTATTACGAATCCATTAGACATCGTAAGAGCGAGGCTACAAGTGCAAAGATTAGATAGTATGTTTACCGCATTCAAGGTTTTGTGGATCGAAGAAGGACTTAAAATGTTTACAAAGGGGTTATCGGCGCGTCTCGTTCAGTCCGCTTGTTTCAGTTTTACAATAATATTAGGATATGAAACTATCAAGAGAGTTAGTATCAACGAAGAATATAAAAGTTTTATCAGATGGTGAATTTAATAAAACGTCTATTCGTAAAAATGTACATTTCAACGAAGTGAAATGCATTTTATTGAAAGATACGTATGCGGAAACTGTTTGCACACGGATGTGCAACGAACTTGCTTAGGGGACAAGTAAAAAAGATGAATAAATGTATATATATATATATATATTTATGATGTATACGCACGCGCGCGCGCGCACATACACACACACGCGCGCGCGCGCGCGCGCGCGCGCGTATGAGAAATAGTCTGTGGTTGAAAACAATAACAATAAAAAATGAAGGATAGTAGAAATTTCTTTGTCAATTGTGGTGCAAATATACAAAAATATTTTCAACGATGAGTGCGAAATTAATGATACGTTTAAAAAGTAAGCAAGAAGGTACCGAGTTGACATTAAGTAGACTATAGATCACAAATGCGTTATCATCTATAGCACAAAGAATTACAGCAAACTGGAAAGAGTTCCACGACGCAGAAACAGCAACCCGTCCAACGTTTGGGTACCGTCCAAGAGGAAACGGAATAATTAATCCAGAATAATTATTAAATAATAAGTAGTGTCGGAATTTTATTCCACTATATTTTTGAAGTAGTGCTGACCCAAATTTCAACATGTGGATACCTGTGGGTCGACGGTAACTAACTTAGGTAAAGTAAATGAGCATAATCGAGAGTAAAGGATAATAAGTGAAAAGGAATAAAAATATATAAGAAGAATAAAGAAATTGTAATTTGTCTGCGAGTTTCTTTAACAAGTTATGTTATGATTCTCCTTTATTTAGTCTCTTCAACCATTGTGGTTCTATCAGACTTACAAAATGTAAGTACTCGAATGTTTAATTGCAATTATAGTTTTATATATATATATATATATATATATATATATATATATATATGTATATATATATATATGTATATATATATGTATATATATATAACTATATATATATATAGTGTGTGTGTCGAATTAAATGTAAGCATACATATCTTTCTTTTGTAATCGTTAAGCATGCTTACTACAAATCCGTCCAATATGCTTAGTCGTAGAATAAAAATACTACCCAACATCATTTCATCTAAGACGAAATCAACGAGTTTTATAACGTTTTCCTTCTTTGTATTATTTCTAGAATAACCAACGTTATAAAATTTGTTGTTTCCTTCTTTCTTAGCTACTTGTTGTCCACGAGTCGTTACTTAACATAACCATCATCGCGAAATCTTCCGTAAATACCAGTAATCATTTTATATAATCACATAAATATAATATATTGCTTATGTGTATATATGTTTTTTACACACACATACGATGCACCAGGAACCAGATAATTATAAATATATAAATAAAATCTTTCAGACGATAAACTGTCAATCGAAAAGCATATAGTGATAGTTTTTTTTTTTTTTTTTTTTTTTTTTTGGCGGATTCCACTCTCTAAGATTGGCAGTACCTACGGACGAGGTCCGTCCCTTCATTCCGGCTTGTTCCGTCTCTCGGTGGAGGTGCGCGGAAAAGTTTGAAAATTCCGTATTCGTGGGGTTCAGGATTATTAGTTTAAAGTTAATTAGATTAAAGTTCTTTTCGGGTAGATACCGATATTCGATCGTTTTAATATTTTATCGTCCTAATATTTTATCGCGCGTGGAAAACGAATACGTGTGCTTTGTCGCAGCAGAGCGGTTTCTCGTTGGAAAGAACCGATGGCGTAAAGTTCTTTTCGAGTGGATACTAATATTTCATTGTTCTAATATTTTATCGTCCTTATATTTTATTATGCATGGAAGACGAGCACGTGTGCTTTTTGGCAGCAGAGTGGTTTCTCGTTGGAAAGAACCGATGGCGTTACAACGTACGAACCTGCGACGATTCCTGTAATTCGGCTCGAGTTAACAGAAGGGGTAAGTCCATTTTAATTTTGTAACGAATCATGTTTCTGTCCGAATTGGATGACGAAACATCCACGAAAGGAATTACGTTCCGGTTTTCGATAGATTTCTTTTGTTCTTAACAATCGTAACGTCGGCCAAGCAAAAACAAAGGCGAAAAGAAGCGTTTACAGCGTATACGCGGTACGGAAAAAACAAACGAGTTGGGTCTGCACCTTTGTCTGAGGTTGCGTTTGCGTTTGGATTGCCTTAGGAAACATTATACGTGAAAGGAATTATATTTCGTTTTTCTATAGATTTCTTTTGTTCTTAACAATCGTAACGTCGGCAAAGCACAACAAAGGCGAAAAGAAGCGTTTACAGAAAATGCGCTGTATGGGGAAAAACAAACGAGTTGGGTCTGCGCCTTTGTCTGAGGTTGCGTTTTCATCTGGATTGCGTTAGGAAACATTATCCATGAAAGGAATTATATTTCGTTTTTCTATAGGTTTCTTTTGTTATGAACAATCGTAACGTCGGTCAAACTCAAACAATTGCGAAAAGAAGCGTGTACAGCGCATACGCGGTACGGAAAAAACAAACGAGTTGCGTCACAATTGGATTATAAAACATAAATGAAAGGATTCGTGTTTCGTTTTACCGATAGATTTCGTTTGTTCTTAACAATCGTAACGTCGGCAATGCACAAACAAAGGCGAAAAGAAGCGTTTACAGCGGGTGCGCAGTACGCAAAAAACAAAGGAGTTGAGTCTGCGTCTTTGTTTGAGGTTGCGTTTGCGTCTGGATTGCGTTAGGAAACGTTATCCATGAAAAGAATTATATTTCGTTTTTCGATAGGTTTCTTTTGTTCTTAACAATCTTAACATTGATGCGAAAAAGTGTTTCTATAGCGCATGCCAGGCGCGGAAGAACAAACGAGTTGGGTCTCTTTTGTCTCCTTTGTCTATTGTTTTATTTTGTTTCTTGTGGATTCCACTGTTTGGTTGGCAGTACCTACGGACGAGTCCCCTCGTTCATTCCGGCTTGTTCCGTCTCTCGGTGAAGGTCTGCGGAGAAGTTTCCAAATTTCGTATTCGTGAGGTTTAGGATTATTAGTTGAAAGTTAATTAGATTAAAGTTCTTTTCGGGTAGATACCGATATTCGATCGTTTTAATATTTTATCGTCCTAATATTTTATCGCGCATGGATGACAAATACGTGTGCCTAGTGCCTGCAGTGCGGTTTCTCGTTCGAAAGAATCGATGGCGTGTAAAGTTCTTCGAGTAGACATTAAAATTCGATCGTTCCAATATTTTTTCGACCTAATATTTTATCGGGCGTTGAAGACGAGCACGTGTGCTTTGTGGCAGTAGAGCGGTTTCTCGTTGGAAAGAACTGATGCAAATAACTGATCGTTACAACGTTCGAACCTACGACGATTCTTGTAATTTGGCTTGAGTTAACGGAATGGGGTAAGTCCATTTCAATTTTGTAACGAATCATGTTTCTGTCTGAATCGGATGACGAAATATTATCCACGGAAGGAATTACGTTCCGATTTTCGACAGATTTCTTTTGTTCTTAACAATCGTAACGTCGACCAAGCACAAAGGAGAAAGGAAGCGTTTACAGCGCATGCACAATATAGGAAAAACAAACGAGTTGGGTCTGCGCCTTTTTCTGAGGTTGCGTTTGCATCTGGATTGCGTTAGGGAACATTATCCATGAAACGAATTATATTTTGTTTTTCGATAGGTTTCTTTTGCTCTTAACGATCGTAACGTTGGCGCGATAGTGTTTTTAGAGCATGCCCAGTGCGGGAAATATATTATATATTATGCATGTATATATATATATGAATGTATCTTTTACACGCAAGTACGATGCCAAGCATATAAAGAATAATAAGTAAATAAATAAAATATCTTTCGAACGATATATACTAGCAATCGAATAGCATCTATTAAAAGATATTTGCGGGGGATTCCCTTTGGCTAGGTTAGCAAGTACCTAGGGATGAAAAGTCCTCTACAAGCCTAGTGCTTCTTAATAGTTTATTTTATGCAGTTATACAAATATAATATATTATACATGTATATATATGGATGTATCTTTTACACGCACGTACGATGCAAGCATATAAAGAATAATAAGTACATAAATAAAATATCTTTCGAACGATATATACTAGCAATCGAATAGCATCTATTAATAGATATTTGTGGGGATTCCCTTCGTCTAGTTTAGCCAGTACCTAGTTTTAAAAAGTCCTCTTCGAGTCTAGTGCTTTTTAATGGTTTAATTCAATGCAGTTATACAAATATAATATATTATACATGTATATATATAAATGCATCTTTTACACGCACGTACGATGCAAGCCTATAAAGAATAATTATTAAATAAATAAAATATCTTTCGAACGATATACACTAGCAATCGAATAACATCTATTAATAGATTTTTGCGAGGGAATCTCTTAGTCTATTTTAGCTAGTACCTAGTTTTAAAAAGTCCTCTTCGAGTCTAGTGCTTTTTAATAGTTTAATTCAATGCAGTTATACAAATATAATTTATTATACATGTATATATATAGATTGTATCTTTGACACGCACGTACGATGCAAGCTTATAAAGAATAATAAGTGAATAAATAAATTATCTTTGTAGCGGATATTATGTTCCGGTTTTCTATAGATTTCTTTTGTTCTTAACAATCGTAACGTCGGCCAAGCCATGCAAAGGTGAAAAGAAGCGTCTACAGCAGATGTGCTGTTCGCGAAAAACAAAGGAGTTGGATCTGCGCTTTTGTTTGAGGTTGCTTATGCTTTCTTATTGGCTTTTGTTACATTATCCATGAAAGGAATTATATTTCGTTTTTCAATAGGTTTCTTTTGTTCTTAACAATTGTAACATTGATTCGAAAAAGTGTTTCTATAGAGCATGCCCGCTCGGAAGAACAACATACGGTTTGGTTTCTTTTGTCTCCTTTGTCTTTTGATTTTCTTTCTTTTGGATTCCGCATTGTGTATGGTTGGCAGTACCTTCGGACGAGTTCCCTCGTTCATTCCTGCTTGTTCTGTCTCTCGGTGAAGTTGTGCGGAGAAGTTTCCTAATTCCGTATTCGTGAGGATCAGGATAATTAGTTGAAAGTTAATTAGATTAAAGTTCTTTTCGAGTGGATAACTAATATTAAATAGTTATAATTGTTTATCGTCCTAATATATGATCGCGTGTGGAAGACAAATATTGTGTGCTTTGTTGCAGCAGTGCGGTTTCTCCTTCGAAAGAATCGATGGCGTATAAAGTTCTTCGAGTGGACAGTTCTTCGAGTGGACAGTTTATCAAGTGGACAGTTTATCAAGTGGACAGTTCTTCGAATGGATCGTCCTATTATTTTATCTTGCGTGGAAGACGAGCACGTGCTTTTTGGCAGCAGAGCGGTTTCTGGTTGGAAAGAACTGATGGCGTTACAACGTTGGAGCCTACGACGATTTTTACAATTTGATTCGAGTTAACAGAGTGGGGTAAGTTTATTTTAATTTTGTAACGAATCATGTTTCTGTCTGAATCGGATGACGAACCATCATCCACGAAAGGAATTACGTTCCGGTTTTCGATAGGTTTCTTTTGTTGTTAACAATCTTAACGTTGGCGTGATAGTGTTTTTAAAGTTTGACCAGTGCGGGAAAAACAATATCATAACGAGAAGAAAAGAAAGCAACGATAAAAGTAATGGCTCCTATTAACGTTAGCAATTAACTTTTTATATTCGTACATTATTTCCTGAAAATCGTTGCATCTATCGAAATGTCGTCATTCTATACAATCTTTTGCAATCATCCCTTCCGTTTAACATTGGATCATCCTCCATGCACGGACATATATATATATATTCAATTTTATATATACTAATAAATATATACAAATATATACAAAATAAATTCGATCATACGTACCTTTCTTTCGCCATCGTTAAGTTTTGTTTTCTAGCAAATCCATAGAATTCGTTTAGTCGTAGAATAAAAAGAAATACTTCCTATCTTCTTTTTATCCTACTCGAAATCATCAGGTTTTATAACATTCTTCTTTATCGTATTAATTCTACGATAATTAACGTTACAAACTATGTCGTTTCCTAATTTATCAACTTTTCATTGTCCAAGAGGCGTTACTTTATAACATGTACCCTTCATCTCGAAATCTTTCGTTAATACCTGTAATAATTTTATACAATTATACATATATTATATATTATACATGTATATATATAGATGTATCTTTTACACGCACTTACGATGCCAAGCATATAAAGAATAAGTAAATAATTAAAATATATTTGGAACGATATATACTAGCAATCGAATAGCATCTATTAATAGATATTTGCCGTGGATTCCCTTTGGCTAGGTTAGATAGTACCTAGGTATGAAAATTATTCAAGTCTAGTGCTTCTTAATAGTTTAATTTTATGCAGATATACAAATATAATTTATTATACATGTATATATATATTATATAAATGTATCTTTTACACGCACGTACGATGACAAGCTAATAAGGAATAATAAGTAAATAATTAAAATTTATTTGCAACGGGTATTATGTTTCGGTTTTCGATAGATTTCTTTTGTTCTTAACAATCGTAACGTCGGCCAAGCCATGCAAAGGTGAAAAGAAGCGTCTACAGCAGATGTGCTGTTCGCGAAAAACAAAGGAGTTGGATCTGCGCTTTTGTTTGAGGTTGCTTATGCTTTCTTATTGGCTTTTGTTACATTATCCATGAAAGGAATTATATTTCGTTTTTCAATAGGTTTCTTTTGTTCTTAACAATTGTAACATTGATTCGAAAAAGTGTTTCTATAGAGCATGCCCGCTCGGAAGAACAACATACGGTTTGGTTTCTTTTGTCTCCTTTGTCTTTTGATTTTCTTTCTTTTGGATTCCGCATTGTGTATGGTTGGCAGTACCTTCGGACGAGTTCCCTCGTTCATTCCTGCTTGTTCTGTCTCTCGGTGAAGTTGTGCGGAGAAGTTTCCTAATTCCGTATTCGTGAGGATCAGGATTATTAGTTGAAAGTTAATTAGATTAAAGTTCTTTTCGAGTGGATAACTAGTATTTCATAGTTATAATAGTTTATCGTCCTAATATATTATCGTGCGTGGAAGACAAATACGTGTGCTTTGTTACAGCAGTGCGGTTTCTCCTTCGAAAGAATCGATGGCGTATAAAGTTCTTCGAGTGGATCGTCCTAATATTTTATCTGGCCTGGAACACGAGCACGTGTGCTTTGTGGCAGCAGAGCGGTTCCTCGTTGGAAATAACTGATGGCGTATAAAGTTCTTCAAGTGGAAATTAATATTGGATCGTCCTAATATTTTATCTGGCGTGGAAGACGAGCACGTGTGCTTTGTGGCAGCAGAGTGGTTTCTCGTTGGAAAGAACTGATGGCGTTACAACGTTGGAGCCTACGACGACGCTTCTTGCAATTTGAATCGAGTTAACGGAATGGGGTGAGTCCATTTTAATTTTATAACGAATCATGTTTCCGTCTGAATCGGATGACGAAACATTATCCACGAAAGGAATTACGTTTCGGTTTTCGATAGATTTCTTTTGTTTTTAACAATCGTAACGTCGACCAAGCACAAAGCGAAAGGAAGCGTTTACAGCGTATGCACAGTACGGGAAAATAATAACAACGAGAAAAAATGAAAGCAAAGATAAAAATGATGGAACTTATTAATCTTAGCAATTAATTATTAATTAATTAATAATTATTAAAATAATATTTCTTGAGAATCGTTGCAATTATCGAAACGTCGTCATTCTTTACAATCTTTTGCAATCATACCTTCCTTTCTGCACGGATATATATATTCAATTTTATATATGCTAACAAATTTATACATATATATAGAAAATAAAGTACGATCATACGTACCTTTCTTGTGAAATCTTTAACCCATTCGCATCATTGCGCGGAATATGTAACATATGATAATAATTAATACACAAGATGATATTATTCCGCGAAGCTCGATAGTCGACTATTATCAAGAATGTCACGAACGTTTATTTATACGCTCATTTTAACTGGAATAAATTTATTTGATTTATAAGAGAATATTTTTCCTTTTCTTTAAATAAAAATGTGAAATGTGACACAACACTGTATCAATCGTTTAAAAGTTATATATCAATCGTTAAAGTACATTCTTAATAAAGTCGACGAATAATTTCGATGCGAGTCATTGCACAGGATCGACCGCACGAGGTAATAAGAGTCAATCGTTAGTCGAACGTCGCTGACGTTTCGACGGGAAAGCTTAAGTAGAGCGATGATGAAAATGGGTTAAGCTTCGTTTTCTAAGATATCTATCGAATACCTTTAGTCGTAGAATAAGAAGAAATACTACCTAACCTCATTTCATCTAAGACGAAATCAACGAATTTTGTAACGTTTTCCTTTTTCGTATTATCTCTAGAATAACCAACGTTATAAAACTCGTTGATTCCTTCTTAGCTTAGTCGTCCACGAGTCCGCTTATTAACGTACCCCTCCCTCATCCCGAAATCTTCCGCAAATAAAGAAAACATCCATAAGAAAAAACCTGCTATTCGTTATCCACGAGTTTTATTTAACTGTACCCCTCATCACGAAGTCATCCGGAAACACCAGGAAGAATCGTCTGCAGTTACATAAATATAATATATCACGTACAGTAAAACCTGTTTTCGTGCGGTGGATAGGGACCGCAGAAAAGAAACGGTACAAAAAAATTTCGCAAACTTGATAAATTCTTACATATAATAAACAACTTAGTACGATATACTACCTAAAATTTTTTTACGCGGTCCCTATCCACCGTATAAAAAAAGTCGGACTTGGAAAATACATGAATGATTCATGAAATAGATGAGAGAATGCTTTCAATTAAATGAAATAATTAAATTAGATCTAAAGAAATCGTAAAAATATTTAATCCTTCATCGTACATATACACGGAGAAGTTTTCAAACGTTTGACGAGTCCAATCGCTGCAATAATAATATGGTTTATGAATCGTGGATAAAACTCTGAATACGAAGCGTATACCGTTGGTCAGTAGATCGTTTAAAATAAATGAACACAAAGCATCCCGAAGTCCAGATACATCGTTGTCAAGGAGAGCACGTAGTCAGAGTTCGCCCACAACATCGTATATGTACATTGATAGGAAACATTAAACTGGTACTAACGCTGCTAAGATTCATATATCGCATAAAAATAAGTTGCACAAAAACAAAATCGCATAAAAAAGGACTGCACAAAGACAGGTTTTACTATACGTATATATATATATTCTTCTACACACATCTACGATGCAGCAGGAAGCAGATAACCGTAAGTACATAGATATAAGCTATCAGACGATAAACTGCCAATCGAAAATTTTCGTCGTTAACTCTTTGAGCGCCGAGTTGCCAGACGATAAGCGTACGCCGTGGACCGCGTACTTTTTACGAAAGGGCGCACGTCGAGCATGTCACTATCACTGTTACTAATGCGTTCAAACTCATTCCGAGACATTTTAGGGGTAAGTACAAAGGAAATTGTAAAACGCAAAGAACATATTTTAAGAGAGTAACAGTACTAGTAACCTTTAAAAGACTTTGGTAGCGATACGTTAGATAACGTCCAAAGAATGCACAGACAAATTTAATTAACAATATGGATAAAGGATTGCACAAAAGCCTTTCGTTATATCTGTAAAGCCTCATAGGCACCAGTCACATATATCTATTTATAAAAAGATCGAATGGTTTATTTGAGATTGAATGGGGGTAAGTACAAATGAAATTTGAAAACGCAGAGAACAGATTTTTAGAAAGTAACAGAACTTGTTTGGTAGTGATATGTTGGATAACGCGCGCAACGCATACACACACAAATTTAATTAACAATATCGATAAAGGATTGCACGAAAGCCTTTCGTTATATCTATAAAAGCTTACAGGCACCAGTCACATATATCTATTTATAAAGATCGAATGGTTTATTTATTAAGGTCGAATAGTTAATTTATTAAGATCGAATGGTTTCGTAAGTTCATTGCCAAAAACGAATGATTGTGTGAGAACCAATATATGGGTTAGCAGCGCTCAAAGGGTTAACGATAGTAAAGTTTGACAGAACGAAATATTGGCGCGTCTGAATTAATAATATTAATAATAATGATAATGATTACGATTCTGAATCAGATTCTGATAATGATAATGATTATGAAGATAATTATGATTCTGATAATGATTGTGAAGATGATTATGATATTGATAATATTAGTGATAATAATGATGTTATGATAGTATAATAACGAAGTGTTTTTTTCTCGAGTGTCACGTATAAAATAATAAGTATCAATCGACGATCTAAACGAGGAGAGTTGGGTCGCGTCTTGGTTTTTAGTTTACGCTCGCGTCTTGGTTTTTAGTTTACGCTCGCGTCTTGGTTTTTAGTTTACGCTCGCGTCTTGGGTTTTAGTTTACGCTCGCGTCTTGGGTTTTAGTTTACGCTCGCGTCTTGGATTTTAGTTTACGCTCGCGTCTTGGATTTTAGTTTACGCTCGCGTCTTGGATTTTAGTTTACGCTCGCGTCTTGGATTTTAGTTTACGCTCGCGTCTTGGATTTTAGTTTACGCTCGCGTCTTGGATTTTAGTTTACGCTCGCGTCTTGGATTTTAGTTTACGCTCGCGTCTTGGATTTTAGTTTACGCTCGCGTCTTGGATTTTAGTTTACGCTCGCGTCTTGGATTTTAGTTTACGCTCGCGTCTTGGATTTTAGTTTACGCTCGCGTCTTGGATTTTAGTTTACGCTCGCGTCTGGGTTGCGTCTGGGTTGCGTCTGGGTTGCGTCTGGGTTGCGTCTGGGTTGCGTCTGGGTTGCGTCTGGGTTGCGTCTGGGTTGCGTCGGGAATTAGTTTGCTTTAGGACCGCGTCGGGTTGCGTCTGGTTTGCGTCTGGGTTTTTGGTTTTCGGTCGCGTCTGGGTTTTTGGTTTTCGGTCGCGTCTGGGTTTTTGGTTTTCGGTCGCGTCTGGGTTTTTGGTTTTCGGTCGCGTCTGGGTTTTTGGTTTACGGTCGCGTCTGGGTTTTTGGTTTTCGGTCGCGTCTGCGTTTTTGGTTTTCGGTCGCGTCTGCGTTTTTGTTTTTCGGTCGCGTCTGCGTTTTTGGTTTTCGGTCGCGTCTGCGTTTTTGGTTTTCGGTCGCGTCTGCGTTTTTGGTTTTCGGTCGCGTCTGGGTTTTTGGTTTTCGGTCGCGTCTGGGTTTTTGTTTTTCGGTCGCGTCTGCGTTTTTGGTTTTCGGTCGCGTCTGCGTTTTTGGTTTTCGGTCGCGTCTGCGTTTTTGGTTTTCGGTCGCGTCTGGGTTTTTGGTTTTCGGTCGCGTCTGGGTTTCTGGTTTTCGGTCGCGTCTGCGTTTTTGGTTTTCGGTCGCGTCTGCGTTTTTGGTTTTCGGTCGCGTCTGCGTTTTTGGTTTTCGGTCGCGTCTGCGTTTTTGTTTTTCGGTCGCGTCTGCGTTTTTGGTTTTCGGTCGCGTCTGCGTTTTTGGTTTTCGGTCGCGTCTGCGTTTTTGGTTTTCGGTCGCGTCTGGGTTTTTGGTTTTCGGTCGCGTCTGGGTTTTTGGTTTTCGGTCGCGTCTGCGTTTTTGGTTTTCGGTCGCGTCTGCGTTTTTGGTTTTCGGTCGCGTCTGGGTTTTTGGTTTTCGGTCGCGTCTGGGTTTTTGGTTTTCGGTCGCGTCTGGGTTTTTGTTTTTCGGTCGCGTCTGCGTTTTTGGTTTTCGGTCGCGTCTGCGTTTTTGGTTTTCGGTCGCGTCTGGGTTTTTGGTGTTCGGTCGCGTCTGGGTTTTTGGTTTTCGGTCGCGTCTGGGTTTTTGGTTTTCGGTCGCGTCTGCGTTTTTGGTTTTCGGTCGCGTCTGCGTTTTTGGTTTTCGGTCGCGTCTGCGTTTTTGGTTTTCGGTCGCGTCTGCGTTTTTGGTTTTCGGTCGCGTCTGCGTTTTTGGTTTTCGGTCGCGTCTGCGTTTTTGGTTTTCGGTCGCGTCTGCGTTTTTGGTTTTCGGTCGCGTCTGCGTTTTTGGTTTTCGGTCGCGTCTGCGTTTTTGGTTTTCGGTCGCGTCTGCGTTTTTGGTTTTCGGTCGCGTCTGCGTTTTTGGTTTTCGGTCGCGTCTGCGTTTTTGGTTTTCGGTCGCGTCTGCGTTTTTGGTTTTCGGTCGCGTCTGGGTTTTTGGTTTTCGGTCGCGTCTGGGTTTTTGGTTTTCGGTCGCGTCTGGGTTTTTGGTTTTCGGTCGCGTCTGGGTTTTTGGTTTTCGGTCGCGTCTGGGTTTTTGGTTTTCGGTCGCGTCTGGGTTTTTGGTTTTCGGTCGCGTCTGGGTTTTTGGTTTTCGGTCGCGTCTGGGTTTTTGGTTTTCGGTCGCGTCTGGGTTTTTGGTTTTCGGTCGCGTCTGGGTTTTTGGTTTTCGGTCGCGTCTGGGTTTTTGGTTTTCGGTCGCGTCTGGGTTTTTGGTTTTCGGTCGCGTCTGGGTTTTTGGTTTTCGGTCGCGTCTGGGTTTTTGGTTTTCGGTCGCGTCTGGGTTTTTGGTTTTTGGTCGCGTCTGGGTTTTTGGTTTTCGGTCGCGTCTGGGTTAATTATTATGATTTTGATTGATTAATTACGGTTTTGATTATTATGCTTTTGATTGGTTTATTACGGTTTCGATTGTGACTGATTACGGTTTCGATTGTGACTGATTACGGTTTCGATTGTGACTGATTACGGTTTCGATTGTGACTGATTACGGTTTCGATTGTGACTGATTACGGTTTCGATTGTGACTGATTACGGTTTCGATTGTGACTGATGACGGTTTTGTCTGTGACTGATGACGGTTTTGTCTGTGACTGATGACGGTTTTGTCTGTGACTGATGACGGTTTTGTCTGTGACTGATGACGGTTTTGTCTGTGACTGATGACGGTTTTGTCTGTGACTGATGACGGTTTTGTCTGTGACTGATGACGGTTTTGTCTGTGACTGATGACGGTTTTGTCTGTGACTGATGACGGTTTTGTCTGTGACTGATGACGGTTTTGTCTGTGACTGATGACGGTTTTGTCTGTGACTGATGACGGTTTTGTCTGTGACTGATGACGGTTTTGTCTGTGACTGATGACGGTTTTGTCTGTGACTGATGACGGTTTTGTCTGTGACTGATGACGGTTTTGTCTGTGACTGATGACGGTTTTGTCTGTGACTGATTACGGTTTTGTCTGTGACTGATGACGGTTTTGTCTGTGACTGATGACGGTTTTGTCTGTGACTGATGACGGTTTTGTCTGTGACTGATGACGGTTTTGTCTGTGACTGATGACGGTTTTGTCTGTGACTGATGACGGTTTTGTCTGTGACTGATGACGGTTTTGTCTGTGACTGATGACGGTTTTGTCTGTGACTGATTACGGTTTTGTCTGTGACTGATTACGGTTTTGTCTGTGACTGATTACGGTTTTGTCTGTGACTGATTACGGTTTTGTCTGTGACTGATTACGGTTTTGTCTGTGACTGATTACGGTTTTGTCTGTGACTGATTACGGTTTTGTCTGTGACTGATTACGGTTTTGTCTGTGACTGATTACGGTTTTGTCTGTGACTGATTACGGTTTTGTCTGTGACTGATTACGGTTTTGTCTGTGACTGATTACGGTTTTGTCTGTGACTGATTACGGTTTTGTCTGTGACTGATAACGGTTTCGACTATTATTTGTTACGGTTTCGATTATTATTTATTACGGTTTCGATTATTATTTATTACGGTTTCGATTATTATTTATTACGTTTTTGATTATTATTTATTACGGTTTTGACTTTGACTGATTACTGTTTCGAATATTACTGATTAGGTTTTCGATTAGGACTGATTACGGTTTCGATTAGGACTGATTACGGTTTCGATTGTGACTGATTACGGTTTCGATTATTATTTATTACAGTTTCGATTATTATTTATTACAGTTTCGATTATTATTTATTACAGTTTCGATTATTATTTATTACAGTTTTGATTGTGACTGATTACGATTTCGACTATTATTTATTACGGTTTCGATTATTATTTATTTCGGTTTCGATTATGACTGATTACTGTTTCGATTATTATTTATTACGGTTTCGATTGTGACTGATTACGGTTTCGATTATGACTGATTACTGTTTTGTCTATGACTCATTACGGTTTTGACAATGACTGATTACGGTTTTGACTATTACTGATTACGGTTTTGACTATTATTTATTTCTGTTTTGATTATAATCTATTACGGTTTTGATTATTATCTATTACGGTTTTGATTGAGACTGATTTCGGTTTCGACTATTATTTATTTCGGTTTCGATTATGACTGATTACTGTTTCGATTATTATTTATCACGGTTTCGATTGTGACTGATTACGGTTTTGATTTTGACTGTTTACGGTTTCGATTGTGACTGATTACGGTTTCGATTGTGACTGATTACGGTTTTGATTGATCGATTACGGTGTTGATTATTATTTATTATGGTTTTGTCTATGACTGATTACGGTTTTGACTATGACTGATTACGGTTTTGACTATGACTGATTACGGTTTTGTCTATGGCAGATTACGGTTTTGATTATTATTTATTTTTGTTTTGATTATTTTCTATTACGGTTTTGATTATGATTTATTACGGTTACGATTTTGACTGATTACGGTTTTGATCATTATTTATTTTTTTTTTGATTATTATCTTTTACGGTTTTGATTATTATTTATTACGGTTTTGACTTTGACTGATTACTGTTTCGAATATGACTGATTACGGTATCGATTTTGACTGATTGCGGTTTTGTCTATGACTGATTACGGTTTTGATTATTATTTATTTCTTTTTTGATTATTATCTTTTACGGTTTTGATTATTATTGAATACGGTTTTGATTATGACTGATTACTGTTTCGATTATGGCTGATTACGGTTTTGTCTGCGATCGATTACGGTTTTGTCTGCGATCGATTACGGTTTTGTCTGCGATCGATTACGGTTTTGATTTTGATTTTTATTGCGGTTTTGATTTTGATTTTTATTGCGGTTTTGATTTTGATTTTTATTGCGGTTTTGATTTTGATTTTTATTGCGGTTTTGATTTTGATTTTTATTGCGGTTTTGATTTTGATTTTTATTGCGGTTTTGATTTTGATTTTTATTGCGGTTTTGATTTTGATTTTTATTGCTGTTTTGATTTTGATTTTGATTTAGATTACGGTTTTGATTTTGATTTTGATTTAGATTACGGTTTTGATTTTGATTTAGATTACGGTTTTGATTTTGATTTAGATTACGGTTATGAATTTTATTTGCATTTAGATTACGGTTTTGATTTTGATTTCGATTTAGAACACGGTTTTGATTTTGATTTCGATTTAGATTACGGTTTTGATTTTGATTTCGATTTAAATTACGGTTTTGAATTTGATTTCGATTTAGATTACGGTTTTGATTTTGATTACAGTTTTGATTTTGAGTTTGATTTAGATTACGGTTTTGATTTTGAGTTTGATTTAGATTACGGTTTTGATTTTGATTTAGAATACGGTTTTGATTTTGAGTTTGATTTAGATTACGGTTTTGAATTTGATTTTGATTTAGATTACGGTTTTGAATTTGATTTTGATTTAGATTACGGTTTTGAATTTGATTTTGATTTAGATTACGGTTTTGAATTTGATTTTGATTTTGATTACGGTTATGAATTTTATTTTGATTTAGACTACGGTTTTGAATTTGATTTTGATTTTGATTGCGGTTATGAATTTTATTTTGATTTAGATTACGGTTATGAATTTTATTTGGATTTAGATTACGGTTTTGAATTTTATTAGCATTCAGATTACGGTTTTGATTTTGATTTCGATTTAGAACACGGTTTTGATTTTGATTTCGATTTAGATTACGGTTTTGATTTTGATTTCGATTTAGATTACGGTTTTGATTTTGATTTCGATTTAGATTACGGTTTTGATTTTGATTTCGATTTAGATTACGGTTTTGATTTTGATTTCGATTTAGATTACGGTTTTGATTTTGATTTCGATTTAGATTACGGTTTTGATTTTGATTTCGATTTATAATACGGTTTCGAATTTGATTTTGATTTAGAATACGGTTTTGAATTTGATTTTGATTTAGAATACGGTTTTCAATTTGATTATGATTTAGAATACGGTTTTGAATTTGATTTTGATATAGAATACGGTTTTGAATTTGACTTTGATTTAGATTCCGGTTTTGAATTTGACTTTGATTTAGATTCCGGTTTTGAATTTTATTTTGATTTTGATTACGGTTTTGATTTTGAATACGGTTTTGATTTTGATTTTGATTTTGATTATGGTTTGGATTATGATTTGGATTATGGTTTTGATTTGGATTATGGTTTTGATTTGAATTATGGTTTTGATTTGGATTTTGATTATGGTTTTGACTTTGATTATGGTTTTGATTTTGGTTTTTAATTACGGTTTTTATTTTGATTCAGATAATAATGATTCTGATTCAGATTCTGGTAATGATTATGATTATTAAGTTGATTATGAAGACTATTATAAAGATCATTATTAAGTTGATTATGAAGACTATTATTAAGATGATTATTAAGTTGATTATGAAGACTATTATTAAGTTGATTATGAAGAATATTATTAAGATGATTTTATTAAGATGATTTTATTAAGATGATTATTAAGATGATTATTAAGATGATTATTAAGATGATTATTAAGATTTTAATGACGATTATGATAGTTGTTATCTTTTTTATGGACTTTCACTTATAACACAGTAAGTATCAATCGACGATGTGAATGATGTGTTGGGTCGCGTATGTCTCGCGTATGTCTCGCGTATGTCTCGCGTATGTCTCGCGTATGTCTCGCGTATGTCTCGCGTATGCCTCGCGTATGTCTCGCGTATGTCTCGCGTATGTCTCGCCTCTGCCCCCCGCGAATGGGTTGCCTCTGCCCCCCGCGTATGGGTTGCCTCTGCCCCCCGCGTATGGGTTGCCTCTGCCCCCCGCGTATGGGTTGCCTCTGCCCCCGCGTATGGGTTGCCTCTGCCCCCGCGTATGGGTTGCCTCTGCCCCCGCGTATGGGTTGCCTCTGCCCCCGCGTATGGGTTGCCTCTGCCCCCGCGTATGGGTTGCCTCTGCCCCCGCGTATGGGTTGCCTCTGCCCCCGCGTATGGGTTGCCTCTGCCCCCGCGTATGGGTTGCGTATGGGTTGCGTATGGGTTGCGTCTGGGTTGCGTCGGGAATTAGTTTGCTTTAGGACCGCGTCGGGTTGCGTCTGGTTTGCGTCTGGGTTTTTGGTTTTCGGTCGCGTCTGGGTTTTTGGTTTTCGGTCGCGTCTGGGTTTTTGGTTTTCGGTCGCGTCTGGGTTTTTGGTTTTCGGTCGCGTCTGGGTTTTTGGTTTACGGTCGCGTCTGGGTTTTTGGTTTTCGGTCGCGTCTGCGTTTTTGGTTTTCGGTCGCGTCTGCGTTTTTGTTTTTCGGTCGCGTCTGCGTTTTTGGTTTTCGGTCGCGTCTGCGTTTTTGGTTTTCGGTCGCGTCTGCGTTTTTGGTTTTCGGTCGCGTCTGGGTTTTTGGTTTTCGGTCGCGTCTGGGTTTTTGTTTTTCGGTCGCGTCTGCGTTTTTGGTTTTCGGTCGCGTCTGCGTTTTTGGTTTTCGGTCGCGTCTGCGTTTTTGGTTTTCGGTCGCGTCTGGGTTTTTGGTTTTCGGTCGCGTCTGGGTTTCTGGTTTTCGGTCGCGTCTGCGTTTTTGGTTTTCGGTCGCGTTTGCGTTTTTGGTTTTCGGTCGCGTCTGCGTTTTTGGTTTTCGGTCGCGTCTGCGTTTTTGTTTTTCGGTCGCGTCTGCGTTTTTGGTTTTCGGTCGCGTCTGCGTTTTTGGTTTTCGGTCGCGTCTGCGTTTTTGGTTTTCGGTCGCGTCTGGGTTTTTGGTTTTCGGTCGCGTCTGGGTTTTTGGTTTTCGGTCGCGTCTGGGTTTTTGTTTTTCGGTCGCGTCTGCGTTTTTGGTTTTCGGTCGCGTCTGGGTTGCGTCTGGGTTGCGTCTGGGTTGCGTCTGGGTTGCGTCTGGGTTGCGTCTGGGTTGCGTCTGGGTTGCGTCTGGGTTGCGTCTGGGTTGCGTCTGGGTTGCGTCTGGGTTGCGTCTGGGTTGCGTCTGGGTTGCGTCTGGGTTGCGTCTGGGTTGCGTCTGGGTTGCGTCTGGGTTGCGTCTGGTTTGCGTCTGGGTTTTTGGTTTTCGGTCGCGTCTGGGTTTTTGGTTTTCGGTCGCGTCTGGGTTTTTGGTTTTCGGTCGCGTCTGGGTTTTTGGTTTTCGGTCGCGTCTGGGTTTTTGGTTTACGGTCGCGTCTGGGTTTTTGGTTTTCGGTCGCGTCTGCGTTTTTGGTTTTCGGTCGCGTCTGCGTTTTTGTTTTTCGGTCGCGTCTGCGTTTTTGGTTTTCGGTCGCGTCTGCGTTTTTGGTTTTCGGTCGCGTCTGCGTTTTTGGTTTTCGGTCGCGTCTGGGTTTTTGGTTTTCGGTCGCGTCTGGGTTTTTGTTTTTCGGTCGCGTCTGCGTTTTTGGTTTTCGGTCGCGTCTGCGTTTTTGGTTTTCGGTCGCGTCTGCGTTTTTGGTTTTCGGTCGCGTCTGGGTTTTTGGTTTTCGGTCGCGTCTGGGTTTCTGGTTTTCGGTCGCGTCTGCGTTTTTGGTTTTCGGTCGCGTCTGCGTTTTTGGTTTTCGGTCGCGTCTGCGTTTTTGGTTTTCGGTCGCGTCTGCGTTTTTGTTTTTCGGTCGCGTCTGCGTTTTTGGTTTTCGGTCGCGTCTGCGTTTTTGGTTTTCGGTCGCGTCTGCGTTTTTGGTTTTCGGTCGCGTCTGGGTTTTTGGTTTTCGGTCGCGTCTGGGTTTTTGGTTTTCGGTCGCGTCTGGGTTGCGTCTGGGTTGCGTCTGGGTTGCGTCTGGGTTGCGTCTGGGTTGCGTCTGGGTTGCGTCTGGGTTGCGTCTGGGTTGCGTCTGGGTTGCGTCTGGGTTGCGTCTGGGTTGCGTCTGGGTTGCGTCTGGGTTGCGTCTGGGTTGCGTCTGGGTTGCGTCTGGGTTGCGTCTGGGTTGCGTCTGGGTTGCGTCTGGGTTGCGTCTGGGTTGCGTCTGGGTTGCGTCTGGGTTGCGTCTGGGTTGCGTCTGGGTTGCGTCTGGGTTGCGTCTGGGTTGCGTCTGGGTTGCGTCGGGAATTAGTTTGCTTTAGGACCGCGTCGGGTTGCGTCTGGGTTGCGTCTGGGTTTTTGGTTTTCGGTCGCGTCTGGGTTTTTGGTTTTCGGTCGCGTCTGGGTTTTTGGTTTTCGGTCGCGTCTGGGTTTTTGGTTTTCGGTCGCGTCTGGGTTTTTGGTTTACGGTCGCGTCTGGGTTTTTGGTTTTCGGTCGCGTCTGCGTTTTTGGTTTTCGGTCGCGTCTGCGTTTTTGTTTTTCGGTCGCGTCTGCGTTTTTGGTTTTCGGTCGCGTCTGCGTTTTTGGTTTTCGGTCGCGTCTGCGTTTTTGGTTTTCGGTCGCGTCTGGGTTTTTGGTTTTCGGTCGCGTCTGGGTTTTTGTTTTTCGGTCGCGTCTGCGTTTTTGGTTTTCGGTCGCGTCTGCGTTTTTGGTTTTCGGTCGCGTCTGCGTTTTTGGTTTTCGGTCGCGTCTGGGTTTTTGGTTTTCGGTCGCGTCTGGGTTTCTGGTTTTCGGTCGCGTCTGCGTTTTTGGTTTTCGGTCGCGTCTGCGTTTTTGGTTTTCGGTCGCGTCTGCGTTTTTGGTTTTCGGTCGCGTCTGCGTTTTTGTTTTTCCGTCGCGTCTGCGTTTTTGGTTTTCGGTCGCGTCTGCGTTTTTGGTTTTCGGTCGCGTCTGCGTTTTTGGTTTTCGGTCGCGTCTGGGTTTTTGGTTTTCGGTCGCGTCTGGGTTTTTGGTTTTCGGTCGCGTCTGCGTTTTTGGTTTTCGGTCGCGTCTGCGTTTTTGGTTTTCGGTCGCGTCTGGGTTTTTGGTTTTCGGTCGCGTCTGGGTTTTTGGTTTTCGGTCGCGTCTGGGTTTTTGTTTTTCGGTCGCGTCTGCGTTTTTGGTTTTCGGTCGCGTCTGCGTTTTTGGTTTTCGGTCGCGTCTGGGTTTTTGGTGTTCGGTCGCGTCTGGGTTTTTGGTTTTCGGTCGCGTCTGGGTTGCGTCTGGGTTGCGTCTGGGTTGCGTCTGGGTTGCGTCTGGGTTGCGTCTGGGTTGCGTCTGGGTTGCGTCTGGGTTGCGTCTGGGTTGCGTCTGGGTTGCGTCTGGGTTGCGTCTGGGTTGCGTCTGGGTTGCGTCTGGGTTGCGTCTGGGTTGCGTCTGGGTTGCGTCTGGGTTGCGTCTGGGTTGCGTCTGGGTTGCGTCGGGAATTAGTTTGCTTTAGGACCGCGTCGGGTTGCGTCTGGTTTGCGTCTGGGTTTTTGGTTTTCGGTCGCGTCTGGGTTTTTGGTTTTCGGTCGCGTCTGGGTTTTTGGTTTTCGGTCGCGTCTGGGTTTTTGGTTTTCGGTCGCGTCTGGGTTTTTGGTTTACGGTCGCGTCTGGGTTTTTGGTTTTCGGTCGCGTCTGCGTTTTTGGTTTTCGGTCGCGTCTGCGTTTTTGTTTTTCGGTCGCGTCTGCGTTTTTGGTTTTCGGTCGCGTCTGCGTTTTTGGTTTTCGGTCGCGTCTGCGTTTTTGGTTTTCGGTCGCGTCTGGGTTTTTGGTTTTCGGTCGCGTCTGGGTTTTTGTTTTTCGGTCGCGTCTGCGTTTTTGGTTTTCGGTCGCGTCTGCGTTTTTGGTTTTCGGTCGCGTCTGCGTTTTTGGTTTTCGGTCGCGTCTGGGTTTTTGGTTTTCGGTCGCGTCTGGGTTTCTGGTTTTCGGTCGCGTCTGCGTTTTTGGTTTTCGGTCGCGTCTGCGTTTTTGGTTTTCGGTCGCGTCTGCGTTTTTGGTTTTCGGTCGCGTCTGCGTTTTTGTTTTTCGGTCGCGTCTGCGTTTTTGGTTTTCGGTCGCGTCTGCGTTTTTGGTTTTCGGTCGCGTCTGCGTTTTTGGTTTTCGGTCGCGTCTGGGTTTTTGGTTTTCGGTCGCGTCTGGGTTTTTGGTTTTCGGTCGCGTCTGGGTTGCGTCTGGGTTGCGTCTGGGTTGCGTCTGGGTTGCGTCTGGGTTGCGTCTGGGTTGCGTCTGGGTTGCGTCTGGGTTGCGTCTGGGTTGCGTCTGGGTTGCGTCTGGGTTGCGTCTGGGTTGCGTCTGGGTTGCGTCTGGGTTGCGTCTGGGTTGCGTCTGGGTTGCGTCTGGGTTGCGTCTGGGTTGCGTCTGGGTTGCGTCTGGGTTGCGTCTGGGTCGCGTCTGGGTTTTTGGTTTTCGGTCGCGTCTGGGTTTTTGGTTTTCGGTCGCGTCTGGGTTTTTGGTTTTCGGTCGCGTCTGGGTTTTTGGTTTTCGGTCGCGTCTGGGTTTTTGGTTTACGGTCGCGTCTGGGTTTTTGGTTTTCGGTCGCGTCTGCGTTTTTGGTTTTCGGTCGCGTCTGCGTTTTTGTTTTTCGGTCGCGTCTGCGTTTTTGGTTTTCGGTCGCGTCTGCGTTTTTGGTTTTCGGTCGCGTCTGCGTTTTTGGTTTTCGGTCGCGTCTGCGTTTTTGGTTTTCGGTCGCGTCTGCGTTTTTGGTTTTCGGTCGCGTCTGCGTTTTTGGTTTTCGGTCGCGTCTGCGTTTTTGGTTTTCGGTCGCGTCTGCGTTTTTGGTTTTCGGTCGCGTCTGCGTTTTTGGTTTTCGGTCGCGTCTGGGTTTTTGGTTTTCGGTCGCGTCTGGGTTTTTGGTTTTCGGTCGCGTCTGGGTTTTTGGTTTTCGGTCGCGTCTGGGTTTTTGGTTTTCGGTCGCGTCTGGGTTTTTGGTTTTCGGTCGCGTCTGGGTTTTTGGTTTTCGGTCGCGTCTGGGTTTTTGGTTTTCGGTCGCGTCTGGGTTTTTGGTTTTCGGTCGCGTCTGGGTTTTTGGTTTTCGGTCGCGTCTGGGTTTTTGGTTTTCGGTCGCGTCTGGGTTTTTGGTTTTCGGTCGCGTCTGGGTTTTTGGTTTTCGGTCGCGTCTGGGTTTTTGGTTTTCGGTCGCGTCTGGGTTTTTGGTTTTCGGTCGCGTCTGGGTTTTTGGTTTTCGGTCGCGTCTGGGTTTTTGGTTTTCGGTCGCGTCTGGGTTTTTGGTTTTCGGTCGCGTCTGGGTTGCGTCTGGGTTGCGTCTGGGTTGCGTCTGGGTTGCGTCTGGGTTGCGTCTGGGTTGCGTCTGGGTTGCGTCTGGGTTGCGTCTGGGTTGCGTCTGGGTTGCGTCTGGGTTGCGTCTGGGTTGCGTCTGGGTTGCGTCTGGGTTGCGTCTGGGTTGCGTCTGGGTTGCGTCTGGGTTGCGTCTGGGTTGCGTCTGGGTTGCGTCTGGGTTGCGTCTGGGTTGCGTCTGGGTTGCGTCTGGGTTGCGTCTGGGTTGCGTCTGGGTCGCGTCTGGGTTTTTGGTTTTCGGTCGCGTCTGGGTTTTTGGTTTTCGGTCGCGTCTGGGTTTTTGGTTTTCGGTCGCGTCTGGGTTTTTGGTTTTCGGTCGCGTCTGGGTTTTTGGTTTACGGTCGCGTCTGGGTTTTTGGTTTTCGGTCGCGTCTGCGTTTTTGGTTTTCGGTCGCGTCTGCGTTTTTGTTTTTCGGTCGCGTCTGCGTTTTTGGTTTTCGGTCGCGTCTGCGTTTTTGGTTTTCGGTCGCGTCTGCGTTTTTGGTTTTCGGTCGCGTCTGGGTTTTTGGTTTTCGGTCGCGTCTGGGTTTTTGTTTTTCGGTCGCGTCTGCGTTTTTGGTTTTCGGTCGCGTCTGCGTTTTTGGTTTTCGGTCGCGTCTGCGTTTTTGGTTTTCGGTCGCGTCTGGGTTTTTGGTTTTCGGTCGCGTCTGGGTTTCTGGTTTTCGGTCGCGTCTGCGTTTTTGGTTTTCGGTCGCGTCTGCGTTTTTGGTTTTCGGTCGCGTCTGCGTTTTTGGTTTTCGGTCGCGTCTGCGTTTTTGTTTTTCGGTCGCGTCTGCGTTTTTGGTTTTCGGTCGCGTCTGCGTTTTTGGTTTTCGGTCGCGTCTGCGTTTTTGGTTTTCGGTCGCGTCTGGGTTTTTGGTTTTCGGTCGCGTCTGGGTTTTTGGTTTTCGGTCGCGTCTGCGTTTTTGGTTTTCGGTCGCGTCTGCGTTTTTGGTTTTCGGTCGCGTCTGGGTTTTTGGTTTTCGGTCGCGTCTGGGTTTTTGGTTTTCGGTCGCGTCTGGGTTGCGTCTGGGTTGCGTCTGGGTTGCGTCTGGGTTGCGTCTGGGTTGCGTCTGGGTTGCGTCTGGGTTGCGTCTGGGTTGCGTCTGGGTTGCGTCTGGGTTGCGTCTGGGTTGCGTCTGGGTTGCGTCTGGGTTGCGTCTGGGTTGCGTCTGGGTTGCGTCTGGGTTGCGTCTGGGTTGCGTCTGGGTTGCGTCTGGGTTGCGTCTGGGTTGCGTCTGGTTTGCGTCTGGGTTTTTGGTTTTCGGTCGCGTCTGGGTTTTTGGTTTTCGGTCGCGTCTGGGTTTTTGGTTTTCGGTCGCGTCTGGGTTTTTGGTTTTCGGTCGCGTCTGGGTTTTTGGTTTACGGTCGCGTCTGGGTTTTTGGTTTTCGGTCGCGTCTGCGTTTTTGGTTTTCGGTCGCGTCTGCGTTTTTGTTTTTCGGTCGCGTCTGCGTTTTTGGTTTTCGGTCGCGTCTGCGTTTTTGGTTTTCGGTCGCGTCTGCGTTTTTGGTTTTCGGTCGCGTCTGCGTTTTTGGTTTTCGGTCGCGTCTGCGTTTTTGGTTTTCGGTCGCGTCTGCGTTTTTGGTTTTCGGTCGCGTCTGCGTTTTTGGTTTTCGGTCGCGTCTGCGTTTTTGGTTTTCGGTCGCGTCTGCGTTTTTGGTTTTCGGTCGCGTCTGGGTTTTTGGTTTTCGGTCGCGTCTGGGTTTTTGGTTTTCGGTCGCGTCTGGGTTTTTGGTTTTCGGTCGCGTCTGGGTTTTTGGTTTTCGGTCGCGTCTGGGTTTTTGGTTTTCGGTCGCGTCTGGGTTTTTGGTTTTCGGTCGCGTCTGGGTTTTTGGTTTTCGGTCGCGTCTGGGTTTTTGGTTTTCGGTCGCGTCTGGGTTTTTGGTTTTCGGTCGCGTCTGGGTTTTTGGTTTTCGGTCGCGTCTGGGTTTTTGGTTTTCGGTCGCGTCTGGGTTTTTGGTTTTCGGTCGCGTCTGGGTTTTTGGTTTTCGGTCGCGTCTGGGTTTTTGGTTTTCGGTCGCGTCTGGGTTTTTGGTTTTCGGTCGCGTCTGGGTTTTTGGTTTTCGGTCGCGTCTGGGTTTTTGGTTTTCGGTCGCGTCTGGGTTGCGTCTGGGTTGCGTCTGGGTTGCGTCTGGGTTGCGTCTGGGTTGCGTCTGGGTTGCGTCTGGGTTGCGTCTGGGTTGCGTCTGGGTTGCGTCTGGGTTGCGTCTGGGTTGCGTCTGGGTTGCGTCTGGGTTGCGTCTGGGTTGCGTCTGGGTTGCGTCTGGGTTGCGTCTGGGTTGCGTCTGGGTTGCGTCTGGGTTGCGTCTGGGTTGCGTCTGGGTTGCGTCTGGGTTGCGTCTGGGTTGCGTCTGGGTTGCGTCTGGGTTGCGTCTGGGTTGCGTCTGGGTTTTTGGTTTTCGGTCGCGTCTGGGTTTTTGGTTTTCGGTCGCGTCTGGGTTTTTGGTTTTCGGTCGCGTCTGGGTTTTTGGTTTTCGGTCGCGTCTGGGTTTTTGGTTTACGGTCGCGTCTGGGTTTTTGGTTTTCGGTCGCGTCTGCGTTTTTGGTTTTCGGTCGCGTCTGCGTTTTTGTTTTTCGGTCGCGTCTGCGTTTTTGGTTTTCGGTCGCGTCTGCGTTTTTGGTTTTCGGTCGCGTCTGCGTTTTTGGTTTTCGGTCGCGTCTGGGTTTTTGGTTTTCGGTCGCGTCTGGGTTTTTGTTTTTCGGTCGCGTCTGCGTTTTTGGTTTTCGGTCGCGTCTGCGTTTTTGGTTTTCGGTCGCGTCTGCGTTTTTGGTTTTCGGTCGCGTCTGGGTTTTTGGTTTTCGGTCGCGTCTGGGTTTCTGGTTTTCGGTCGCGTCTGCGTTTTTGGTTTTCGGTCGCGTCTGCGTTTTTGGTTTTCGGTCGCGTCTGCGTTTTTGGTTTTCGGTCGCGTCTGCGTTTTTGTTTTTCGGTCGCGTCTGCGTTTTTGGTTTTCGGTCGCGTCTGCGTTTTTGGTTTTCGGTCGCGTCTGCGTTTTTGGTTTTCGGTCGCGTCTGGGTTTTTGGTTTTCGGTCGCGTCTGGGTTTTTGGTTTTCGGTCGCGTCTGGGTTGCGTCTGGGTTGCGTCTGGGTTGCGTCTGGGTTGCGTCTGGGTTGCGTCTGGGTTGCGTCTGGGTTGCGTCTGGGTTGCGTCTGGGTTGCGTCTGGGTTGCGTCTGGGTTGCGTCTGGGTTGCGTCTGGGTTGCGTCTGGGTTGCGTCTGGGTTGCGTCTGGGTTGCGTCTGGGTTGCGTCTGGGTTGCGTCTGGGTTGCGTCTGGGTTGCGTCTGGGTTGCGTCTGGGTTGCGTCTGGGTTGCGTCTGGGTTGCGTCTGGGTTGCGTCTGGGTTGCGTCTGGGTTGCGTCTGGGTTGCGTCTGGGTTGCGTCTGGGTTGCGTCTGGGTTGCGTCTGGGTTGCGTCTGGGTTGCGTCTGGGTTGCGTCTGGGTTGCGTCTGGGTTGCGTCTGGGTTGCGTCTGGGTTGCGTCTGGGTTGCGTCTGGGTTGCGTCTGGGTTGCGTCTGGGTTGCGTCTGGGTTGCGTCTGGGTTGCGTCGGGAATTAGTTTGCTTTAGGACCGCGTCGGGTTGCGTCTGGTTTGCGTCTGGGTTTTTGGTTTTCGGTCGCGTCTGGGTTTTTGGTTTTCGGTCGCGTCTGGGTTTTTGGTTTTCGGTCGCGTCTGGGTTTTTGGTTTTCGGTCGCGTCTGGGTTTTTGGTTTACGGTCGCGTCTGGGTTTTTGGTTTTCGGTCGCGTCTGCGTTTTTGGTTTTCGGTCGCGTCTGCGTTTTTGTTTTTCGGTCGCGTCTGCGTTTTTGGTTTTCGGTCGCGTCTGCGTTTTTGGTTTTCGGTCGCGTCTGCGTTTTTGGTTTTCGGTCGCGTCTGGGTTTTTGGTTTTCGGTCGCGTCTGGGTTGCGTCTGGGTTGCGTCTGGGTTGCGTCTGGGTTGCGTCTGGGTTGCGTCTGGGTTGCGTCTGGGTTGCGTCTGGGTTGCGTCTGGGTTGCGTCTGGGTTGCGTCTGGGTTGCGTCTGGGTTGCGTCTGGGTTGCGTCTGGGTTGCGTCTGGGTTGCGTCTGGGTTGCGTCTGGGTTGCGTCTGGGTTGCGTCTGGGTTGCGTCTGGGTTGCGTCTGGGTTGCGTCTGGGTTGCGTCTGGGTTGCGTCTGGGTTGCGTCTGGGTTGCGTCTGGGTTGCGTCTGGGTTGCGTCTGGGTTGCGTCTGGGTTGCGTCTGGGTTGCGTCTGGGTTGCGTCTGGGTTGCGTCTGGGTTGCGTCTGGGTTGCGTCTGGGTTGCGTCTGGGTTGCGTCTGGGTTGCGTCTGGGTTGCGTCTGGGTTGCGTCTGGGTTGCGTCTGGGTTGCGTCTGGGTTGCGTCTGGGTTGCGTCTGGGTTGCGTCTGGGTTGCGTCTGGGTTGCGTCTGGGTTGCGTCTGGGTTGCGTCTGGGTTGCGTCTGGGTTGCGTCTGGGTTGCGTCTGGGTTGCGTCTGGGTTGCGTCTGGGTCGCGTCTGGGTTTTTGGTTTTCGGTCGCGTCTGGGTTTTTGGTTTTCGGTCGCGTCTGGGTTTTTGGTTTTCGGTCGCGTCTGGGTTTTTGGTTTTCGGTCGCGTCTGGGTTTTTGGTTTACGGTCGCGTCTGGGTTTTTGGTTTTCGGTCGCGTCTGCGTTTTTGGTTTTCGGTCGCGTCTGCGTTTTTGTTTTTCGGTCGCGTCTGCGTTTTTGGTTTTCGGTCGCGTCTGCGTTTTTGGTTTTCGGTCGCGTCTGCGTTTTTGGTTTTCGGTCGCGTCTGGGTTTTTGGTTTTCGGTCGCGTCTGGGTTTTTGTTTTTCGGTCGCGTCTGGGTTGCGTCTGGGTTGCGTCTGGGTTGCGTCTGGGTTGCGTCTGGGTTGCGTCTGGGTTGCGTCTGGGTTGCGTCTGGGTTGCGTCTGGGTTGCGTCTGGGTTGCGTCTGGGTTGCGTCTGGGTTGCGTCTGGGTTGCGTCTGGGTTGCGTCTGGGTTGCGTCTGGGTTGCGTCTGGGTTGCGTCTGGGTTGCGTCTGGGTTGCGTCTGGGTTGCGTCTGGGTTGCGTCTGGGTTGCGTCTGGGTTGCGTCTGGGTTGCGTCTGGGTTGCGTCTGGGTTGCGTCTGGGTTGCGTCTGGGTTGCGTCTGGGTTGCGTCTGGGTTGCGTCTGGGTTGCGTCTGGGTTGCGTCTGGGTTGCGTCTGGGTTGCGTCTGGGTTGCGTCTGGGTTGCGTCTGGGTTGCGTCTGGGTTGCGTCTGGGTTGCGTCTGGGTTGCGTCTGGGTTGCGTCTGGGTTGCGTCTGGGTTGCGTCTGGGTTGCGTCTGGGTTGCGTCTGGGTTGCGTCTGGGTTGCGTCTGGGTTGCGTCTGGGTTGCGTCTGGGTTGCGTCTGGGTTGCGTCTGGGTTGCGTCTGGTTTGCGTCTGGGTTTTTGGTTTTCGGTCGCGTCTGGGTTTTTGGTTTTCGGTCGCGTCTGGGTTTTTGGTTTTCGGTCGCGTCTGGGTTTTTGGTTTTCGGTCGCGTCTGGGTTTTTGGTTTTCGGTCGCGTCTGGGTTTTTGGTTTTCGGTCGCGTCTGCGTTTTTGGTTTTCGGTCGCGTCTGCGTTTTTGTTTTTCGGTCGCGTCTGCGTTTTTGGTTTTCGGTCGCGTCTGCGTTTTTGGTTTTCGGTCGCGTCTGCGTTTTTGGTTTTCGGTCGCGTCTGGGTTTTTGGTTTTCGGTCGCGTCTGGGTTTTTGTTTTTCGGTCGCGTCTGGGTTGCGTCTGGGTTGCGTCTGGGTTGCGTCTGGGTTGCGTCTGGGTTGCGTCTGGGTTGCGTCTGGGTTGCGTCTGGGTTGCGTCTGGGTTGCGTCTGGGTTGCGTCTGGGTTGCGTCTGGGTTGCGTCTGGGTTGCGTCTGGGTTGCGTCTGGGTTGCGTCTGGGTTGCGTCTGGGTTGCGTCTGGGTTGCGTCTGGGTTGCGTCTGGGTTGCGTCTGGGTTGCGTCGGGAATTAGTTTGCTTTAGGACCGCGTCGGGTTGCGTCTGGTTTGCGTCTGGGTTTTTGGTTTTCGGTCGCGTCTGGGTTTTTGGTTTTCGGTCGCGTCTGGGTTGCGTCTGGGTTGCGTCTGGGTTGCGTCTGGGTTGCGTCTGGGTTGCGTCTGGGTTGCGTCTGGGTTGCGTCTGGGTTGCGTCTGGGTTGCGTCTGGGTTGCGTCTGGGTTGCGTCTGGGTTGCGTCTGGGTTGCGTCTGGGTTGCGTCTGGGTTGCGTCTGGGTTGCGTCTGGGTTGCGTCTGGGTTGCGTCTGGGTTGCGTCTGGGTTGCGTCTGGGTTGCGTCTGGGTTGCGTCTGGGTTGCGTCTGGGTTGCGTCTGGGTTGCGTCTGGGTTGCGTCTGGGTTGCGTCTGGGTTGCGTCTGGGTTGCGTCTGGGTTGCGTCTGGGTTGCGTCTGGGTTGCGTCTGGGTTGCGTCTGGGTTGCGTCTGGGTTGCGTCTGGGTTGCGTCTGGGTTGCGTCTGGGTTGCGTCTGGGTTGCGTCTGGGTTGCGTCTGGGTTGCGTCTGGGTTGCGTCTGGGTTGCGTCTGGGTTGCGTCTGGGTTGCGTCTGGGTTGCGTCTGGGTTGCGTCTGGGTTGCGTCTGGGTTGCGTCTGGGTTGCGTCTGGGTTGCGTCTGGGTTGCGTCTGGGTTGCGTCTGGGTTGCGTCTGGGTTGCGTCTGGGTTGCGTCTGGGTTGCGTCTGGGTTGCGTCTGGGTTGCGTCTGGGTTGCGTCTGGGTTGCGTCTGGGTTGCGTCTGGGTTGCGTCTGGGTTGCGTCTGGGTTGCGTCTGGGTTGCGTCTGGGTTGCGTCTGGGTTGCGTCTGGGTTGCGTCTGGGTTGCGTCTGGGTTGCGTCTGGGTTGCGTCTGGGTTGCGTCTGGGTTGCGTCTGGGTTGCGTCTGGGTTGCGTCTGGGTTGCGTCTGGGTTGCGTCTGGGTTGCGTCTGGGTTGCGTCTGGGTTGCGTCTGGGTTGCGTCTGGGTTGCGTCTGGGTTGCGTCTGGGTTGCGTCTGGGTTGCGTCTGGGTTGCGTCTGGGTTGCGTCTGGGTTGCGTCTGGGTTGCGTCTGGGTTGCGTCTGGGTTGCGTCTGGGTTGCGTCTGGGTTGCGTCTGGGTTGCGTCTGGGTTGCGTCTGGGTTGCGTCTGGGTTGCGTCTGGGTTGCGTCTGGGTTGCGTCTGGGTTGCGTCTGGGTTGCGTCTGGGTTGCGTCTGGGTTGCGTCTGGGTTGCGTCTGGGTTGCGTCTGGGTTGCGTCTGGGTTGCGTCTGGGTTGCGTCTGGGTTGCGTCTGGGTTGCGTCTGGGTTGCGTCTGGGTTGCGTCTGGGTTGCGTCTGGGTTGCGTCTGGGTTGCGTCTGGGTTGCGTCTGGGTTGCGTCTGGGTTGCGTCTGGGTTGCGTCTGGGTTGCGTCTGGGTTGCGTCTGGGTTGCGTCTGGGTTGCGTCTGGGTTGCGTCTGGGTTGCGTCTGGGTTGCGTCTGGGTTGCGTCTGGGTTGCGTCTGGGTTGCGTCTGGGTTGCGTCTGGGTTGCGTCTGGGTTGCGTCTGGGTTGCGTCTGGGTTGCGTCTGGGTTGCGTCTGGGTTGCGTCTGGGTTGCGTCTGGGTTGCGTCTGGGTTGCGTCTGGGTTGCGTCTGGGTTGCGTCTGGGTTGCGTCTGGGTTGCGTCTGGGTTGCGTCTGGGTTGCGTCTGGGTTGCGTCTGGGTTGCGTCTGGGTTGCGTCTGGGTTGCGTCTGGGTTGCGTCTGGGTTGCGTCTGGGTTGCGTCTGGGTTGCGTCTGGGTTGCGTCTGGGTTGCGTCTGGGTTGCGTCTGGGTTGCGTCTGGGTTGCGTCTGGGTTGCGTCTGGGTTGCGTCTGGGTTGCGTCTGGGTTGCGTCTGGGTTGCGTCTGGGTTGCGTCTGGGTTGCGTCTGGGTTGCGTCTGGGTTGCGTCTGGGTTGCGTCTGGGTTGCGTCTGGGTTGCGTCTGGGTTGCGTCTGGGTTGCGTCTGGGTTGCGTCTGGGTTGCGTCTGGGTTGCGTCTGGGTTGCGTCTGGGTTGCGTCTGGGTTGCGTCTGGGTTGCGTCTGGGTTGCGTCTGGGTTGCGTCTGGGTTGCGTCTGGGTTGCGTCTGGGTTGCGTCTGGGTTGCGTCTGGGTTGCGTCTGGGTTGCGTCTGGGTTGCGTCTGGGTTGCGTCTGGGTTGCGTCTGGGTTGCGTCTGGGTTGCGTCTGGGTTGCGTCTGGGTTGCGTCTGGGTTGCGTCTGGGTTGCGTCTGGGTTGCGTCTGGGTTGCGTCTGGGTTGCGTCTGGGTTGCGTCTGGGTTGCGTCTGGGTTGCGTCTGGGTTGCGTCTGGGTTGCGTCTGGGTTGCGTCTGGGTTGCGTCTGGGTTGCGTCTGGGTTGCGTCTGGGTTGCGTCTGGGTTGCGTCTGGGTTGCGTCTGGGTTGCGTCTGGGTTGCGTCTGGGTTGCGTCTGGGTTGCGTCTGGGTTGCGTCTGGGTTGCGTCTGGGTTGCGTCTGGGTTGCGTCTGGGTTGCGTCTGGGTTGCGTCTGGGTTGCGTCTGGGTTGCGTCTGGGTTGCGTCTGGGTTGCGTCTGGGTTGCGTCTGGGTTGCGTCTGGGTTGCGTCTGGGTTGCGTCTGGGTTGCGTCTGGGTTGCGTCTGGGTTGCGTCTGGGTTGCGTCTGGGTTGCGTCTGGGTTGCGTCTGGGTTGCGTCTGGGTTGCGTCTGGGTTGCGTCTGGGTTGCGTCTGGGTTGCGTCTGGGTTGCGTCTGGGTTGCGTCTGGGTTGCGTCTGGGTTGCGTCTGGGTTGCGTCTGGGTTGCGTCTGGGTTGCGTCTGGGTTGCGTCTGGGTTGCGTCTGGGTTGCGTCTGGGTTGCGTCTGGGTTGCGTCTGGGTTGCGTCTGGGTTGCGTCTGGGTTGCGTCTGGGTTGCGTCTGGGTTGCGTCTGGGTTGCGTCTGGGTTGCGTCTGGGTTGCGTCTGGGTTGCGTCTGGGTTGCGTCTGGGTTGCGTCTGGGTTGCGTCTGGGTTGCGTCTGGGTTGCGTCTGGGTTGCGTCTGGGTTGCGTCTGGGTTGCGTCTGGGTTGCGTCTGGGTTGCGTCTGGGTTGCGTCTGGGTTGCGTCTGGGTTGCGTCTGGGTTGCGTCTGGGTTGCGTCTGGGTTGCGTCTGGGTTGCGTCTGGGTTGCGTCTGGGTTGCGTCTGGGTTGCGTCTGGGTTGCGTCTGGGTTGCGTCTGGGTTGCGTCTGGGTTGCGTCTGGGTTGCGTCTGGGTTGCGTCTGGGTTGCGTCTGGGTTGCGTCTGGGTTGCGTCTGGGTTGCGTCTGGGTTGCGTCTGGGTTGCGTCTGGGTTGCGTCTGGGTTGCGTCTGGGTTGCGTCTGGGTTGCGTCTGGGTTGCGTCTGGGTTGCGTCTGGGTTGCGTCTGGGTTGCGTCTGGGTTGCGTCTGGGTTGCGTCTGGGTTGCGTCTGGGTTGCGTCTGGGTTGCGTCTGGGTTGCGTCTGGGTTGCGTCTGGGTTGCGTCTGGGTTGCGTCTGGGTTGCGTCTGGGTTGCGTCTGGGTTGCGTCTGGGTTGCGTCTGGGTTGCGTCTGGGTTGCGTCTGGGTTGCGTCTGGGTTGCGTCTGGGTTGCGTCTGGGTTGCGTCTGGGTTGCGTCTGGGTTGCGTCTGGGTTGCGTCTGGGTTGCGTCTGGGTTGCGTCTGGGTTGCGTCTGGGTTGCGTCTGGGTTGCGTCTGGGTTGCGTCTGGGTTGCGTCTGGGTTGCGTCTGGGTTGCGTCTGGGTTGCGTCTGGGTTGCGTCTGGGTTGCGTCTGGGTTGCGTCTGGGTTGCGTCTGGGTTGCGTCTGGGTTGCGTCTGGGTTGCGTCTGGGTTGCGTCTGGGTTGCGTCTGGGTTGCGTCTGGGTTGCGTCTGGGTTGCGTCTGGGTTGCGTCTGGGTTGCGTCTGGGTTGCGTCTGGGTTGCGTCTGGGTTGCGTCTGGGTTGCGTCTGGGTTGCGTCTGGGTTGCGTCTGGGTTGCGTCTGGGTTGCGTCTGGGTTGCGTCTGGGTTGCGTCTGGGTTGCGTCAGGGTTGCGTCTGGGTTGCGTCTGGGTTGCGTCTGGGTTGCGTCTGGGTTGCGTCTGGGTTGCGTCTGGGTTGCGTCTGGGTTGCGTCTGGGTTGCGTCTGGGTTGCGTCTGGGTTGCGTCTGGGTTGCGTCTGGGTTGCGTCTGGGTTGCGTCTGGGTTGCGTCTGGGT